>VYXB01010567.1:1528868-1644639 GCA_013397135.1 Pachyramphus minor
GAGCCCTGAAAAGGAGATACAAGGACTCCCTGAAACAACATCTCAACCTCGGCCATATTGACCATCATCACTGGTCTGCTCTGGCCGCCAATCGGGAGGCCTGGAGACAAACCGTCTACAATGCTGCTGCCTCCTTTGAGAACTCACACAAGATCACTCTCGAGGAGAAAAGATAACTCAGAAAAAATCACGTCTTGTTGATGCCACCTGGGGAATCTTTCTGCTGTGCCTTTTGCAACCGCACTTGTCTGTCCCACATTGGCCTTTTCAGCCATCAGCGAGCCTGCAGCGGGTAGAGCCCTTCCCAAATCTTCGTTCATGAAGTCTAGCCATGATGATGATGATATCTTAATATAATCATTTATGGTTTTCATATTTAATTTGACATGACCTGTCTATTTGAGGGACTAAAAAGTCAGTGTTGGAATGAAATATAAACCCATATAAAACTATAAAGCTTACTAGCAAAGCTTCCTTCTGCCATGAAAGGAATCTTAACTGTTTAATATACTATGCTCTTTATTAAGACCATACAGAGCTTTATAGTGAGATACAAGATCAATAAATACTCATAATATGCACCTAAGTTACATAAGAGAGACAGAGTTTCCATTAGAGAACTTTTCTAATTGGGGCATACAGAACTTAAACAAGGCCAGCTGTTTTGTGCTCTTGTCTACAATGGATGCCCTTTGTTTGCACTGAAATGCCTTTCACAAGGATAGCACAAGACAAATCACACAATTTAAATTAAATAAGATGCTTGTCACAAAATCCTGTTGACTGTACAGTAAGTCAGAGTATCCCTAGCATGGGTTTCCACAGAAAATAATAAGATCTTAACATTCACTCTTATCTTGCTATGTCCTGAGCAAATATTTCATGAAGGTAAGCCAATGATTTTACCAAGCAGAAATTGGAAAGAAAATCATAGCACAATGCAAGTTAAACTTTCTGTTAAAATGTCAGTGTTTGCCGAGTATTTGTGTAGCTTTTGTAGTGTCTTCTAGAGGGCTGATAAGGGAGAAAACTGGGGAAAAAAAAGGTAAGTTGGAATCTACTATGCTTCACAGAAAATTCCTTTAGGAATTCAGCTGCCTGTTCAAGAACACACTATGACAGAAAGAGAGAGCGCAAATTCCAGCTTAAGTTCACTCTTGGGCTTCTGCTGTCATGAGCAGGAGCATCACCATTTGTTTGCTATGCCTTGCATTGAACCAACAGGGGTAAGAAAAAGAACCTCATGAAACTTCCACTTCTAACTTAAAAGTGTCCTTTTAGTGTCAGTTCCCAGGAGACATTCTGGTTTTGGAATGGAATTGTGGAACACCCCTCATTTCCAGCACACTCTGCACACTATGCATGAAGCTGCAGTTTTCCAAGATTACAGATAAGAGCTTTCAAATAGTACTCAAAAATCAGGAAGTGCCAGAGCACACAGGTGAATACCCTCTATCCTTTCCCTCATCACTCACTGACAGCCAGCACTCTGGGCTCTGAGGAGAAAAGAGGCCCTGAGGACAAAGAAATACATGTCTTCAGCCTGAATAAGAGCAAACTTCATGTCTAAAATACAGTCAATGCAGCAGCATCTCTATGTCAAAAGCTACTATACATTTGATACTATGTTAGATTACCTTACATGATATTAAACAGGGATTTTGTGATCCCTTGTCTAATATAACAAAACTTCCATTTAAGGCCATCCCAAAACAAACTATGGCTCCCCATTAGATTTATCACCCTTCCCAACACAATTCAGTTCTCAATTATTCTTTCTTTAGACTCTAAACCCCCAACTGGAAAGCCCCCAGAGGGGAAACCAGTACAACAGATAAGTGAATTTTATGAAATTATTCACTTTTCCCTTACTTTAATTAAAAAACTTGTTAATAACCTGTTACTAATCAGTACAGAAGTGCCTACACCACTAACTAAAACCAGGAAAACTGCACTCCTTTGTAAGTTCATAACTTCATATTATTTTTGTAGGACAACTTTATCACCTGTATTTTAATTTGAGAATTTAGGTCTGCCCTTTGTGACCACAGCACATACAAGACAAGTCTTAGATTTTTTTTCTTTTTTTTTTTTTTTTTTTTTGTAAGGCACTGTAAACATGTATGTTCCAGGAAGCTTAAAGTTAAACTGAAAAAAAAATGCTATTTTATAGAATTAAATAACAACTGCTGTCCCATGAGTCTACCCTTCCTCAGTGCACTGTGTGATGCAATATAAACATGGCATTTCCTGCCTACTGATAGAGTTTGCAAGCTTGAAACTCCTTTAGAAATGTCTCTATGTGTGTGTATGCATTTGTTGGTTTACCATCTTTGTGCTGTTTATAATACATAATTTATGCTGCAATATTCAAGTATTTTCTCTAGCTACAAATGTTTTCTGAAAGAAGGAAGAAACAGTGAGTTTTAAAACAGAAGATCTCTCTGCTTATTATCAAAGATAAGCTATAAACTGCCGTCTTCGAGGCCTCTCAAATAAAAGATTGCTTTTATAATAGATGGTACAAGTTGACTTAAATACGAGTGAGGCCATAAAGTTTTCCTCTGATTCATATGTGTAAATCAAAGGCATTAATGCATGCTTATGAGAGAATTCTGAAAATCTTGCATAAATACTCCCTAGAATAGATGTCCATATGTTTTCAGCCATATAGTCCCTCCCTTTCACGCTCTGCTAGGGTACAAAACCATGCACACTAGCTGAGAATGCTGGTCAGGCCTCAGGTTAAAAAAATTAAGAATGTACTTGATCTTAAAGGTCTCTTCCACCTCGATGATTTCATGATTCTATGAAATTGCTTAAAAGACACATCCAGAAATGCTAATATGTCCATTTCAAGTCTTGGTGTGCTCCTAAGAGCAGGCTGGATCTTCAAGACATAGGCAAACACCAAGATATTAATTTTAACATATCTTACAAATTGAATCTGTTAGGAAAATAGAAGTGTGGTAATACTACACTTAAGGTTTCTCCAACCAACAGCAGGAGCAGTCTGCTTCTAATCCAACCCTGTTGATTTCAGGAAAAGTTCAGTTAGGTCAAAATCAGGCACTGATATGTTTAATAATTTTGAATGGAATCCTGACATTTTGTAAATCTATGTTTGCTGAGAGTGCTGGGAGGACTTACTGGGAAATGGGAAAGCTAAGACACTAGTGCCTGAGGGGGAAACAAGATTTATTCCTCATGGAAAGGACAAGTTGATGATATACAGAAGAACCTCCAGGCATAATCTTAACTTCAGTAAAGGATCTTGAATAACTCTACCTGACTACTTCCACTCATTTACTTAAAACTTCCCCTGGCACCTGTCCTGGTCTCTAATCATCTCACCTCATGAAATTCACATTTAAAGTCTTCAATAATTCAGCTGTTCAATTAGTCAGACAATCAATTATTCAGCTATTGATCTGCCCCACAAGAAAAATAAAACTTTAATGGTGGACAGTTTAACTCTCACAAACAGAAGAACCTGTGTTGCTGATTACAACTTTGAGTTGATCTCTGCCCAGGCACAATTCTCTGGGGGGAAAAAGAAAAAGGTCTGGTTTTTTTTTTCCTTTGCAGTTCTCAGATTAGCTGTGCTATAGTTCCAGAAAATGAGAAACATCTGAAAGTTTCCATCTTCTTGGCATCACGAGTAGCATTACAGGTGATGCTTATCTACATCATTGGCTTCTTGCTTAGCAAATGATTAGGACCGAGGTGATGCTTTGGTCTGGACATAATTAAACACTTCTAAAAGCTATAATGGAATTTTTAAACCCCAGTTGCACTGTTTTTCTCCTTGCTTTTCCTATTCTAGATGTAATTTCTTCATAAGGGAGCCTTCCAGAAGCTTTTTCTTCCCTCTTATAAGCTTCTTATTTCTGATCTACATCTTTCTTTTTAAGCTCCTTATTCCTGATCTACATCTTTCTTTTTAAGCCCTCCTCCTCTTCCCTTTCCAAGTGATCACTATGCTGAAAGACCATCTCTTTCTATCTCCTTTCACAAGAACAATGCTGAGCCCTCTAAATTTGTACAGGGACTGTGCTTGCTTCAAAACCATTTCTGCAATTCCTACCATTAGTCACCGGTGTCTTAAAGCACTGGGACAATGTTAAACAACTTGGCCAACCAAGTTCATCCAGGGCACAGAACTTATTCCTGCAGGTAGTCCAACTTCTGTGCTGCTTAAATCCTGCCACCACCAGTTTCATACCCTCCTGTCAGCTCAAAAAGGGAAGGTGCGATGGGTCAGTTACTGACACGTCAGCAAAGTATGACATGGTATTTCTTATATGAAACCTGTTTTCAGGGAGGGAGGAAGGGAGGGAGGAAGGAAGGAAGGAAGGAAGGGAGGGAAGGAGTCTCAACCAGCAATACCCCTGCACAGGGATAGTCACCCCATATAGGTGCTAAACTAATCCTAAAGGAGCAAGGTGCCTGGATCTCCTCCAAGAGCTCTCAGCAGAGTTATGTGGTTCTTACCACATTTACCAGTGCCCATCAGTTGAGCCCAAACAACTTTGACCTTTACTGGTTCTGTCATAGGCTAATGAAAAGTCTGATAAAGAGTTACTTTGGGGAAGGTGGAGAGGGGAGAGTTCATGCAACACATGAATAGTACATGTATAGTACACAAGTACATATACCTGTAAGGGATTTTAATTTCATCATAGGGTGTTTTTCCCAGTTGCAGTTACAGGAAATATGGCAGCCATCGCTTTGCAAGATTGTAGCGAAGTACTACTTACTCCCCAATACTGACATGCTATTAAATGTATCCATCTTGAAAATGAGCTCAATGCAGGGAAGCATTTCTAATCAATAACTTGTAGCTTGTGATCATTTTAAATTGCACCACAGTGCTTAGCCTTTCCTCAAGAATCCAAACAATGGCACTTAAACCAAAAGAAAAAAGCACAACTTGTCTAATTTTTAGTTTGATGTGTACCAAGTTTATGTAAGTTTGTACAGATAAATATTTTTCTAATAAAACATAAATATGCAAATAAGAAATCAACTTCATTCAAATTATTGGGAAATATTAATTGAAGAGCAAAAAATCAGTAACTTTACATTAATGTCGATAGAACTTGAATCACGAAATTGTCAAAGATAGCTTATTAGTTACTTTAAATAGGTATTTAATAATTGACATACCCTGAGAAATAATTGCAGGCTATATTAAGATGACAGGAGTTTAAATTCATAAAGCTGAGAGTGCATGCCATGAAGTGCCAAAGACACATTAAATGAGTCCCAATTTCCTTTGCACCTCCTCTTACCCCCACCTTTCTCCTCCCTCTTATCTATGTACAAAAAAAAAACAAAGTACCTTCAATCTAAATCAGTCTGAATGTTTTGCCCAATGGATAAATTTGACTGCAAAATGCACTTACAAAAGATTCACAGAATAGGGCAATAGCAGTGTTATCCAGTAAGCATGTCCAACATGTCCAACAGAGCCAGTGCCAGATGGCTCCAAGATGGACCTGACACTGGTGGTATCACCTCTGGGATAACTGAGTTAAGAAAAATGTTCCTGCACAGCAGCAATTGCAGCCACAGAAGAGAGGAGTGAGAATACGTGAGAGCCACAGTGCAGAAAAAGGGGGAGGAGGTGCTTCAGGTGCCAGAGCATATTCTCTTGCACCCCACGGTGAAGGGAGCTGAGAAAGGCTGTGTCCCTGCAACCCATGGATGTTCACAGTGGAGCAAATATCAACCTGCATCCTGTGAAGGACCCCATGCCAGAGCAGGTGGATGCCCAAAGGAGGCTGTGACAGTTTAAATATTCCATGTTGGAACAGACTCCTGGCAGGATCTGTGGCCCTNCCTGTGCTGAAGCAGGGGAAGAGTGTGAGGAGTCCTTCCCCTGAGGAGGAAGGAGCAGTAAAGACAACATGTGATGAACTGACCACAGCCCTGAGTCCCCACTGCCCTAAGCCACTGTGTGGGAGGAGGTAGAGAAACTGAGAGTAAAGTTGAGCCCAGGAAAAAGGGAGGGGTGGAAGGAAGGTGTTTTTGAGATTTCAGTTTCTCGCTACCTTACTCTGATTTTATTGCTAATAAATTTAATATTTATCTTCCCCAAATTGAGTCTGCAACATGACAGTAACTAGTGAACGTCCCTAACTAACAAACCTTTCACTATATTTTCTCTCTCCTAAGAAGGGGAGTGATAGAGAGCTATGGTGGGCACCTGGTATTGAGACAGGATCAATCCACCACACTCATGCTGCATCAGTTCAATAATTACCTCCCACTAAAGTGACACTTCTTGTTTACATGCTACCTTCACTTTGAGATAGAAAAGACAAAGCATAAATACATAAATATTTGAGAACTCTTGGAAAAATAAGTTTTATGTGATGCAAAGTTTACTTCTTCCTTCCCTTCCCTTCCCTTCCCTTCCCTTCCCTTCCGTTTTCTTTTTTCTTTTGCTTTGCTTTTTCTTGTCTCTTTGTCCTTTGAGGAATACCAAGGTTTGCATCTAAAATGAAACACTCCAAGCAAAATCGCCATCCATTCTAAGTACTGTAGTACACTACTATATTCAGAGTACACGATATAGCTCAGCAGCTCCCTGAAATAATAGACATTTTCATCTCTAAAACTTCCAGGTGGGGCTGATACCTACCTTTATTTTTTGGCCTTATACTTTAGAGACATATTCAGCTTTGAAATATATCAATCTGCAAATAAAGCAAGATTTTTCCCCCCAGAAGTTCAACAGACTGACTATACTGTAACCATACTCTGACTGTACTGCTAATAAGCATAATTTCTCATGCTACAAGATGCAAGTAGTAGTAGTTTGCAAACACTTCCTAGTTGCAGGGTGGGAAATAATTCAATCAAAAATCAGTATGGTTGGATTATTTTTCTCATAACTGAAAACAATTTTTTTTTCTATACAGATTCCTGGAGTTCTCTACAAATGGTGGTTTCTGTATTTTCATGTCACTGTTAAAAGAAGGGGATCCCTGAGCTACTTTGATTAATATACATCAGAAAACAGAGTGGGTGAAGAGTGCTTTGGGTCAAAAAAAGCCCTCCTTAATTCATGTCTGTTTCTGCGAAGTTGAAACAAGAAATTTATTTCCTCAAGCTTCCAAGTGAACCAGACATCAGAGAGAGTATTCCCTCCTGGGAAGCTGCTACTAAACCCAGGCGTTAAGAGTACATCTGTATCTGCTGAATTAAAAAACTAATGTTCTTCATGTCATCTTTGAAGTTTATCTAAAGGCCCAATGGATATAAATATAAGCAATCCTTCTAAAGGCTTTCCCCAAAATTCCACCATACCTACCCCAGGCAACGAACATTTTTGCACACAGGGACTCTGAAAGTATTTTATTCGTGTCTAAGTATACATGCAAACTGTAAGAAGTATACACTGACAAGTAAAGAAGCAGATTAACCTTGCAGCCCTTGAGGGGAGTAAAAAAGGGCTGTTTTCTTTGGATGGAGACTTAAGCCAATGCTTCCTCAGTGAGTTTAATATCTTCCGCCCACACTAGGTCTATTTTTGTTTTAATTCTTTCCTGTGGCACAGTCTGAAGTGCCTTCTACTGTGTGCTTGGCAGCCATTCTTTCACTGTCCAGCTGCTTTCTCTTGCCATTTACACTGGGATGCCTTTCCTATCAATGGATAAAATTTACAAGCAGATTTCAAGCAAAATTACATGCAGTCTTCCTGCTGAACAGGAACAGTATTGAATTATGATTTCCAGAGGAGTATCTTTCACAAACAATATATGCAGTTTCTCATTTCCTCTTGGCAAGAATGGTATATCCAATCTCTGCTAATTGCTTCCTGTAGACACAAGTCTAAATAATAATTAGGACCAACAAAAATAATTAAGATGATGATTATTTTAGGCAAATCCTAGTTTAAACTATCCACTGGGAAATAACCTGACACACAGCATAGAAGTAGAACCTTAACATTATCTCCTTCCTCTGAATGCAGTAGGATTTTGCAGATGTTTAATTCATCACTATATGAAGCCAGACAGAGGTAAAAGTGCTTGGAACAATTCCCTGTTAGATCAACTTTGAAAATTACACCTAAGCTATCCTTCAAAAACAGTTCACTTCTTAAGTTAGAAGTGGGTAAGTTAAATGTCCTGACAAGACTTAGAGCTGTCCAATGCCAACAATACAGAGAGACCTTTCTCAAGTACATATTTTAGCAATATCCAGCTTGATCTCAACCTGAATAATTCAGACTCAAAATACATGAGTAAATGTGTCAGACATTAAAGAATCACAGAAGAAGCTGATAAATCAGTTCATATTAAATGTGTCAATACTACCAAAATTAGTGGCATCTAGTGGATTAGGCACCTGAAAAAAAAGTCAGGATATTGGAATTCTATTACTGGCTCTGGCTATGACCTGCTAGATGATACCTGAAGAGTATAGCATTCTCATGCTTATCCCTCCATCTATATTCCCCAGACTTTGTAGAGTGCTTTCAGTGCACAGTTCTGTTTAAAAAGATCACATTTTCACATGCATATCCCACAAGCTACCCATGAAAAATTAAAAATTTACCAGCACAGACTGCAAGTTTGTATAACGGATATAAAGGTTCCCCAAGAGATCACCTTTCCTCCCATCTTCCCACTAAGTCCCCATAGCCTTCTTCCTCTTCCCAATACATGCCTTATCTCTGTTTCTCATTTCCTTAAGGGATGCATTTCCAAGCACTACTTCTTTATAAGGGTGCAAACTGAACACATGAAAATAAGTGAGATTAACCAAATAATTGCCTGCTGCAATTGTGTTTCTTTTTTTCATGGAGACATAAAACATGGAACATGTGGAGCCAACAAGGTTCTATTCATATTAAGTGCAGGAACATATGAAATGTGGTTCAAGTGGTTAACACTTCTCCACACAAGATGAAACAAAGATATTATCCCAGTGCTGCCTTCCTGCACAGGGACTGTACACTGGAACTCACCTTCCAGGCCTGCTCCAACCTAAAACAATGATGATACCACATTGTCTTCCAGTTGGTTTATAGCATATATATACTTATATATATATATATTCCCCCCCTCTACTTACCTAACTTCTGTAACACAAAGTAAAACAGGAGTACATTCAGCCCAATCTCTTCTTTTTTAATGACTGATCTGAACAGAAATGTCAAGACCTGGGCAATGTGTGAGCTGGAGTAGATTTGTCTAAAGAAATGTACACAGACTATTAGGTCCAAGCTAAACATTAAATTTATATTATGTTGGTTGGATAATGAGAAGCTGATTACTTTCCTTTTGTGGCAAACACAGAGAGGTTTAAGACCTCATTTTTGACGGGCATCTTTTTTAAGACTACTATTCATGACAAGGTGGGCTGCTACATACCAATTACTTACTTTTAGGAAAAAAAAATTGCACTTGCATTTTGTAAAAAGAAAAAAAAAAGACCAATTCATTTAATACTAGGAAATCCAATAAATTTGTGAATGTTTATTGATTTCTAGACCCAGTCTATTTTCACAACACTTTGACCTCCAAACTCTTGCAGATGTTTGCTGCATGATGAGACATGGGGTTTACCAATGAAATATATCAGGAGTTTAAAAAATACCATATACAATAATAGCCAAAAATTTCACAGAATTAAAAATGGCAAAAGCCAAAATCTTTTAATTTCTTAACAATAACTTTCTATATTGATTAACAGTAACTGAAGAAAATAAGTCCCATTAGACACTAGAGGAACCTTGGCATTTATGTTGGTGAAATTACAAGCAAGCCTTTAATTATTTCCATATTTAGATTCTAATGTTACAAGCTAGTGGATATAACAAAATGTCACATTCAGTGACTTCAGCTCCATTTGACATCCTTACACTTGGAAAGCACTTGTATCTTTTGTTTTTCCTTTCTGGCCTCATTCAAATGCGGCAATCACTAAGAATAGGAAGGTACAGACCAAACACTACACATGAAACTAGTTGTTGTAAACAGAAACAACCCTCAGTCTGAAAGATCTATGGTTAATAGCATCTAAAGCACTCTAAACACTCCGTTTTTATGAATTCATTTAATAAAAGTGTCACTGCAATATAGAGTGGGCTACCTCTGATTCATTCTAATCATATGAAAGTCACGCACTTTGTTCTCACATATGGTTAGCAGCCTACAGTAATTGTTCCAGTCCTCAGTGATCAGTTTATTTTATACATTTTTGGCATAAAAATACATAAATCCATTAGACCAATTCTAGACCACCAGTCTTGGAATCTTTCAAACCACATGGCTGATGATTTGAGGCAGGATATGACCAAGCCAGCACTGCAAACATTAAAAAACTTACAATTAGGGAAACAGTCACCTGGAAGGGGAACATCATTTTGTCTTGCCTTCTCCTACTTTACGTTCCCAATTTTCTTAGTGTCCAACTATCTTCAAACACCAGAATAACAAGAACTCTCATCCTGCACAGCCTTTCAGAGCCAGGACATACCAACGGGTTTTGCAGATAGGGAAATATATTACAGAGGTTTATACTTCCAGTTTTGTGAAAGGACAGTCTCAGATGACTATCTGTATAAGCCTATAGGTGACTGGTCTTCCTAAAACAAACAAAACAAAACAAAAAAACCCAGCATTGTTTAATTCAAAAAAGATGTTTTTTTTCTTCTTGGGAACAGGTGTTTTCTGGTTCTACATTGATGCAAGCATATTCTGACTGAAGACATTAGACAGCAATCTAACTAGCACTTTTAAAGTCAGTGAGATTAGATACAAAAGAGTTCAAAAATTTTGAGGAAAAATGACAGGAACACCATCTCAGAGGAGATTCTCCAATAAAACTAACCCAAAACAAAGAGAGAATGAGTAGAGACCACATCTCTGGATTCCAGAGTTCACTGAATCATAGACTGGATGAGGTTGAAGGTCACCTCTGGAAAGTGTCAAGTCCAATCCTCTGTTCAAAGCAAGGTCAGCTACAGGTGGTTTTTCAGGGCCATGTCCAGTCAGGTTATGAGTAACTTCAAGAGCAGATACTCTACAACCTCTCTGGACTACCTGTGCCAGCATTTGACTACAGCCGCAGTAAAAAGATTTTTTCCTATGTTTCCATGCAATTAATTATATATATTTTAATTTGTGCCTTTTGCCTCTCACTCTGCTATTGGGAGGAGTCTGGCTCCACATCCTTTACTCACCCTCATCAGGTATTTAGACACATTAGGTATGGTGACATTTGCCCTGAGCCTTCACTTCACCAGGCTCAGCAGTCACAGCTCTCTCAGCCTCTCCGTGTATGACAGATGCCCACATTCCTTACTCATCTTTGTGGCCTTTTGCTGGACTCGCTCCAATATGCATGACTCTCTTCTGTAGGGCTGATACAGCTCTTGCTATTGCCCTTCTTNATGCATGACTCTCTTCTGTTGGGGAGGTAATACAATCTAGGGCTGACACAGCTCTTGCTATTGCCCTTCTTTTCTGCAAGAGCACACTGCTGCCTCATGTTCAACTTCTTGACTACCTCAAATCAACTATAGGACAATTGTCCTCCAGCCTTTATTGGCAGATGGGATTATTCCTTTCAAGATACAAGACTCAGCATTTCTGGGCTTCATGAGTTCCTATGATTCTTTTTGTCTGGCCCACCTTGATCCTTTGAATAGTAGCCCTGCCCTCAATGTATTTGCCTCTCCCCACACATTGGTGTCACTAGCAAACTGCTGAGTGCTTCTGTCCTGTCATCCAGGTCATCAATGGAGATACAGATCAGGATGGGTCCCAGTAACAGATCCTTAAGGGGAATTACTAGTTGGTGTCTTCCAGATGGACTCTGCATCACTAAACTGGACTCTTCAAGCCCAGCAGCCCAGTCGATTTCTACCCACCCTATTGCCCACTTATGCAGCCCATACGTCACTTATCTGATAAAGAAACTGTGCCAAAGTTCTTGCTGAAGTCAAAGCCTACAGAATCCACTGCCCTCCCCTAGACTGTAGCGACAGGCTTGTCATCACAGAAAGCAATCAGTTTGGGCAGACATGATTTGCTCTTTGTAAAGCCATGTTGGCCGCTCCCGACCACCTTTTTGTCCTTGCTCCATAACTGTTCCAGGGGCCGAGACAAGGGGGGAGAGAGAGGGAGCTTTGGTTGGGAATTTTTCTTGCAAAAGGTCTTTGAGGACTTTAGCAAACATGTTTCCCAGACTTGAAATATGTTCTTAATGGCCAATGAAGTCAGTGCAATGAATAGCCAATGAAGCTGCTGTTCTCCCTGGCAGTGGGTCTTGCTGTCCACAGGCTGTCCCATTTTAAGCCAGCTCCATCCTTGCACCTCACTGCCTCTCTCCACCCAGGCAGAAAAAAGCCCTGTCCATGTCTCTCTTTTGCACAGAAACCAACTATCTAATCACCTCTTCCCCTCTTCTGATCCTTATCAATATTCTCTTTTCAAGTTATCAAGTAGCAGTTCTTTTTCTGTGTTTTAACAGGTATACATTAAATAAAATACAAACTGTTTCCTCTAAATTTCTCCTTCATTTTAAAGTTTGTTGTTTCTGTTTCAGAGCTGGAACAACCAATTTTTCCCATGCATATCAGTTTATGTGATAAAAGGTAATACCTTTACCTTGCCTGTGGAATTAACACAGTCATTTCCACTGCATTGTTCACTCTATGCGCTATCCTTTCTTCCCACTTAGGAGATAAACTATTCAGGACAACAGATTTGTCCTATTTCGTGCTTCTTCATTGACTGGCACAACTGGAATCTCTTCTTGTTTTTTATGTATCACACTAAAAATAATTTCTAATAAAAATAGTAATTATTAGAGTTTATTCAGGTTGGAAAAAGAGGCTAAAGGTGGACTAGCAATATAAAAATGATAAAGACAATGACGTGGTTAGCTCTATGTCAATTAGTGCACTATCATTGCAGGCAAAGCAGTAAAGAGACTGATTTAGAATACATCCACAATATAATGGTAATCACTGTTCTATGGAAAACAGGTTTTAAATGTTGATGGGACTATGTATTTGGTTAATTTGTGTTTCAGTTAATGACAAACTTATGAATAAAACTTCTTTGAAATGTTGTGATGAACACTTCAGTTGTTTCACATAATAAAGGAATAATAGCACAATGGATACTCGCACTAAACAGATTGAGGATTGGTTGATGGATGGGCCTCAACAACAACAACAACAAATGTCAGACCACTGTGCTATGACCATCTTTTTGCCAAGACTGGCAGGGGCACTTCTGAACTGACCATGAGTCCTCACACAAACTTATGTCTTCACAAATAACCCAGAAGAGATCCAACACTTGCAGACGACAAAGGGGCAACAGAGTGCAAATTAATTGTGGGAACAGATCAGATTTATCTGAGTGGCTTTGCTGAAATAGTTTCATTTACGTAACATCAATTTTAAAACAGCCAAATACAAGTTTAATGAAAAAGAACATATGCCAAAGAACATAATGGATGGAGGACTCTAGTCTCAAATTTAGAATGATGCTGGGGATCATGGTTAAATTACTGACTGAACTGAAGATCTAAATGCAATGTTGTGACAAATATCCATGTCCCCATTGCAAGTGAAGAATTGAAAGTGCCTTAGGAAAAACTGCAAGAACGACACATGTTCATAAAATATGTGACTATGACTAAGCGCCTTAATCTATTCAAGAGAATGTTTAATTAGTCCCCTCAATCGGAGTATAGAGACACCACCATCAGGAATACAATTCTCACAGAAAGCTCAGCATAATGAACATGAGAGAGAAATCTGGACTAGAAACAAAGCATGCCATTGCAACTAAAAGGGTAAAAAATTCCTGAGGAGAGATTCCGAGAAATGCATGCCACTATCCACTTTACGTAAATCAAGACAAGATATTTTTCCTGTACAATATGTCATGAAGATTAAAAAAAAGACAGCCTTGATACTGGATTTGCATGAGGTTTTGCATCCTGGATCATAGAGGAGGCCAAGCTAGATAATCCCTTTTGTCCTTAAATACCTATGAATCTGAAGTGTCACACTTGAGGTCTTTGGCAGAACAAGCATTTTACCACAGTCTGAAAATGTATCCCCAGACCAATCTTTCTTCTGAGTCAAGAAACTATGTGGTGTCTTCTGTTCACAGGAGGTGAACTGTTTTGACAGATGTCATGCTTTCACCTTTGTTTTCTTCTGTTAAAATTTAGCCAACAATGAAATATCTGGGAGCAGTTTCAGCACAGTCATTAACCTTGCATGCACTCTCATCCTGCCTGGCTGCTGTAAGCAGTTCATATCAGTCACACTCAGGTGTGACTCTGGCATTAGTATAACTGCCTTTATTGTCAGAACTTGATACTATACTTATCTCAGCTCTCGGTCTATTTTCCTATTTTCTAAAGTGACGCCCAGCTGTGAAACATCAACAGCCCGTAGAGTTTTAATGGGTCAATGACATTTACAGTTGTAGCTCTCTTCAGCCTTACTACTGAAAACAGATTCTAATACAGCATGTTCCAGGCCAGTATACCAGCCTGCTTCTTGCTTATAATTGGCAATGCCAGGTACCCATAACAATTCTGCTGGTACTGATACAAATCACTTGTTATCTTATATATTCTTTCAGCAGTCAATCTGGTGCAATTATTTTCCTTTGCATCCATAAGTAGCATGCATATCTGTAAAAATAGTGGAATTTTTCAGTTCCACAATGCACAACCATTATTATTCCATAAAAATAACACCTTCTTGGTATTCCTGATTAATATTTTCTGTATGAACGCAGAGTGGTTGCAAAACGATCAATTCCAAGGAACTTTTATAATTACAAGTGTAGCCCCCATCCTCTTGCTTTATTGTCTAGTCTGTCCACTGGTACATCAGGACAGCTGAGATTGACTAGCAACCAACATCATTATTCACTTGTAATATTACTGCCAGTAAAATAGCACAGCTTGTGGACCTGGCAAGTACTGACCATCCAGCAGAGCTGAACATTGCAATTATTCATCTAGCGAGCATTTCTTCCCACTTATTGTGGGTAATATTTCTTCAAACAATTTAAAAAATTTTACACAGGAAATTGCAGGTTAGGATGAGACATGAAATCACCGGGCTTTATCCTTCTACTTTATCCTGATGTTTTCTTCATGTCTCAGATCACATGTCCTGAATTACCTACCTTATCCTAACACCCTAACATCATGTCTTAGTGTTCATTGTTTTTGCCCTGTTCTGCACTGAGTGCTGGAACTGGAACCAACCTTGGAAGCTGCATGCAACAGCATTAACTTCTTTGAACACAGTCAAGTAGGAAATTATTGTCCAGCAGACTTTGCATCAAGAAAGTGATCTGGAGTGTCATTTATTACTATGATAAACAGACCTTCAGCCACAGAGCTGAGCCATCCTTTACTGTTTGTTTCAGTCTCTTACTAGGGGATAGAATGTTTTATAGTTTATTGTTCAACTAAAAATCAAGACAGCACACTCTTCATGTAGCATATGACTAGCCATTTAAGATCCTAATATATGCTCAGTTCTGTACCAGTGGAGGACAAATCCTTGTCTCTAATATAACTGTAAGAAATTTTAAGTAGTTTGGGAACCAGGTAATTCCAAGCATAATAATGAAATAGTTTTAAATTGTCTGAATCTGGGTAACTCCAGGCAGATAACTAGAGAGCAGTATGATGAATACGTCACCCTCATGTTAAGTTTCTATGTACTGTCAGTGTAAAAATAATCATTCTAAACTTACTTCTCACACCAAGGCTATTTTAGGAAGCTCTATGAAAATTCAGAGACTGACAAAATCTCTCCCAGTAAGTCCAGTTTCAATGCAACCAGGGCAAAGTTTGAGCAATCAGATTCGCTGCCTTAGCAGAAATTTTATATATCCACGGCATGAGTAAGTGCAAACGTCTCTTGAAATGCATTCCCATCATCCACAATTATGTCCTTGAGTCAGAGAACTGCAAGTACAGTACATTCTGCTGTTTCTTTTGCTGCATCCATGCTGTTTATTCTCCCACCACAAAAGTTTTCAAGAGCACCAAGCTGTTGTTATGACTCATAGTAAACACCAACGCAAAGCAAGCAGACCAATGTTCTTCCCTGATTTCACTAACACACATTCAGTTAGGAGGAAGAAGGAAAAAAAAAAAAAGAGAGAAAGAAGAAAATAACAAAGATTCAGTTCTTATAAGCTTGTAAATCCATGGTGAGAAAAGAGAAGGCTGGAGAGGACTAGACAAGAGACGAACAAAAATACCATAGCAATTCAACACATGGTGAGGAGGTGGAGTGGGATAACACTGCAGAAATGAATGCTTATGACTCTTGCTTCATCGCCCCCAAAATAATCAGCCAAGAGAGATAATTACCAGGTTTAGCTTAAGTATATATATGTGTGTGTACATGCAGAAAGGAACAGAATGAAAGGGACCGATTAAAACCTCCATCTCAGATGAGGAATAGGTTCAATCTATTACTTAGCAAAGATAAGCTCTAGGTGAGATCAAACTCAAAATTTGACTTGCAAAATTTCTGATA
The DNA here is from genome assembly GCA_013397135.1 of Pachyramphus minor. Taxonomy (NCBI): domain Eukaryota; kingdom Metazoa; phylum Chordata; class Aves; order Passeriformes; family Tyrannidae; genus Pachyramphus; species Pachyramphus minor. Next base: position 1,545,433 of record VYXB01010567.1, read on the forward strand.
GCACTTAACAAAATTAATTGAGAGGGTATGGTCCAGACACAATTTAAATCTGTTTACAAAAATCCTCAAATAGGAATTCTGAATGTAAAAGTTTAAGAAGTTCATTGAAACACAGGTTTAAGCCAATTTATGAGCTTTAAATGGTGGGGGTTTAGTTGGAGAATGCTGATGCATTCTACCTGAGAAGTGAGGACAAAGACCCAAAGTTCTCCACAGGATCAATCCACACCTGCTACTGCAGCTACTCCTTCATGGAGTATGTTACACGATATGGATGAGACAATCTGTGGCAATAACACATCCTCATCACCTTTTACAGTCCGTTTATCTTTTTTTCTGAATCTGTATTTAAGAACATAATCTGAGGTTCTCATGTTTGGCTTGAACTTCGAATCATTTTGTGAAACTGAACATTTTTGCATTTTCAATATGCAAGCAAGTGAAAAATAAAATGCAAACTAAATTAATAAGCCTTACTACATATAAAAACTATTTAGTTTGTTCTCCGACTTAATATCATAAGCTGTTTTGAGGAAAAAAAAAACAAAAAAAAAAGCAAAACAGCAAACAAACAACCAGAGATGAAGCTAAAGGAAGGCTGGCAAATGTACTCTTGTAAACAAAACAAAACACATAAATTCCCTCAAAAGGTTTATTTTTTTCAGAATGAACACTGCTAATTTTAAATAAAGCAGTGAGAGGATACAGCTATGCAAACAGTATGTTTTGTTATATTTGAAACAATTTCTAAGTCATTATTCTCTCTGTTGTTCAGTTAAAGGTCAACAGTCAGGTAATGCTGAAATATTCATCACCACATTTGTCCTTAAGTAAATTCAGCTTGAAGATTATTTTTAGAATGAAAGTTCCCTTAAGGAATGTGAAAGAAGGTATTGGTAACTTTTGGGGTTTTAACTAAATACAGAAGCCCATGTCATGGTCTGTTTTAATAGTAAGTTTTTATTTGAGCATTTTTTTAGAAATGACAGCTATTGAGATTAAAACTTGCTCTTAAATCTCCAAGTTGACATGATGATACATTTCATGAGTGGGCCGATACCCCCTCTAAAGTCAACAAGGTCCCCAGTTGTATACCAATTCCAGGATGATTTTAGACAGGTCAACCATTTGTCCTTTATATGCAATAGGAAAATAAGAAGTGATCTTGCCTATACTGCCACAAAAAAGTTGAGGTGCTGAATAAAGAATTCCTAGAATTCACATAGTCACAGAATGGGCAAGGTTGGAAGGAACCACTGGAAATCATCTAGTCCAACCTCCCTGATCAAGCATCATCCCCTAGACTGCATGGGGAGGTTGTATCTAGTTGAATTTTGAATACCTGCACATGCAAATCCAGTCAGCCAGTTACTGATCAGCTGGCAAATTTACATTCTGATTTTCTATTGCTCGAATTCAACCTCAACATTCCATTTCTGTAATAGAAATTTTAATTTGGGAAAATTCAGAAACCATATTTGGCAATACAAATTATTATTCCAAAGAACAAGATGTAAGACTTAGTTCACTGCCCTGGAAACACATTTGAAAATTTCTGTGTTCAGAATATCAAGATTAAAGAATAAATTCTATTTAATTATGTTTACAATTCCATGTTTGAAATCCTTATCCTTTCTGCAAAGAATTTTGGTGTTACCATTTTCTTCTCTATAAAAAAGACACTAAAAAAAAAGCTCCTTTGCAAATGTTCCCATCAGCAATGTTTCTTCTTAGTATAGTTGCAATCAATACCAAGGCTTTTCTGCAACAGACTTAGGGACTCAAAACAGCAGTAGGTGGACCACATGCAACTACTAAAAATGTTACTCTTAATTAACATTATATAGGAAGCACTGAGCTACGCAGCAGGAATAACTATAACCACAGAGCAGAATGGAAGAATGATGGACAACTTCCTCTAACTTAAGGAAAACATCAGGAAAAGTTTCAAATGTACAGGAAATGAAAATAGAAGAATCATAAAAATTACTCGTAAATAGTCCTACACAGAAAGACCAAGGTTAAAAAAACCTTGCCATGGGCCTTAGGGGAGCCATCTACCACAGATTTTGGGATTATGACCTGAAAGAATGCTAAGAGTTCCTGTGTAGAACAAAGAAGATTTAATGTAGCCATGGGAGCTATCACCAGTCAAGAGTGACCTTATTTCATTTCAGAGTAGGTGTTCTTGCAGAATTCAGATAATTTTGATCCAGAATTAATCGGTTTTAATGTATTTCCACTTATTAGCATACGTCTGCTATTACCTTGTCACCAAACTGCAAGTGTGAGAAAGTTTCAGAGTCCACAAGGCACTACAAGCAGAGAAGAGACTCAGCAAAGAACTGAGTGCTTGCAGCACAAGCAAAGAGACTACTGGGAGAAGCAGAGGAGTTGATGCTCCACACTCTAAAGTAATCGAAAAGAAACTTTCCAAAGTCCTTTCCTCAGAGAGGACTTTGCAGAACCCGGGTAGCTACTGAGCTGTCTGAAACCAGAGGGAGACAACAGTCCAAATGCAATGACACAGTGGCAGAAGGAGAGTTAATTACGGACCTTTATTCCATCTCTAGCTGGCTTCAGCTTTCATTATTTAAGGGAAAAAAATACTAACTATACTAACTATAATGTATATTATCATAAAATCTGACATTCTCTTTAATTTAAAATCTTGTAGAACTTTGAGAGTTCAGTGTAAGAAAAAGTTTTAAGCAAATCCACCAGTTCCGGAGAACTGGTCAACTTCTGCAGTTACACCAGACATGGCCCCACCAAAAGGCTTAGAGAATTTAAGTTCCTTCGATAGCACTGCCTGTAGTGCTGCACAACCACACACCTGTTCCACCAGCCATTTAGATCAGGACAGAGCCTTGTTAAACACTAGTCAGGAAATATGAGTGGGAGGGCACAACCTACAGTAACTGTATAGAATTTCTATCAGGGGAAAATGTCCTAGGCAGATAGGACATTTTACTGTTCTGTCATATCACTCAAATTAAAAGAAACCACTCTTTCTGACACTTTCACAGTCAGCAATGCTGTGAGTAGCTGTAGCAGCATCTTCTGGAAAGAAGAAAATTAGATAAAAGGGAGCTAGCAAGAAAAAAGTTTAGAATCATACAGTGGCTAACTTGATTTAATCAATTGTCTTACCAGGCTAAGAAAGAGATCTGGCATGTGGCCTGCACTGCAGAGACTGCAGTGGCATGCATCCAATTATATAAATCTGGCATCTAAGTTTTTCTCCTCTCTGATCCTAATCCTGCAGCTAAATTTGTAATACCGGATGATCCTTCTCTTTCTCATCTCATATACAGGCACAAGTGAGGGATGGGGTCCACTGCACAGTTGAATTAGCTGGAACTGCTCTGAGAATGCAGGAGGGCATGCCTTTTGAAAATATTTGGCTGTTAACCAAAGGTTAACATCTCTCTGCAGCTAATGTCATAACAAGCAGGAGTATTTCAGAGAACAAAACATAAACATCTCCCAGTACTCTTCTAACAAATAAATTATGACCCATGAGAAAATAAAATAAAAAATTAAAAAATTAAAAATAAATAAATAAATAAATAGATAAACAAAAGCAGAGAAGTGAGGAGGCTGGAAACAAAATAGATGTAACTGGTATCAACTATGAAAATTAACTCCAGTGCCCATAAAATAGGTAGAAACCAAACACACTGATGGTCTCACATTACCCTCAGTTTTTCTCAATGCCTTTTTCTGTTGCTATTTTGGCAGCTTTCGATATACACACATCTTAGTTGCTTAGCTAAAAGAAGGCACAGAAGGGCGTTATTCTCTGATTGCTGACTCCTTTAGATGGCTGTGTCATTTGCACTTCACACAAGAAACAGTTTTACAAAGCCCTGCCTGCAGTCAAGTCCCACATACTCAGTGTCACAAATGTGCAGGCCTCTCTTCAGTGCTGGCTGGCTTCTGCCAGTGCCTACACAAGACAGCACATGAATGCTATTAAAAGACACATGTATTATTCAGTGGGACACTGCCCAAACTTCACCCACTAAACTGAGTAAAAGAAGTGCAGAAAATGCACAGGTCAGGCAACAGCATTTTCAGGAATGCTCATATGCAGAGAGAACCACGCAGTGCAGCTTAGTGTTTGAATAACCTTGTACATAAGTGAGAAAGAGAGCCATGGAATATACCATGCACTTTTGGTACTTCTGTAATTGGGTGGCCCACTTAGAAAGGGTCCTATGAACCCTAATCTTTCGCTCTTACTTTTTTCCTCTCAGTTATTTTTTTACTTTCTTTCTCTGAGCCTTAGATTCAGACACCACCAAACAAATCAGATGGTAAGCTAGAGCGCCTGGATAGTAATTTTCAGTAAATGGCCCCACAAATACCAGCTGGGGGCTTTCAGGGTCTTCTTATAGTCCAGTATGTAACTCTGCCAAGAGCAAAAAAAACACCTGAGCAGGTTCTTACCACAGTTTGCAGTGCAGAACTGAGCAGAGCTGGGAGTCTTTGCACAGACTGTCCTCTATACTGGCAGCTGTGCAGGCCACAGCATGGAGTGAGCAACGTACTGTGGGAACATCCAGCTGTACCCTCATCCTATCCCTCAGTTTCAGTATCTGTGGGAAAATAACAAAAGATTGACGAGAAGGATTCTAAACACACTCAAGTAACTTGCTGCTGGGGTGTCAAAAACACATATATCATACTAACTGTTGTTTGGCCTTGTATGTTGGACAAGGAGAACATCCGTGTTTAGATAACCTGTGACAGACTTAGAGGCATCCTATCAAACATGCTGGAGATTCCTGCCCTGGTGTGGGAAAGATCAAAGAACAGTGGTAAATTACACCTGCGGGAATCAGGAACAGCAGGTTTGGTGATCCTCTGGCATGGACAGAGCTCCAGTGCCTGCATCCCCCCACCTGTGTGCCTCTGACAAGGTGCTGGTTTGGGGATCCCCTCATTGGGAAGGTTACAAAAATTACTTTAATCTTTGCATTACATTTTTGGGTTTTTGTTTGTTCCTGTGTCCTGCCTGTGCCAGCTCACACAGTTTTTCATCTTGCTGTGGGTTTGAGCTGTTTCACAAGTTCTGAAGCTGACACATCCGTCACAAGTCACATGTTGGGGACTGCTAGTCTATAGGGCTCTGTTACTCTATAGGGAACTGGAAGGCAAAAAGACATAGAAACTAGCCAGTCCTGTGTCTGAAGTAGGAATCAGAAACCTTGTCTTGGCACTCCATCTCACTCAACAAAAAATTAACCCATACTGCTTTCCAAGAAAATCAGTGTTTGTGCACAGTCACTTGCAAAAATTCATTGTATATATAGCATGTATTTTTTAAACTAGCAAAATATAGGCAAAGTGATTTGTTCCATCTTTTTACTGAAAGCCAGAGTTGAGTCCAAGGTTTGTTTTTTTTAAAGTGGATTGCAAGATGATTTTCAAATCATAGGTCTGTGCAGTTCTCCACTGTCCTTTGATCTATATCTTCTTCAGTTTCGATCTGTTGAACTCAGTATCAGCATTCATAAACATTGTTCTCAATCTATTTATTTCCTCATCTGTTTGTTCTCTTTGACAATTGCTGAATGTTGGCTATCAGCTGGCTATTATAACCTTAACTGTGTTCAGAACAAAACTGATGAAAGGGTTTCATTATTGCATTCCCCAAAGCAGTTGTTTTTTCTTCTGGTCTTCTACAAACTTTGCTATATTAACACTGTATCATGAAAGACACCAGATGGACAGTACTGGAAAAACTACATCCTTGTTTTCAACAATACATGCCTTAGGTCATCACCTGTCTTCCTGCCTATATCAGGAGACATTATTACATTTCTTAGAAAAAGTCTACAGGGTATAGCATGTGGAATTTTTCCCATATTTCATAAGCAGAGAATTACATCAAACCACAAAATGGTTTCTGAAATAGAGGTGTTTCACACTGCAAGTAAATACCAGTGGGATGAAGAAGTCTGCTGTACATATGGCAAAGCTCTAGGTTCCTTCAGACTTGTACTCAGCAGCTTTCATTCCATAACTGTTTAGACAGACATCTCTTGTGTTTATTATTTGTCAGAAGTTGAATATTGTTGTTTTTTTCTTTAGGAAATATATAAGTTTCAAGAGGAACTATGAAAACCTCTTGCTAATTTTCTCTGGATCTTGAAATAAAGGATAAAAAATTGGACTGAAGCAAGAAATTAGTAACATTCAAAAATAAAATGAGAGAGTCACCTTCATATTCATGGAGGAAACTCCTTTTGCCCAGTATTCTGTTCACTCTATGCCTTTTGGCACCACTGCCTTTTTTTCAGGATGACCTACTATAGTTTAAACACATGAAACAGTGAAAGAAACAGTGGAATAGGTCTGATACTTGGCTGACATGATTTCAGTGGGTTTTCCCTGTGGAGAAGAGTAAGACTAGTAAAATGACAGGTAAAAAAAGAAAAAGAAGTAGAGTTCAAATCAGTTGCTGAAAGAACTTGTCTCCAGATTTCTGGCACCTGGGAACAGGGGATCTCTCCTCTCATCTGCCAGCTAAAGTGCTGCATTTTCTGTTTAATAGTGTCCTCTAGTGACGAGGAAAGATTTTTTCAATCAAGAGGTGAACATCTTTCAACACGTAAAAATGAAGTGGAAGAAAAGCTTGAAATTGCATGAGTCAATTCGTCAATGATCTTATTGCCACGAAGGGACTTCAACATTAATGTTTACACCTGCTACACTGCAGGTAAAAAGATGCCTTCATCTTGCAGCTACTCCTGAAATCCCAGCTGAAAATTGTCATTTGAGTCTAGGGCATAGCACTGTAAGGCAGGCTCACCCAGATGGGACGAAAGCAGCATCCTGCAGCTGCATACATTTGTTGAATTCTAAGACTACTGTCTCTACCATGGTAAAAAAAAAAAAAAGTGGGTTTGATTTTCTCAGAGAAGATAAGGACTGATACTTCATTGTAGCTAAATTCTGAGTCTGAGTCCGAAATTCTGGTTACGAAAGACTCATTTCTTACTATTAATTCTCTTTCAGTCCTGTGTGATAGAAAAAAACTTTTACTCTGAAGTTTATTTCTTAAAGTGAAGATTCTCACTCTCCTTACCAAGCTGGTTGACTCTCAAAGATTTTCAATAGAAATTTTAATACTAAACTAGTAAAAGATCATTCCCATTTTTCCCTCCTTTAACTAACCTGGTTACCCATTTTCAGGTCTGCTGAAAAACTATGGAAAACCAGTAGAAATGTCACTAATGCTATTATAAAAACTCAGCATTCTTTGACAAAGACAACCCAGCCATACTCCACCACTGAGAAGACAGACAGATGGACAAACAGATGTAGATATCGACAGGGTGCCTGATGAAAAGCTTCCCAGTGGTGATGTTACCATAAATCGGCAACAAGAAACCCCCTAAGACAATTTGTCAGCATTAGTGGGCCAGTATTCTTTTATTATCAGTGCTGGACACACAGGAGGATCGCTCCTTTAATCCTGTGTGAGTCCCATTCTTGGCTCAGCATAGCTAATATTTACTTACAGAGTTACATATTCAGCAAATGTCTTACATGTTCACTACTTCTCTTACAAAGTTTATGCATATGTTAATTAGTTCTAAGCAGCTCTTCGGAAGTCCTTATTTGGTCAGTAGGAGTCTAATTATTGCTCTTATTTTTACATTGTAACGGCTGCTGGAAAATTACTGAATAATGGAGAATGATTGCTCTCAGTGATATGAACTCCTTGTTAGTTTCTCCAGTCAGGGACAGCAGCATCCCTACTGCAACACTGTCAGTGGCAGAACTCACCTCCCCTGGACCAGCTTTGAGACCCCACCTCAGATCTAAAAGTGGCAGGGTAAATACACACCAAGTCCCACTTGGCACACAGCTGGTGCCAGCTGGAAAACTCAACACCAAGCACTTGCAAGCCCAGTTGCAGCAAAACACATATTAAAGCACCTCCAGATGAATCAATGCCCTGTTGAGATGGGCAGCTCTGCCAGGGATTCTTGCACAGGATCATCCCTACCCTGAATCTACTGCAGTTTTACATGAGCACCCAGGCCAATGTGCGAGAACTGCCTTCCACTTCCTTGGCACTGTCAGTGCATATTCCAAACTGAAATCAGTCCTGACACACAGAAACACCAAAAGATGACACAAAGTTCTTGTCAGGAGCTGTAGTGATAGGATAAGGAGTTACGGGCACAAACTGAAAGAGGGGAAACTTAGGTTAGATATTAGAAATAAATGCTTTACTGTAAGGGTGGGGTGGCACTGGACCAGGTTGCCCAGGGAAGTTGTGGATGCCCCAACCCTGGCAGTGTTCAAAGCCAAGCTTGATAAGACCTTGAACAACCGGGTGTAGTGGGAGGTGTCCCTGCACATGGCAGGGGGTGTTGGGACTAGACAGTATTCAAGCTCCCTTCCAACCCTTAACGTTCTATGATTCTATGAAAGTCGGGACTTTCTGGTGCTGTCTTCGTTTCCGCCCTGCATGCTTTGAACTTTGACTTTCTCAAACTTGTGCAGGGGCTTTTTCCTTCCCTCACCCTCGCACTCTGTGGGGAAACAAAAGGCGCAAATGGCGGCCGCGGTGCGCGGCCAGGTGCGGCAGCGCCACCTGCCGTCGCCCACGGGGAAGTGCCGTCGCCGCGGGCGAGCTGAGGGCGGGACGGCGGCGTGAGGGCGGGCGGTGTCGGGGGAGCCCGCGGGGAAGCCCGGGGGAAAGCCCGGGGGAAAAGCCCACGGCCCGTCCCAGCTGCCTGTGTGGGAAGGTGGCGGACGCCGTTATCGTTCCCAGGTCCGCGGTCCCCCGAGCGCCCTGCCTGCCGAGGGGCTGGCGCAGGCAGCGGGCGGCAGGGCGCCTCTCCTCGGCAGTGCAGCCGCTGCGGAACGGGACAGCCCGTATCTCCAGCGCCCACTTCTCACACTGTTGCTGCCCCACACCTTTCCCTGCTTCTTTTTTTCTCCCTCCCCTGTCAGTGGCCAGAATGTGCGGAAAGATGAGCAGAGAATGATGTGGAGAGCGATGGGATAAAAGCGAGCAGCTGCAAGGACACCTGCACAAGTGATCGTGTGCGCAAGGGGGTTGTTAGCAAGGGTTCCTCTAAACCTCCTCTAACAAGCAGGAGGCAGAGATTGTCAGTCCCTTCTAGGCAAGGCTGGATGGGAAAGAGAAAACCCCACAGTCGTTCCTCTTCTAGGTCCTGTTTCCTTTCGTAGATTAAATTTTTCCAAACCCTCATCACCCTGAAACTGAAACTCTTCTAAACCCCCACAGTTCTTCTCTACCATCCTAACCCCAAATCTCATTTTAGAGCGAATCTCCTCCTAGAGAATGTTCTCATTCCACCACAACACTGAACTGAATTTCCAGGTCCCCTTTTCAGTTCCACATAGTTCCCTCATACATTTTCCATCAGAGGCGAGCCTGGTGGGGCTTCTCACTCCTTAACTGACTTCTTCATAAGGCAGAATTGCACAAAAGATAGAAACACAATCTTGGCAAAGTGCTTTATAAACCTAAGGGACTTTGAATTTTCCACTGCTATGTCCTTAAGGACTCACAGTTCTGAGGTAAAAGCATGTGTGCCTTTTGTCTGACTTTACTGTTTCTACAAGTCAAAGTTATGGTGTTTTCTGTGCCTATTATTTCGTACATATCATCTTACATGTGTCTGCAGGTAGTTTCCCCTGCTAAAAGCAGTCCATTCATAAAATTCAGCCTTTCATCCTGTTTTACTATGTGCTTTTCATACCCGAGATGGACTGATCCTATGGCATTTTTCTAAGTCTCTTGAGTCTCTGTCCATGACTCCCACATTGTTCCCAAGTAACACAAGGTCTAATATTGAACTGGCCCTGTCCAGGTCATGCTGGTTTTTTTCAACAGCCTTATTTGCAACAACAGACAGGAGACAATGAAAGAACATCTAAAAGAGAAGTGAAACTGAAGTTATAAAAGGAAATTAAGTTCACCATTTGCTGCAGACATGTTTTGTAACCTGTAGATATACTAAACTCCCAAACAAACTGTTGATGCTATGTGCATGACAGTACCTGTTTTTCTTGCATTCCTCCTTGGCATTTCATAGAGCCAGCCTGAATTTTACCACAACTCCTCCAGGTTCTTCTATTTATGCACTAACAGTAGCCTCCCATGCAAAGGAGATTCATTTGCGTAACAGTCAGGTAAAGACTGATTAACTCAGAGGATCTGGCAGAAGCCATTCAACTCCAAGAGGAAATCCAGCAACTGCCACACACAGCAGGTTTTTAACTCACAGCGTGTCTCACTGCTCTGCTAGGTAGCTCAGCATCATGTAAAGAGGAGATACCTTTCTGTCTGTATCCTCTCAGTGCAAGTGAGCACTAGACACTCATTCTTGCTTGATTTTTACTTGATTTTTACATTAATAACACTGGCTAGAGATGATGCAAAGATGAGATTCAGAATGTTTAAGATTTGATGCTATTTCCATTTGAAATGTGGTTACACAATAAAGGATTCAAGATTAATCTGCTTGAAATGCTAGAGATGTTAAGTGACAAGAAGCTGGGAACAATGATTTAGAAATGGCAGCTCAATTATGCAGCTTGGAGAAAAACAAGCAGAGACTGAAATTGAAACTGAAATGCCTTTAATTCATCCTATTTTGAACCAATATTTGGGAAACATTCACACATTCACATACTGGTGAACAGCCAGGCTCAGCTGTGAACAGAGTCTATCTTAAGAGCAGTCTGAAGGCAGTTAACAAAGGAGATGAAGCACTCACTGTGCTTCAGAGACTTTAGACAGTTGCAGGAGGGAAACAGGAAGGGAAGAACACTCTCTTTGAGAAATGCTCCACAAAGCTTTGGCCAAATGAGCAAGTCCAAAGGTTCCCATGAAGCAGGGGTTAACTGAGAATTTCTTTCTCTGTTTGTACAGGAAAGAGGCCATATATTAGCCACAGGCCATGAATAGTCATGATGAATGACCATGTCAGATTAGCTCCCTATACTCACTTGAGAAGAGTAGACTGAGTTCATAGGGTGTTTTCTGAGTTTGTTTGCTCAGTCTTCAACTGCTATGCCTGAACAGCATTGACTTTATGAGCTTTGCCAAGGCTGCCCTCAAGACCAGCCTCTTATTTCAGACAGGCAGCAAGCATCCAAATGCAGGTCACCTATGGAGCCTATGGAGGGTCTGGTACACTTACCTGTAAAGAGCAAGGCACCCATGCACCGATGGGATTATGCCACCTCCCATCCCATATTTTACCGCTACCACCTAAACTGTGAGTGGAGATTGCCCCAAGCTCCTACACATGTTCTAAAATGTTCTTTGTAAACAAGGGAAACATAATACTACAGTATTTTTTTTTGTAGTTATAATTATTGACATCAACTATTAAAAAAACTTGGGGGCAGTTGAGATTTTTTTTCTGTCTTAATTTAACCATATGCTGTTCAGCCTGTGTGTCTGGCTGGGGGGATGATTGCTTATTGAGGAAAAGGAGGTTGAACATTTTAAATGCACAACCAGAGATTTCTCCTCAGTTATTAGGTGCTACAACCTTTTTGAATTTCCATTTTTTCCACTCTACTCAGCACTGTGAGGCCACACCTGGAGCCTTGTGTCAAGCTTTGTACTCCCCAGTACAGAAGAAGCATGCATATACTGGAAAGATGCCAGCGAAACACTGCTGAGATGGTGCATTTTTTCCTAGGAGGACAGGCTGAGGGAGCTGGGACTGTTCAGCCTGGAGAAGACTCGCAGGGATCTGATCAATGCATACAAATACCTGGAGGGAAGGTGCAACAAGGACAGGGACAGGTTCTTTTCAGTGGTGCCTGGTGAGAGGACCAGAGGCAATGGGCACACACTGAAACACAGGAGCCTCCATCTGAACATCAGCAGTTTTTCACTGTGACCAAGCCTTAGTACAGGTTGTCCAGGGAGATTGTGAAGTCTCCATTCTTGGTGATATTCAGAAGCGCTCTGGACACGGGTTTGGGCAACCAGCTCTAGGTGACTCTCTGTGAACAGGAGACACTGGACTAGATGACTTCCAGTGGTGCCTTCCTACCCCAACTGGTCTGTGGTTCTGTGAAGGACTATCTTAATCTGTACCTTGTATAAAAATTACTGAATCACAATATCACAGAATGGGTCAGGTTGGAAGTGGGTCATCCAGTCCATCTTCCTGCTCAAGAAGAATCATCCATGGCACAGGATTGTGTCCAGACAGTTTAGTGAGGGAGACTCCACAACCTGTCTGGTCATCCACACAGTGAAGATCTTCCCCATATTCAGCTGGAACTTCCTGTGCATCAGTTTCTGCCTGTTGCCTCTTGTCCTATTGCTCAGCACCACTCATCCTCTTGGCACATTCCCTTCAAATACTTAGGCACATTGATGAGGTCCCCTCTCAGCTGTCTCTTCCCGAGGCTGAGCAGGCCCAGCCCCCTCAGCCTTTCCTCATAAGAGAGATGCTTCCTTCCCTTAATCCTCTTTATTGCCCTCCAGTGGACACACTGCAGGAGCTCCATGTCTCTCTTGAACTTAGGAGCCCAGAACTGGACACAGCAATCCAGATGTGGCCTCACCAGGGCTGAGCAGAGAGGCAGGATCACCTCCCTCAGCCTGCTGGCAATGCACTTCCTAATGCACCGAGATCCAGTGGCCTATTTCTCTATTGGTTTTATAATTCTCACAAGTTACCGAAAGCAGTATTCAGTGTGCATACACACACACACAGACACACACAGAGAAAGAAAAACCACAACAACCACCAAATTCTGATATTATAGGATTTTACTTTCTGATTCAAATCACTAGCCCAAGATGTTCTATATTTTGCATATTTTGTCCTGTTTGCAAACAAGCCAACCATCTTCTGCCAGGAATAGTTTACTTCTCTAAATAGGAAGGTATTTTCCCCATTTTTCAAGATAGCCTAGAATAGCACCGGCATTTGAAAACATCAAATTACACATCAAATTCTCAGAGCACAGAGAAGTAGTACTTCAGTGGTTTGATTTAAGGAGCTACCTACAAATGGGAACATAGCATGACTAGCTGAGGTATTTCTAATACATATATTACCTTGACACAACAACAAATATAGATGTTCTTTATTTCACAAATAGAGGAACTGAAGCACAGAAAAACCCATTAGTGATGTGTAATCAATGAGTCAGAGTAGAGGAAAGGAAGCATATCAGAAAAATCTATATGACTGAAAAGAGAGAACAAAGAGCTGTGAAAAGTTTGGCTGAAAGGCTTATAGTGATCTTAATGTGTACTTACACATTTAAATGCATGGAAATGGCACACGTAGAGCTGAAAAGTTTGGTACCTGCATTTTTAACTGACTGGAAAGAAGTGATTCTGTTCTCCTTGAGTGACTCCTAAATTACTTTTATTTGGATATAAGGGGAAAAACAAACAGAAAATAGCTCCAAAACATACATAAGTTCCTTGATATAGTGTAGCATCTATAAAAACAGCTGTGCATGGTTCTCAGCTTGATTCACTGAGAATGGTCCTGATTTTTTTTCCAGTTTTTTCTTTTCCCTCCTACATAACTGCAGTCAGATTTTTAACCCTTGGAGTTCTGTGTCTGTTCCAGCAGTCACACACATCTAAGACTTCTCTTTATACCATTCCTGTGCATTTCAGGTAAGGTGTGCAAAATCAGAACCCGATCAGAATTCCCCATCTACAGGTACCAGAAGCAGCATCCAGCCATTGTTTTACACAGAATGAAATGGGTCACAGAGAGCCATGGAGACATACACCATACTCAGCAAGGAACAAATTCAAAGCATCAACAAGAAGGCCATGGGTAAGGAGGAAACCAAACTGATATCTCTTGGAGTCTTTCTTTAAAACCTAAAAGATACAGGACTTATGATACAGGAGCACAGGAATATAATGAAAATATTTTTGAACATATAGGAGGTAGACTACGGAGCTATAAAAACACAGTGATCAGAAACAAAATCAGTAAAGATGCATGAAAAAGTGTTCCCCTCCTGTGATAATTCCTAAGATTTTGCAGTTTCACTTGCTAAATCGCAATAAGTCAAATCTAAAAAGCATTCACAAATTAAGCAAATGCAAAAAATAAATAAATAAATATCTAGACAAAGAGATTGTTTTGATGATTTTGAAGGTCATGTTTTCAGAAGTGACTTAATTTTATAAATGAAACATTACTTGTCAAAAAGAAACTAGATTTACTTATTTTTTCAGAAGATTAAAGCAAGATGTCAAAGTTCACATAAAAAATGAGACTAAACCTTTTTTGCAAATAGCTTTTTCTGAAAAAACAGGTTTTTGAATGAGAAAAACAGCCACTGAAAATTCTGAAGCAGCCATAGTAATCTAATAACCTCTTGCACACCTCAGACTCTGTAGTAAGGAGCTATTTTGAAAGAGCAGATAGATCTTTCTTTTATGGGTGTTTTCTCTTTTCCCTTTGATCCATGGCATATTTATTGTATAATAGGTGTCATGAAGGCATTCCTGGGCATTTGCACATGTGAACCTGGCATCAATGAAAAGATGCCCATTGTGACTCTGATAACAACTACAACTCAGATTGCTGTAGACGAGTGATTATGGTGACGGGAAAAAAGTGGAACCAAAATGAAAAAATCAATTGGCTCTGTCTAGTACTTGAGAGAACACAGACCCTTTAATTATCTCTATCCTTCTTAGTTTCAACGTGAACCATGAATGTATTACTGTACAGTACAAATATATTCATTGTATGGGTAATAGTCTTGTAAAACAATTCCATTAGCATCATGATGTCTTTTTTCTGGTGTACCCAGAATAAATAGTATTCAAAAGAAAACATTGGACTACATGTTAAATTACTCTCAATCTATTTCATATTGTAATAATGCAATTCCTACAAGAAAAACATATTTGTCTTCATTGAAAGTGTTCATCAGCAAGGAGCAGAAAGTAGCTGAAATGCAATTTAAAATAAAAGGATCAAAGTGGTTAATTAGGGTATACATCAGCCCTTTAGTGGATGTAATGAGAAAACATACAGATCAAACTAATAAAAATTCCTTGCTTGATGCATATAACTCCTTGTTAAATTTTAAAGCTATATATGAAAGATAGAGAATTGTAATCAAAATTGTATTAGCAGTTCAATCTCCAGTTACAAACTGTAGCCCAGCTGCCTGCAAGAGGCATGAAGGATTTCAGTTTGCATTGTCAGAATGACAGAGAAGCATGAAGTGTGACCTTTTGTGTGGTCATTAGAAATGGTCAACAATTCAACAGATTGGTTATTCTGATCCTTATAAGCAGCAGGCAGTCTGAGAATGTAGTGGCAAAATGGCAATTCAAAGCCAGCAGGGCTGGGAGTAAACTACTTAGAATGACAGAAATGGAACAAATGTCTCATCTAACTTGGTCTTCTTTAAGAAGGTGACCTGATTAGTGGATGAGGGAGAGAATGTGGGTGTTTTCTACATAGACTTCAGTAAAGCCTTTAACACCATTTCCCACAGCATTTGCCTGGAGAAACTGGCTCCTTATGGCTTGCATGGGTGTACTCTTCACTAAGTAAAAACTGGCTGGATGGCTGGGCCCAGAGAGTGGTGGGGAATGGAACTAAATCCAGCTGCCAGCCAGTCACAAGTGGTGTTCCCCATGGGTCAGTATTGGGGCCAGTCCTGCTTAACATCTTTATTGATGATCTCGATAAGAGGACCAAGGGCACCCTCAGTCAGTTTGCAGGTGATCCCAAACTGGTTTGGAATGTTGATCTGCCAGAAGATAGGAAGGCTCTCGAGAGGGCTCTGATCAGCCTGGATCAATGGGCAGAGGCCAATTGTGTGAGGTGCAACAAGGCGATGCAGAGCTACAGGCTTGGGGAAGAGTGTCTGGAAAGCTGCCAAGTGGAAAAGAACCTGGGGTTGTTGGTCAACAGACAGCTGAACATGATCCAGCAGTGTGTCCAGATGGCCAAGAAGACCAATGGCATTCTGGTCTATATCAGAAATAGTGTGGCCAGCAGGACCAGGGCAGTGATTGTCCCCCGTACTTTGCACTGGTGATGTCACACTCAAGTACTATGTTCAGTTCTCAGACCATAACTACAATGAAGACCTTGAGATGCTGGAACATGTCCAAGAGTGATGAAGATGGGGAAAGGTCTAGAGAATAAATCTTATGAGAAGTAGCTGAAGGAGCTGGGGTTGTTTGACCTGGAGAAAAGGAAGCAGGGTGGAGGGAATGTATCACTCTCTACAACCACAAAGGAGTTTGTTGCAAGGTGGGGGTTGGTCTCTTCTCCCAAGTAATAAGTGATAGGACAAGAGGAAATGGCGTCAAATTGCACAAGGGGAGGTTTATATTAGATATTAGGAAAACTTTCTTCACTGAAAGGGTTGCTAAGCACTGGAACAAGCTGCCCAGAGAAGTGATTGAGTCACCATCCCTGAAAGTATTTTAGAAGACATGTATATGTGGCACTCAGGGTTTTGTGGTGGACTTGGCTTGGGTGAATGGTTGGACTCAATGCTTTTGAGGTCTTTTTCAACCTAAATGATTCTATGTTTCTATGTTCTTTACTTTGCTTATTTATCGGTAAATCTAAAGCTACATCAGTGATTCCTTTAACTCGTAACTTCTTTAGCATTTCTAACCCAAGCATTTTGGGACATAACTAATAAAATATTATACTTCAGGGTCATATAACAAAAAGTAACACTAGTTGGCTGTTTTAGTCCATAGCCCTTCTGTTGTAGTGTGTGATATAACAAACATTTACCAAAGAGAGCCACCAGATGTACCTGTTCTGCACAGCATGACACAAGCTGAAGGTGGTAGCAGAAGATAAAAAGTCACCTGCAACATGTCACAAGAAGAAAATTACAAAATTCCCAGGTTGCCTTAGGATGTGAGTGATACCCTTCTGTTACCCAGAAAAACATAAACCATATTCAACAATCCCTGACCTTCTGACCTGAGGAAAACTTCCTCCTGCCTTCAGATCTAGTGATTAATTTAATCCTATAAATGCAGTACGTCATCTAGATGCTTCCCAACATCCTGCCTTGCAACCACATCTGAAAGCTGAGTTACATTTCCAGGGAAAAGGAGGGGAACCGCCTCCATGCCCTGTTGGCTGTACCCTGACACACCAGATTGCTGTGGTGCAAATGGAATGCAAACAAACAGCAATGCCACGTCCTTCCAGAATGTCTGAAAAATGTGCTTCACCTGCTGCCTTAATACTTACATTAGCCTTTCTTGCAGTTACCTCACTGATATTTTATGCTCAGGCAAAATCTTCAGGTGTCTTTTTGCCACCTCTTACAGTTGTGGTCTAAAGTTTATTACAGAAGTTTCCATTTTAAGTCCCTAAGAGCATGTCTTTGAACATGGCACTCTCCCATTTTCTACCCATCTTTATAACATTTTGCTGTCTCTGCTTTTATTATTCCAGGCGAGAAGCTCATCTGTTTGTTCCTCACTACTGATGGAGCCATGCTTTGACTGTCAAGAACAATGGGTTTTATTCTCTGTGGCATCCACAAGTACAGACCTGTCCCTTACTGCACAGATGTTAATGGATATTGCACCCTTTACCATTTTTCGTCCCTCAAACCAATAGCTCCCTGGGCATAAGAAACAGTAGTAAGTGGAGAGAAACCACAGACAAGTGAAAAGAAATGAGGAAGATGATGTTTATAGCAGCATTGGGATTGGTTGGGGTTTTTTTTCCTTAAAATTATTACTGTGTATCTATTCCTCAAAAGGTTTCCCAAAGCTAAAAAAGGCAGCACTTTTCAGCTGTTGGTGGAGGGATTAAAATCAGACGAAATGTAGTAGTTCTCTTTTCACAGCATGGTGTGTTGCCATCTTGTGGTTAGTTTACCTATACTGAAAATAAGTGCTGAAAATATGAATAAAATAAGTGCACTTTTCTTCTTGTATTCTTATGTAAGCATAACCATGTAAGACATGTAAGGGAAGTTGATCACAAGTGGATGAAGTTTCAGATAAACTGAGAAAAAACTCAGATAAACTTAGTACCATTCCATCAATCTTTTTCTCCTTTATGTGTGCTCTCTGTTTTTCTGAACTGTAATCTGTATATGTATTGCCTTGCTGATGTCCTTCTTTCTTATTTTTTGTGCTATGTTTAATGAAATGCAGTTCAGTGACATATTCTCTTATTTTTACTTTTAAGTATATTTTGTATATGATTCTGAAAATAAAAACTCCTCTAACCAGAATCTGATTTTGTTGAAGTAAATTTATCAGGCACATTGATGGCACCAATGAATAGCTAAAAAAGCATCCAGAAAATGTGAAGATGAAGGCTATATTGCAACAGAAGTGTCTTAGTTAAATATTTATATGTCCTGCTCAATAGAATGATTTTTTCCTAGTTATATCTCCGGAGTACATACACACAATAAACATGTGCACAGAAAATTAATACACTAAAGTGAAGGGATCTCTCCTTAGCAATATACATGAGCCCAAAATACATCTGCCTGAACAGTAGACTTAGGCTGGCACTTGAGTACTTTCCTGGATTAATGCCCATAAAGTGATCTGTGTTGGTTATGAAACTGTTCTGCTTTGGTGACAGTGAGAAGAATAAATCACAAAGTGACTCTTAGTGATTTCATCATTCCTTTGATCTCATTCTCTTTCATAAAGGTGGAAATCAGATATGACAAAGTCAAGAGAAAAACAGTAGAATCAGGTGAGGTTATGTTGGTAATAGATAAACATAAAAACAAGATAATCACTCTAAGTTACCACCTAACAGTCTCCCATAGAAAGTCTTCTGTATTTTCAAGCCTTTCACACTCGTTCTTAAGGTGCCTGGATTTGAGCGTGCAATATTCAACAAATCTGAAGTTTCTTCAGTCTGAAGGGACACCCTTGCTTGACCTGCACCCTAAAGTTGCTGAAGCAACTTCCCTGCAAGGCAGTCGTGTACAATTTCATATCTTCAGTGTTTGTATGGGGATTTCTGAAAACAAAAATAAAAATTTATAACTCACCAAAAAACACCCCACAAATTCGACCACCCAGCTTGGCAGCTCTCCCTTTCCTGTGGTCCACTCCACAGTTGTCAACTGTGTTAACCCTTCCCTAGCAGAAACAAAAAGGACCAATATTCACAGGCTTCCACATGGGAAGGATAAACAAACCATGTGGCAGAACCTGACTGTGGTATCAACTACTGTTGCCCACTGATAACTGCTGATACCAGTATGTACTTCCTAGAGCAGCAATTCAGCAGCTGCAGCACACAAAGCTCAGGCTAAGCAAAAAAGTTATCCAGAAAAACACTGCAGATCTTCACAGGAAGCAGAGATGAATCACTTCCTTTTTATAGTCCTCTCTCCCCCATTTTGTTTTTATGGGAGGTTGGAGCAGAGAAACAATCGTAATGTTAATTTTCTGGGAAGTAGAAAAAAAACATGGAACAGATTTCCAACTATAGTTTCTCATTCAACAGTGTCACTTTTAGCAGTTTAAACAATTCCAGGCCTCCTTCCTCACACCCTCCTCTCCAACTCTGTGGTGCAAATGCAACTGGTTTTGCCTCAAACTCTTAACAGACAACTGTTCTATCTGAAAAATAACCTGACAAAATGGATTTCACTATCTTCAGTTTTACTAGGTCCCTGATGTAATTCACTGCTCACCTACATGGGCAGTAGAAGAAAGAGAAGAGGTAATGCTGCAGCAGTCAGCCATGGAAAAGTGAGTAGGTAGCAGATAGAACCTGCTTTCTTTCATGCCAAGTATCTGAAATGTACATCAAATTTCAGCTACATAGTCATTCTTCCATTTTCAGAAAGCATTAAGCTTTCAGAAAGCTGTCTCTTGGAGAGCTCAGGCCAATTAGGACTGCGTTTGTACTGCAATTCCAGCAATACAGAGATAGAAAATATCTATAAATAAATAGGAATTTCAAAAGTGCCTTGGCACTTTTGTCTAATGGATTTGAACATCTGTTTTGAAGTGTAACTATACTTGTGTAACAATTCCCAGGGTACTAACTCTATTGCCTGAGCAGAGAAAATCCAGGTCCTTCTGTGCTAAAAACATAAGTCCCACAGGATTGCCAGTTTTCCCTAGATAAGCAATTAATTCATCAGGTAGCAGCAGCAGACACCAATGTGCCCACTCAGTGGGTTGTGTTATACATAGCCAACCTCCAAATTTCACTTTCAGCACTTTAGATGATGAGAACGGGAGGTGAAGCAGTTTGCTGGACTAAATTAACTACCTTGTGTTCCAGGTGCCCTTGTGATTGCTGCTGTCAATAAAATATGCAGCAGAAGGTGGCCTTGAAATCCTAACTTTTTTCATCTTACGATAGTCTGCAAATAGACAAATAGGCATGAAGAAGACACAGCAGCCTCAAAAATGAGGAGTTGAACTATGCTTCATATGGTTTTTAAATATGCTGTGAAATCTGAACCAATTGGCAAGTTGGATCAGCCACTGGAGTTGGACAGAGAGCATGGTTGGGACCCTGCAGTTATGTTCAGTTTAGTAGGAGTTGTGCTGGGAGGCATAATGTATTTAAGGTCCAAGTAGAAGATGGTGACACTTGGCATTTCCTAGAAGCTGATAGCTGCAGGTAGTGGCAGAGTCACTGGCTATGATGCAGCAATAATGTCAGTGGTGTGACTCTTAATACAGAATGACTGCAAGTGCCCAGAGGTTTACTCTTGTAGTTTCTGCATTTCTGCTTTGTATTTAAAGCAAACACTTCCCTAGACAACTGCAGGTGGGATGTCCCCTGGATTTCTCCAGGAGCTGCAGGAAGCCCTAGCAGAAGTGTCTTGGAACCTGTAGGGATTGTCATCAACACCAGAAGGTAGCATTCAAAGAAAAATGTGAATTTGAAGTACATTTCCTTTAAAGATGTCTCATCGGATAAAATGTGTCTTCGTCTGGAGTTATTGATTTCTGTCTAGAGAGCCAAGCATTACAAACTATGTCTGGATAACATGAATGCATTTTTTTTATAAATTAAACCCTTGGGCATTCTTTTTGTTGGTGGTGTTTTTTTACTTTAAACCATATAAAAGGAAAAGAGGGTATTGATTGGATCTGGCAGGTGGTAAAGCAATTTATCCAGGCTGCAATCCTATTTTAAAAACATTAACCATTTTCTTTGTGTCTGCAGTGAGGGAAGAGATAACCATGGAATGCAATGAAATTACTTTACTTCTTGTGAGGCAGGTGGAAGAGGTTTTAGTAATGACTTCAAAGTTGTTACCAAGTCACCTCTGATACATATATGAAGATAAACACCCTGGGAAATGCTGTACATATCTTCTGTATAAGACAGTGCTGAAGCTGCCTCTAGAAAATTGTCTACACTGAAATCACATCTGAATCACATGGAGTGAGAGAGGAAATATGTAAGGAAGATAGCAGGAGAAGCACCTAAACAAAAGGCTCAATTCAAAATCATTCTTGAAAAGTAAAGCTACTGGAAAACAAGGAAGGGGATCACAGATTGCAGTCTCTGGTGTTTTGTGAAAAGCAAACTTGAGACCATGAGAATATTTTTTAGGAATCAGAGAGTATCTGTGTTAATAGTACTGTTAAAACCTTAAAGGCGAAAATCATTTACAATTATGGATGTTTATAATGCTCTACTTATATGTAACACTTTGTAGAAACACTGAAACTGTTTTAGGTGTATTAACATGAGCATCTGAAATGGTCTTGCAGCACCTGCTGAATTCAGTGGGGGGCGGTTCTGAGCTTCCTCAAATGTTAGTCCAGCTGTGACAAGAAAATCCTAAAAACTGCAGAATATTTTATATATAAAGGTTGCTGAATCACGAAGAGCAGAAGACAGTCATCAAAGTGTTTGGGGCTTTGCTCTGGAGTTTCGGGCGTAAGTCAGAACGTAGATGAGACAACAGGTATTTGCTTTCTCAAGATCAAGGCTGTAAAACTCTCTGTTGCTTCTAACAAAGTTCACTGATATCCCAAGGAAAAGTTCTTATTTTCTCAACATTTTCTTGATGTATACTGTGTGCTAAGGCTGTACAGATAAAATGGTTGCATAACAGATGCAGATTTGCTTACGGTACACTGCAAGGCAAGAAGTGACAACATGCTAATCCTCACAAAGATTTTGCACCCAAATGATGTGTGTCACTTCCATTCACTTTATATTCCATATTCCTCTTCCCACCAGTACTGCCTAGATGGTAGATTGGACTCAACCCCTGCTCCAATGATGTGTGTGACAGCCCTTGCTGCAGCGTGGAAGTAAGAGTCCCTAAGCACTTGTCACTTTTCTTAGGTTAGGGTTTTAAAATAAGAGGTGTAACCTTACCACAAGACAAAACTACAGAGTTACAAGGCCTTGACTGGCATTCAGTGTGAGCAAAACTCTATTATAATCTACCAAACAGAGCTGTGAAATAAAAGGGTAACTTTGAATTATTTGTCTGCTTCTTGAAATGATACTTTCTGCTGCTGGAATTCCATGTTTATCACATCCCACAGACTGCCAAGCCAAATCTGCCCTACTTTGAAGGAAATTATAAATTCAAATTGGTTTATGCCAGTCCTGAAAACTTCACCAGGAATGTAAAAGTCCATGTGGCTGGCAACATCATCAAGAAGAGAGGTTTTGAAAGGTTTGGAATAGGAATTGAGTGAACAGAGCTGTAGGTACGAGATAATGCGGAAAGGACATCCATCTTTCCTCTGCTGAATGTTAGTGGAGGGAGGGAAGCATGGGAAGGACAGTAAGCTGTTGTGGAAGCATGGTAATCACTGGAGACTGCAGATGTGATTCTGAACAGATAAATAGATTTTGATTAAGTATCAGAATGCATTTTTCTCTCTTTTTTTTTTTTTCATCTTACTGTTCAACACAGATTGACCCTTTGGGTCCAATCCCAAACCCTACTGAAGACTGCCATCAGTTCAGTAGACTCAGTATGACACTTTCTAAATTACTTTATTCCCTTTCAGAATAATGCAGCCAGTAAGAACACTTTTTGACACCTTGGTAAAGTCATTACTATCACTAGTCACACTCGAATGCAGCTGCTTGAAACCGTATGTCCACTTCATTACAGCAAAACAAATTGATTTCCTGAATGCAGTAAGAAGAGGTTAAGAGTTAGTTCCAACTCTGCATACTAATACCAGGCAAAGAAAACTCCACAGCTGTGAAGATAAAGATGTAAACAAAGGAAGAATTGACATTTTTTTAATCACATCGTTAAGCTGCCCTAATTATATCATTACAATGTAAACAACACTTATGAAATAAGCAACTCAGGACACAGTCATATCCGATACCTTTCCACTGTCGACACCCATAGCTAGGGAGAAAAGTTATAATTATGGCCTAACTCTCCTTAAGCTGTCATAAATCCACAGCCTTGGTTATCCTAATAAAAACCTGCATTTCTGTCCTGAGATTTCTAGAGTTTCTTACTTAGTTTTTAACAGACTACATCTCTAGGAAAGCACTAAGTCTGGCTCTGCTGTATTTACTTCAGCGTTTAAATGTTCAGGGCTATATACAGTGACTGTGGGAAGGGAGAGGGAGGAAAGTCCATCCTGCACTTCTTGGGGTGTAACCCTCTGGCTGCTTTGTGGTAGACCATCAGCAGTCCGTGTTGGTCAGAGCTCTTTGTGCCAACAGTACAGCCCATTTCAAGCAAGTCCAGTTTTTTTGATATGATACTTAAATAGGGCCACTTATCCAGAACAGACCCCAGCCAAACCTAAGATCTCTTCCTTCACAACAACGTTGAACTAAAAAGAACAATAAATTACGTTTCCCCAAATCAAACAGCTTTTCCCATGATAGAAATATATATAGTTACATCTTGGTGGCCTTTCAGTGGAGTTCTTTGCCACCCATTATGCCAGGCTTATATCCAAGGAAATCTGCAACAATCCCCTGCTCAGCTCAGACTTCCTACTCCATGGTACAGACCTCATTCAAGGTGTTTCTTTCTGGCTGTTCCTCAGACCCTTCTCACACTTAGAAACACATGAACTCCCACACTGCATCAGGTTAAATGCCAGTTTAGCCCAGAACATGAACCCAATAGCATTTATTAGCCAGTATTTCAGGAAAGTGTGCAAGAAACAGAAGTATCCCATGACACAATAGAAGTGTACAGCAATAAAATAAATGCCATTTTCCAGCAGTTAGCTGCTTAGGAGCTGATGTTTGGGAATTTTTACTGAACCACAGTGTTTCATACCCAAAATTTGATCATTTTTATTTCATTTAATATCTATTTTTTCATCCTTTTGACCTTCTCTTGCAAGGAATGCTATGATTTAATTTTGAATATTGTAAAAAATGCTTCCTTTTGTGTTTTTTTTTTAATAAATTTACTCTTGATAATTTCATTGCATGTCTTCTCAACATAAGGACAAAAAATTGCATGTAATGATTCTCAATTTACCGTCTCTAAGCCATTTGTAATTGTATAGGCTTTTATCATATTACCTTCTCATCCATCTCTTTTTCAGACTGGAGAGATGAAGCCTGTCTTTACTGTTGTGTATCTTTCATCACCTTGCAGCCCTTCTCTAGGAGGCCTCTATTTTTCTCATACCTGCCTGGAGGCTACTGGGGAAGAACTGTGTGCTCCTTCAAGCTATGGGAGCACTGTGAATTTATGCAGTGGCATAAGGACATTTTCTGGGTTTACTCCATCCCTTTCTCAATAGTTCCTAATGTTTTATACATTACTTTTGACCTCCCTTCATAACTGGTCTGATATTTCCAGAAATCTAGCCACAGTCACTCCAAAATGTATTTCCTGGATAGTAATAGCTAATTTAGGGTCTTTTAACATGTATGAATATTTTGAATTATTTTTATTCCATTTGCATCAGTTTCCACTTATGATCATTAATTTTCATTTGTCATTTTATTGTCTAGTTGCACAGTATTATGAGATTCTGCAGCTCTTTGAAGTCAGCTGTAGATTAGACTGTTCTGAATAATTTGTTATCAGATGTGATCATCTCAATGCAGTATTTATCCCCTTTTCCAGCTCTTTCCAGCTTCATATATTCCATTCTCTGTACCTCACATCGATTTTTCTAGAACATGACCATCGCCCCCTTCTCAGTCCTTTTCCAGGCTTCCTCCTCAGAAAACCGTGAAAAAAGATATGCCTGAATCCCCCATTCACTTTGCATCTCTACAACAGGCTGTCTGTGTGGGATTCATTCCACCTAACTTTAGACAGTGACATCTATTTCTGAGCCAAGTTCTCTCTATAATCAAATAGAGAGGAAATAGGCAGCGCTACAGTGGAAGTGATCCAACTCTAATGTAAATGTCTAAAATGCATCAGATGATTCATGTCCTAAAAGTGTTTATTCCTCCTCATTGACTCAAAGGGAGTCTACAGTGAGTGGAGCAAATGCAGATTATCTACGTCAGAGGCAGAGGCATCATAAATTAGGTGAGAAGAATCCTGCTTTTCCCCCGCAGATCTCACTGGGCTGCAAACACATAATTTTTCTGGTGGACTAAAAATCCAAGACTTACATTCCTAAGAGACCTCAAACATGGAGTAGGGAAGGACTGGGCTTAGCAGAAGTCTCCAGAGCAGCACATTTGTGATTTGCCATGTAGGGAAAATGCAGCTTCCTTTGCACTGTATTCCATATAGCAAGTGGCCCAAATGTAGCCTGGAGCTGGTCCAGCTGGATGCAGACTTCCTAGAACAGAGAGGGCATGGCAATATCTCACATGCCCTTCCCTCTTTCCTGCATTACCCTAACTCTAGAACACTGTATGTAATGTCACCACAGTTACTGTCAGAAAATTTGGGCTTTCTCCTCTTTCCTTGGAAAGATTTATCTATGTCATTGCATCATGTCTTCCACAGAAAGAACAAGCTTATAATGGGTATATGTACTTCAGCTTCTCTGCCCTATCCTACTCACCATCTTTTCCATTCCAAATCACCTGGCACAGCAATCAAGAGTCATGGCTGGCAGGGGATCCTTCACTTACAGCTTTAAGACTGTTCCCTCCACAAGTTAATGACAAACACTCCATTTCTAAAAAAGCAATGTTCCCACAACAGTCCACTGAGGTAGCTAATATAATCCTGAGACACTTGGTAAAGTTACCTCTGAGATCTGTTTTACAGCCAATAATACATAGGAAAAGTGCTGGAATCAGGATGCGCAAAAAAGGGAAATATTCTAAAAAAATCTATTTCCTTTTCCTTTATGCAATATTCACCAAGGCACAAATATCCAGGGAGCAGCTTCCAAAACTTCAAAATGTTACTGCAAATTCATGTGCACTGGTTAATACCCTTAAGGAACTGAACTACTCTGAAAACATAGCTTATAAAAATACTTTTTCCTCTGTCAAGGAAATATTCACAAAACACAGCCTATAAAAAGTCTTTTTTAAAAAATTATTTCTTTTATCTCCAATTAGACTACAAAGCAATCTTCTGACCCTAGCTTGGACCAAATACTGTCTGAGATAAGAGCAATGAAGCAATAAGATATATAAAGTATAGTACATAGAGAATATTACTGCTTACTCTAGGAGAAATGGAAATATTGAAGATGGTATCAGCACAATATTTTATTAATTTTTATTTTATTATAACCTTCTTCGCTACTGCTGAATGTGGAATACCCATGTCCTCTCCAGAGAGAAACCACTGGATGTGGGTTTGGCTTGGAACTCTTGCCCAGACTGGTGATTAGTGCCAGCCCAGAAATGGCAAAGGAGTTCAACTATTCTCCCAAAAGAAAGCTTGAGCCAAGAGACAAGACAGCAAAAATTTATTTAGGAATATTCTGCAATTAATAGGACAGAATATCATTAATCTAATTATCTAAATGTTAATCTAGCACTTAACACAAGCGTCCTGTATATTTTTCCACCTGAATAATAGGAGATTATTAGCAAAATATTTTATATGCTCCCAGAAGCTATCAGAGCAATGAGATAGAAAGCACTGGAATTAAATGTAAAGCCATACCAAATGCCTGATAACTAAAACTGTAGGAAAGCATGACAGGGAGATGGAGGCTAATCTAATATAATGAGGTATGTAAAGAAAAATCATATAATTACTGTAATAAGTTCAGTATGAGCTTATTCCAGCATGAAGGTGAGGTTCCAGTATGAAGGTGAGGTTCTTCTGTGCCCAGTGGTACAATGTGGATGCCCCAGCTGAGTGCTCACTTCTGGTCAGGGATAAAAAAACATATATTCCTGGGGTATAATTAATTTCTTCTTAAATTAGACCCTTAAATTAGGACACAGTTGTGGAAAACCCACATCCAGAATGCTGTCTTGTGAGCAGGCTCCCATCCCTGGATTCCTACTGCCCATTTTTACTCAATAATTTTCTAGCTGTTACTGAATGCAAATGATGTGTCTCAAGAGCCCTATCATTTCTCTACTCATTCAGAAAATCTCTTTGAGCTGTATTCTTTTGTAACTGCTTAGGACCTGCACAAATGCTAATGGACTACTACTGCGCTTATCTGAAATTGATTCCTCCATGACATGTAGAGAAGTTGTTTATGGGGCTTCTTCTTCCCCCAGACTTCTTTTTTTATATTAGGAAGCTGATGGAGTTGCAGTCACAAACTTCAGTTTTGTGTGTATTTTATATGCCTGTGTGTTACAAATGGCCTCCTGGCAAAAGCAAGGCTTGGCACTTAGTGGTGACACTCAGCTTTCAGGCAGTGCCACAGCAGGGCTCTCTGCACCAGGGAAGCTGTGCTGGGAACATGCCCCAAGCCAATACAAAGTTACAGAGGACACAAGCACAGAGCTTGCACATCTATTCAGTATTATCCCCTTTCATTTTTGTAAATACCAAAAAAAAGAAAAAAATAATCTTACAACTTCTTTTTTGTTTCAAGGGAGATAAATAAAATCTAAATGAAAGTAAAGGCATATAAAAGAAGTTTTAGAAATTCTTGAGTCCTTGAAGATTTCACTGATACTGCAAAAGGAAATATCTTTTTCCTGATCACCCAGATGCTGCTTTTCACAGATTGTAATATATTTTACTGAAGTGGATAAAAGTTTTCTCCATTTTGCCCACCAGGAAATGCATTCATCTCATTTTTAGCACTTAATTCCTGAGTGCTCAGAATTAGTTACATCAGATGAAATCTTGGAAAAGTTCCCTCTAACTAGAGCAGGTCCAAGATTTCACCACTAGCTAGATTTTCAGAACAGCTGCTCACTCCTGAGTGTGAGAGAGATCAATAGAAGCCTCAAGTGCTCAGAGAAGCAAAAAATCTGGGTCTAGATATCTCTAGAAATCTCAGGTTGAGCAAAAGCAGAAACATCTCATTTCAAACTCAGCTTTTGAAAATCTGTCTGCATGTGTAGGAATTCATTGCTTTCAGTGGTCTACCTGTGACCTACTTAGAGCCTAACCCATGGGATTTCTATTACGATTATAGCTAAGGTAAAAAGCCAAAAACGGCTTTTTTATCAATACAGCTCTTCTTGTAATTTGAGTGCTTTGGGTTGCTCAAAGAAACTTTGCCTCATGCAGACTAGACACAGAGGGAGGGAGGGAGAGGATTTTGACAGAGATCAATAATGTAGTTTAGACAAGGCATTACAGGAGCGTCTGTCTGCTTTGGTATCTCCCTCTAGTTTACCAGTGGGGTTAATGGACTTTGACATCCTGCCAGCTCTGCCATCCTCAAGAAAATGTTCAACTCTAAGTGTCTCCTGCTAATCCACCATCAACTACAGCACCCTTAGGAAATTAATTCTGTCTGGCATTTCCATCATGAAAAAGATATTCAAGCTACCTTACAATGCACAAAATAGTGTTCTTACCTGCACAGCTCTTTGTGATCTCCCAGGAAATAACTCCTGCATTTCTCCCCTACGCGTGGGATAAGTGAGTAGGAAGCTTTCTACTTGGAAGTGAATTCACACCAAAACCCCAAGGAGAGCATAAAAAGATCACAAGCTCAAGAAACTGAGCAGGAGTAGGATGTGTGCAACAAAATAACACCTCTCAAGGAGAGGTGACCGATGTTAAGTTTAAAAAACAGCCTTGCTTTATGAAGACAAATTCTATTTATTCTGACTATGAAGTGCATTTTTCTTTTACTTACTCCAAATATGTGTTTTTATTTTATTTTTGTGTCCCTTGACTGTTACATATTAAGCAACAGTCTTCTGGAAATCCATTGAATAAATATTAGATGAAACAAAATGCTGTATTTTCTATATTGTCTCCTGAAAATGGTTTTCAGTGACCTTGACAGCAAAGCATTATTGATAACATTTAACAAGACATTAAGAAAAAATTAGGTGCTGAAGTAAAGAACTGAGAATTTTTCAGGTGAGGTTTGCAGACAACAAATTAGGCAGGAAAATAGAAAATCAGGAAAACTTCTTTATCTGTGCAGGAGGAAAACAGTCTTGCAGCAGCACTTTAAAGGTGACAGAAAGGAAGCGAATAAGGCAAATCCCACATGAACAGAAAAAGTAAATGAAGAAAAACAGGATCAGGTTTGGTCACCCAGATGCCCATTAGACTGGAAGATACCACGTTATCAGTGACATGCTACTGTGAAACCCTTATTTTCAGCAATATCCTTCACCCCTCATTTCTTATGACCACTTCCAACACTTCTTTGTCCTGCGATGTCATTTCATCTGTTCCTGGTATTCCTGGAAGACCTGGGAGCTGTAGATGCCCTCCCCAGGCAGGTCTGCTGCAGCACCAGCAAGACCGTGACGCGCATCTGCAGCTGCAGCTCCCCCATCAACCTATTTCTTCCATGCTCTACCCCATCCTGTACAAGGTGATGTGCTGCTCCAATGTGTTGCTCAGCTGTGTTTTTTCCATATTAATCCACTTTTCTTTCAAGCCCCCAAGAAAATTGTGAGGAGAAAAAAATCCTGCTTTTACAGTTTTCCTAAAAATCATTTTCTTTCCTCTGTCCCCTTCTATGCAAGGCCTTTGCTAAGTGACTAGTTGTTCTTCTGAAGATGGATTTATGGTTTAAGATCAGTTTATGTGTAACTTTGTCAAAACTGCTGTGTGCTTCCACACAAAACCTTCTTGTTCTGTTCTGATTTGTTACACATCCTCCTTCATAGCATTGCAACTGAAGTGTGTTATTTGGGGCAGGGATGCTTACAAAGTTCTCCATGACTATAAAATAACCATTATCCCAGCATTTTTTGTTGGGGTGATGTTAGCAGATTCCAGAGAGGCTGGTCGCTTCAACTGCTGCAAGCCCTGCTTCTGAATGTTGTCACTCCACAAAGCATTTCTTCAAATGAGAATTTTTGTGGCTGGGTGCCAGAAAATTATGCAATGTCTTTAAAATGTGAGGCACGGAATGGATCAGTACTCTGTCTGTCAGCTGAAAATTTGGGCTATTTTCATGTGCTGGGATAAAGGTGGTTCAAAGAAAATGTGAAGCTGCCACAAACATTCTGTTAGCATTTGTCTGTTAGGAGCTAATACTGAAATAGCTGCGGCAATGCTGTTGCTATTCCACCACGGTGTAGGCAAAGGATCCTTGCAGGAGACACGAAAGTGGGACACATGATGCTGCAGCCTACTTAAACCAAGGAAGTTGTGCAATTAGTTGGATTCAAAGTGATAATTGACCCAACTCATGACTATTCCTAGGATGAAAAGAGAAGGAAAGATAGTTTGGTGCTAACTCTGTCTCAGCCACTTCAGGCTTTTTGGTTATCTTCTTTATATATTTAATTAAGTACATTTGAAGGACAAATCTAGAGACTAATGAGCTTTTACCACTCCCACTGAAATTAAAAGCATCTGCACATGTTCCTGAGGTTTTGAAAGAAATATATTCATCCCATAAAAAATACATTAGTTGACCATTAAAGTTCTACAACATGACAATAAAAGCAAATATGTTTATAATTAGTGCTGCCCCTCATTCATTAGACACAGGCTGGCGTCTCCTTCACTGCTCAATCAATGCTTTGCTCTTACTTTGTACTTTCTTTATTTTGCCTTCATGTTTGCGTTCAGAGTTCTTCTGGATGAAAAGTACTATAAATAAGCAAGCTGCTATTACTGCTGACCACAGCCTATGACATCCTCCCAGAGCTTCTTGTTTTCCTGGGTGTCAGACTAATTTGAAAGGAACTGGTTACAGGAGTGACGAGTGCCTGTCCTCATGCAGGCAAGTTGCTCTGGAATAAATACAGGATCTGAGTCAAAGATTTCATCCTGTCTATTTAGGAACTCACGAATTCAAAAGTAGTTCATGTCAAAGGCACAGAGTTGTGATGGTGCCAGATGACAGGACAAAGCCTGGTAGTACATGACTGATCGCTTTGGGAGACAAGACTTTTATTTATATCGAAAGGTAGATTATGTAAGATGTTGGTAGCTCACACCTGAATGTACACTCCATTTCATGCAACTTGAATTCCAGTAAAATGTGTCATATTAAGGGAATTAAAAGTTGATGACTATATTGATAGGGGCACAGGAATTGGATAAATAGACTATTTCAGCAGGCGCAAAGAGTCATCATCTTGCAAACCTAGACAAAGTATATAAAATCAGTGTTGGCAATATAAGTGTTTCCATATAAATAGTGATAAAATAATGCTGCAGCCTAACAGTTGCATAAACTAATTTGTTTCTGCAGACCTTGAATAGACTGATAGGATAAACTTGTTTGAACAAGCATATGTTTTAAAACAGTCATAAACATTGAGTGTGGAATCTGAGGCATGCTCATAGGATGTAGAATGAAATCTTGGAAAGCATGGATGCTATAAATATTGTAGAGGTCCCAACATGTAATCTGCTAAATATGTGTTTCCTTGTATCAGCAAATGGGAACTTCTATTACTATAGCTAAGAGAGTGAGTATTATTATGGTTTAAGATCAAGGAAATTTCAAACTCTTGTATCTTCACATTAAAGAGACATTGACAGATGGGATAGAACTCAATGGAAGATTCAAGATGCAGCAAATGTATTTTCTTATCTCTCCCAGTATATAAGTTCCAGTTTTGCTTGTTGAGAACCCACTGTCAGCAAGGAACTTGAGACTGCAGGAAATCATCACTCCATAGGATTTCCTGATTTCCTATCATAGGCATTTAAGTACTGTGCTTCCTGTTGAAAATAGTGATGCCAAGAGAACAAATCATTCAAAAATGGTTTAATTTCTCTAATTTTGTCATTATCTAGTCAGTATTTCAGCCACCATGGAGCCAACACTGAGCTGCCTGAGTTGTCACCTCCTTGAATAAGGAAGGCATCGGAAATACCACAGCTGGGCAACTCCCAGTAAAAAGCATTGTTAGAACAGTAGAGAAAAATGAAGACATGAAGGCACACTCACAACATTATCCCTCCATTTTTTTCATCCCTGCATTGAAATCTTCCAACAGAGACAAAGGAGTGGGAGACAGAAACACAGGGGAGACTGTGGAGTCACGAACAAAGATGCCAGGGAGAGAAGAAAGGAGGAAGAGAGCAGCCAGGAAGAAAGGGACCTTGGAGTTTGGATCGACGGGAAACTGAACATGAGCCAGCATTGTGCCCAGGTGGCCAAGGAGGCCAATGGCATCCTGGCCTGTATCAGGAACAGTNACAGAGAAGGATGAACAGAGAAGGAATCATGAAGGATGCAAAAGAGCAGGAATAAGAGGAAAGGAAATAAACAGACCTAAACAAAAAATATCAAGAAGGATACCTCATATTGCAGAAGAATTGCACTTTTACAGTGATATTAGCATAGGAAAAAGGGAAACTTTTCTTAAGCAATTAGAAATGTGTAACTCTGATGTAGTCTATCATACTTTTCTGTGTCCCTCCCCTGTCAGTTCTAACAGAGGTCAGAAGGCAATGAGGGGCTGAGGATTGTAGCAAGAGAGCGGATGTTCTTGGCTACCCTCACACTTCCTCTCCTCTCTTGGTCCCAGTTTATTCTTGTATTTCCTCTGCAAGCCTGAGACCTCGACTTGGTGTCTCTTACAGTGTTACATAAGTCACCCATCTGGAAGCAGCGTGTTGTGCAGGCAAAGGGATGCTGCTGCTTTGCAATTTAGATACAGAAAAAAAAGAGCAACAGACACTGTGGCTGTGAAATATTGGCTGGTTTAATTATTTTTTACACACGATTTCCCATCCGTTTACTGAAGAACTGTGGAATACTTACATTCTTATGTACACTTACATCTTTACAGTTACTCTGTAGGAATGGTTTTAGCTCTGTCTTTCATGGAATTAGACCTTTTTGACTGATTTTTTTTCCCACTGCCTCCTTTCACAGTTATGTGGTTCTATTTGCAATACATACCAACATGTTTAGTGTGTTTATACACATAGCAGTACAAGTAAGACATGGCTGAGAACACATTTTCTGCTTTTGTTTACCATGTTTTTTCCATTTTTTTTCTTCTGGCCCTAAAATGTGATGCTGCAAAATCTTTTCCTTAAAGTGGGAGATGTGGTAAATTCTGCCCTCTTTCACCACAATCATGAGCAGGACACGAATTTCCTTAGCTCATACTCCTTCACCTCCTGTCTTGTCAGGTTGACTTCTGCCCCAAACCAAGACCTGCAAAGACACAATCATTTGTCCCTCCAGGTGACTCCCAGACTGGGGTTGTTAAGGGAATCAAGCCAGTAACAAATACAGTATCTCTTTTGCTGTCAACCCATCTTCTTATTTCAAATACAAAGCACTTGAGGAAAGACATGGTGTCCCCACAGTGGCACAAAGGACATTTTATTCTGAAAGAAAGTGTCACCGTTTTCCCAACTCCTGCAGTCAACAGTCTCAAAGGAAAGTTAATCAGCAAAGGCAGAGGCGATGGGTGGGAGAGAGAAGCCAGTGCTGGGGGAGAGAATCAAACAGATTCTCACTACCTACACTGGGAGGTTACCTGCATTCCTCGTCCAAGTATTTCATGTTCAGTTTCTCAAACTATGTGTTCTCTGCTCTTGGAAATATCATTAAAGTCTCAGATTGCAGAGGACTCTGCCATTACTTTTATCTGAGCGTCTACACATTGAGAGTTACATTTCTGGCTTTAAAATTAAATCACATTATCATATTTGGCACAGAGCTTGGAGAAACTTTTCCAAACAATGGCTACACAATGCAGCTGCCTGGCAGTGAGAGGGTACAATCCCAGGAGAATTTCAAATCTCAACAAGCTGAGAATTCAGTTGGCATTCTCCTGGCTTTTTAATGTCTTTCAAAAGTTGATTTATATTAAAAAAGAATCTGTCTGTCTCATTGGCATAACACTTTTGTGGTCACAAGATAGTAGTCAAGGTAAGACATAGACACTATTAAAAAAAATATACAAATATTGATAGGAAAGTTCAGTTTAGGTAACAACACATTAACAAATAACAGAAATAGCTCTTGAGAGATCATATATCAACTCAAAGAAAAATAAAAATATTTGGAATATAGGATACTTCTTTCATTCTTGTCATTAGTCCAAGTCCCATCAAGACTGCTGAATTTATCTTGGGCTCTGCTGGTAACTGAGCAAATGATCAGGGTAACACAGAATTCTTTCTCGTTGTATTAGTAGGTGCTCATAACTAAATTTTCAGAGTCTGACAGTTCCCCTAGAGACTTCAAGACAATTCCCCTAGGGACTTCACTTCAGGGGCTCAGTTCTCTGTTTCATGCAACTGAAACAAAGCAGTGACCCTTCTCTGTTCATTTTTCAAAAGCCTGTTTGAGAAATATTTGATTGGACAAAATAACTTCAGTGTATTCTAGGAAAAACATGTTTTATTTTGCTTCTTTACTAGAAAAGCAAAACTATGCAGTAGTTTAAATTCAGTCCTATGCATGATCCATGGATAACTCTGAACATTGAAAATGTTAATACCTTATGTCAGACACTTGACCAATGGCTTTTCTACATTGGTCAGGGGAAAATTTTCATTTACAACTTTCAAATGTGTTAGCAAGCCTAATGGGATTTCATAACCAGGGATAATTTCTTTCCAGCTCTAGTTCTCCAACATTCAAATAACAAAACCAGAGAGTAAACTGAGCATGGGCAGTGGTGTTCTTATCTGAAAATAAGTGCTCACCAAGAGCATCTCCAGAGTGGGCAATGGTTCTTTGCTTTAATTTTGTAAGAGCTTGCTTAATTAGATAGTGGGTCTTCCATCAGTATGTGATTTCTACCTACATTGCAGACTACAGATCAAGGAAGATATGTGTCTCTACTCACATCCGTTCCATCTAAAATATTTTCTTTTTCGGTGCACTAGTCTTCCTTCTTATGACTGTCTGGTTAATAGTTCTCTTCCTCCTTTGTAAATACACATTTTACTGTGTAAGTTCCTGTGTTTGACACCAAATATTAGCTGACAAATAGTACCCTACTGCTGAATTATTCGATATTCTTCAGTATTGATTTCTTCTTTATTCCCACTTCAGTATACAAAAAGCCAATTATTTTGTCACAAACCTACATCAGCATCAAAATTATGAGGAAATCCTCATTTTTCTGTGTTGGCTGGCTGTTGCTTTCTATGGACCTTTACAGCCTAAACAGAGAGAAGACTTGTATATGCAGTCTGACCATCAGTCAGCACAGGCAGTAAGAGTAATTTTGATTCAGCTGCACTGAAAACTGACATATGATATTCTGTAGGTTCAAAAATATTCATATTCTCTCTATTAAAATTCTGACTTCAGTTTTTACTGCTGATAACAGATGCAGCACAATCACACTGTGGTTTTGCCAAGTAGATTCTGTATATGATCTTCAGTAACACTAAAGCTCCTTTCAAGCTTCTGTATTAAACGGAGAAGCACCAGTGAGAAGGAAAATGTAAAAAATGCCCAAAAAGTGCTCAAGCATGCCAGCAAACAGTCTGTTTATAATTTTGAATCTAGCTTGTTGACCCTCCTTCTTTCAGCCATTGCTTCTTTCAAGCCATTCAAAATACTAAAGCAATGCAAACAAGTCTCCTGGGACTGAATGTCTGCCATGAACAAGAAAGTGTAGTGAAGGAAGCAGTACAGGAATACATGCATATATGATGTGGCTGCTGCTGTCTTAGGGGAAATGGACAGAGGTGAAGTGAAACAGGAGGAAGAAGAACTTAGGAGAATTTTTTAAAGTAGCAGTGTACCTGGAATACAAATGCTTCTTCACTGGAATACAAGAGCTGCACAATAAGGAATCCATAGCCCAGAGGACTGGCCAGATTTATATGTGTACTGTTATTTGTAAATCACACATCTCTCAATGCTCTCTCAAATGAGGAAATTATAACTGTAATCAGAGACACACTATGACAGATCTCTGATTTCTTGCTCGTTTATATTTTTACTTGACAGTCTACTACACTGAGCAATTTAAGAGCTTTCAAGAATGCACTTACACATAAATGAGTTCCTAGACTAATGAACCCTCTCTTCACTTGATTAATGGTTTTGTTGGAAGTGGTAAGAATGCAACAAATAGAAGTAAAATTATGAGAAGCAAGCCACTGTGTCCTTGAGACAGAGATGACTAGTGATAAACATGTTCTGAGCCTGAGAAACCCACATAACAGGATAGTCAGAGGGAATCTTTCAAAACCTATTGCCAAATGCAGGCAATGATAGTGTTAGATGACTCTTTCCAGAAGATAAGACATACTTGTCAAGTGGTTCACTTGAGCAGGAAAGCTGTAATGTACCTTATGCAATGTTAGTAGTTTCTAAAGCAATGTATATTTAAATGCATGACCTCAGTGAATACTGAGCAAAGGGAGCCACACAAGCTTCTACCATAATGGCATTTTCAATCAAAATGACATTCTGCTCCTTTAGAGCAGCTGTATTTTTCTTTAGTGACTGATAGTCTCTAACTGCAAAGACTTGAGCTATGCCCAGGAACCTTTCCTAGTAATCCCCCGTCTTACTAAGGAATTTCAGTACAACAACAAACATTTTTAAGGATAGTTCCACAGAGATTTTTTTTTTCTGTTTCAATGTACAATTTCTGCCACTGACAGCTTTCCTACATTTTTATGAACTGACACAGATGATTTAAGGTTGTCTTAAATTAAGACAAAAAATTTTGGTCATTTCCTGAGCTGGTATCCATTGACTGAGATCATTTCTCACAGAGTCCTTCTATAATTACTATCCTCCAAAATACTGATGTCATAGTTTAACAACATCTTTATAGCAAACAGCATTATTTCTGCCCTTTTAAAGCAGTGACCTCCTCCATATTCTTTCAAGCCAGAAAGAATAAAGACACTGAATCTGCAGTAAGAGCACACTGGGGTTTAAATTTACAGCCCATGCAGTCACTGAAACTTGGTCATTACTGCTGAGCAAAGAGCAGAGATTCCTCTGGGAACTGGTTACCCGACTCCTGTGGAAAGTCACAGGCATCACTTAAGTGTCTTCTGCACTCTATTTAATGTTATCAAACATTAAAGAAAATATTTAAGAGGGAGAAATGACCAATACCTTGGTTCATGTCAGAAGCCAGCAGACTGCCCACCACTAGAGTTTCAGCAGAGCTTCTCCCTCGAGACAACCTTCACTCCATGTGCAGCACAGAGCCTTAGCTTACATGTAGGAAGCTCCCTGGACCACAGAGTCAGAAAGAAGATTGCAATAGTATAAATCCTGCACTAAGTGTTATAAAAAGACCCCTCAGAAACACTGTCACCCTCTTGCATCTGCCTCCTGAAAGGGATGTGTGAGCAAATAGCCCCACTGGGATGGAAAGCTTTACTGGGATGGGCAGGAGAGATGTGAGTGCCCCACAGGGTGGCTGAGCACCACAACTCCCAGGAGCAGCCTTGGGGCCCCAGAAGGGAGTACAAGGATCCAGGCAGCTCAGGGAGAGGCCGTGGGCCAGCAACATGGAGAGTGGCCAAAGACCACTGTCACCAAGGCTGTGGGTGGAGGAGCAGACAATGACATCTGGGAAAGCCAGCACTCAAGGTCCCTGGGATTTCCTAGGAAAAGGGCATGAAGGGGTGCACAGGCATCAACAGCATCTCCCTCCAATCTCAGCAAATTCGTGCACTCAAATATCAGTGTTAATACGTAGCAAAGAACAAAACTTGGAGAATTTTTTTAATCTGGTTCTCACAGTTGCTTTTGGGTTTTGGTTTGGTTTTATGGGGTTTTTTTGTTGTGGTGGTTTGGGTTTTAATTTTTTTCCAGCTAGATGATTCCACAAGAAGAAGTTAAAACTCCAGAGTGAGAAATACAAGAAATGTTACTAAAACCAGATGAAGTAGTTGAGTTCAGTTCAACTGCCCAGATATCTGTAACCTCTACTCTTTTTACTGGGGTGTTTAGGAGGTCCATAGAGAGTATACAAATTTCAATGAGTCAGAAGGTAATTGGAGTATTCAAGTTCTTCATATGTCTTCAGTTACCAGCATAAGCAACTCATATCTTGCCTTGTTCTCCTACAAAATGTAATATCCTGGATGGAAAAAACATCATGTTTTAAACTTTGATCTCCAGGTTGTTCAGATAATCCAGAAAATTACTCAGAAGTGTGATAGGTGCTCACTATACTGAAGCAGTAACTGCATCTATATTCACTGGTTCGTGTCAGTTGAAGCATTTTCTGAAAAACCAAGCTGCTGTCAGTTATTAGTGCACGGACAGCTTAAAAGAACAACAGTCTTAAAACAAAATTTTCTATCTGTAAAGATTGTGCAGCTGTTGTAAAAGAGAGCAGGTTTGGCAAATGGCAAATTGAAAGCGACATGCTGCCAGGAAAAAAATGGAGATGGATCTGAAAAATGTTTTCTTTTAATAATTTTGAGCAAGATAAAATGTTCTACTGCACTAGATAGTAATTACTGTTAATACTAACAACAGTGGTTAAGGGAAAAAACACTAAAACAACCAAACAAAAAAAACCCTCAGCAAATAAATCAAACATGCAAAACTTCCAGAAAATAAATGTTTGCCAATAAAATTGTGGAGGATAGAAATAAGCAAGTCAAAATCATATCTTGCTGTAATATTTGCATTGCAAAGTCACTTTTTCAACATTACAGTGAGGAAATGAGGCCCAATCAAGTGCTTTTTGGCCTTTCTTCCCTGCCTCCCCCACTATATCCAAGAGTGACACCCAGTGATCCACCCACTTGGAGCTGGTAAACCAGAGCATCATACCTATTTACCAGATGTGTCATCTCCAACATTTCCAAGTGTATTCATCCATCCTATGAGCAAGGCTTCTGGAGTCCATGCTCAGTATGTTGCTGCAGTGATGCAGGGAAGCCTCTTCAAAACAAATGATGTATTTGTCCTTGGCAACAGAGTGCAAAGCAAAAAAACATTAAAATAATAAAACCTCTGCACTTACACCCCCCAACTCTGGATTTCCCTCTAATTCTGACTAATTGGATATTTAGAATTGCATTTTAAGATTTACTTCCCTCTCCACCAGAAGTTTCAGAGAGACAGACTATGCCATTTTCAAGGCAGGCTGAACATCAGATCTTTTATGCATGTCAGGATTTCTTTGTTCCACCTGGATGTCATCAGTGGTAAGAACCTGAGTTACTGTACGTGATGAATTTAATTTGTATTTATCACACAGTATATATTACCAATATTCTTCTTTAAACATCAAGCAATTGAACTAGAATTGTTGCCACATTTGTGGACAATCAGTAGGAACTCCAGGAAGATTTAACTCTGCAGTTCTAAAATAATCACCAAGTCCATGACCTCTTAGAAGGTATCCAAAAGGTTACACTCAGCAATTAATATCTATCTATAAAAGTAGGATTAGTAGAGTGTTCTGAGAAATGAAAATTCCCTGGTTTTCATATTTATGTATAATAATTTTCCAGTAAAAAAACAAAGAATAAAACAAACAAACAAACAAAAAGAAACCAAAAAAAAACCAAAAAAACCCCAACAACAACAAAAAATAACCAATTTGTTACTTTAATGTCATTTTAAAGTAATAGATAATGCCATGATTACTTTGTAGATCTCTTCTCTTTCCTGGCCTCCTTCACTCACAGATATTAACAAAGAAAAGGATATTCCTTCTTCTAACACTTTCTATTTGTTTTGTGGATTTTGGAGATATCCCAGCAGTTTCATACAGTTCACTCAAACTTTCCCCTGCAATTCTGCATCTTACGTAACACAGAATAAGATATGTCCATAAGGAGAATCTATCCAGTAGATTTCACATGTACAGTAGACTTTTCACCAGAAAGCTCCAACATTTGAAGCAGTTGCAATACCTACAGGTCAGCTACTGATCTTCATATAACAAGAACACAGCAAGTCTACCAGAACACCAAAACTTTTTGGTTTTCTCTCTTTCTAGATAACGTCTTTTAAGTTGACTGAAGATGTAATCCTGGTATGTTGAAGCAGTTCCATTCTGACATAAGAAAAGAGGATTCATCCCTTTTACTGTAGAAGAAGGTTCACCAAGTGATTGAATAAATGGAAGAAGGCAGGAAATGAAGGTGCTATCAAGTCAATACACATGTACCAAAGAATGAGTGGCTATTACTCACATAGGTATGAATAACACATTCTGATGTCTGTGCCATTTCACATTAGACCAGAATGTTTCACATGCACTCATGATTATGGAAATAGAAACAGATTGTGAGTCAGAGAAAAAGTTGAGTCAGAATGAATATGTGAAGTGAGTAGAAAGGAATGAACAAAGCCATTAATTTTGCCTGAGAAAGGTAGTAAGGCAAGACCAGTCAAAGAACTGAAGCAAAAGGAGCACCCAAAGGGCAACTGGGTAAAATTGCCAAGATAGGTTGACAGCTAAAATGACAGGTATTTCTATTATCTACAACAGTTACATCTGCATGTTACAGAAGCTCAGATGACAGTTTATGTAAATCTTTTGGGTACTTTTTGTTTACACTATTTTCCGCTGCCCTTGTGATCATTATCTGAGGCATGTTTGTACCAGGACTAAACAAGGTAAAATATAAATCCTTCCCCGTGGCAAAGTAGGAAATCAAAAGAAGTCCTCTCACACACTGTGTAGATAAAGGAAATATAGATATTTGACTTCTTGATAGGGGACTTATTTTACAGAGCTTGAAAGAGAGAGAATGCTGCAGTTTTAAATACAACAGGGAAAATGTGCCAGAGAAACTTTATGTAAGAAAACGGGACCAAAGAAAAGCAGATTTTCTTATTAAGATACACAAGGTTTTCTGTTTTGGCTAATTCACAGGTATCATGAAACTAGTGTATGTAGAGTATTTTACTGTTGCAGCTCTGATTTACTGAATGTTGTGTTTAGGGACAGAGAAATGTTAATAATCAAATCATACTTCATTCAGTATCTTGGGTTTGGGTCAATAATTCTGTTAACATAGAAGTTCTTGTCTCAAGACAAACTTACTTTTTGAAATAGAAATCTAACTGAGCAAAACAATTTACAAGTCCTAGTCAGAGAAGCTTATTGCACACTCACATACTTCTGAGCTTCAGTAATTCAACACAGTAGAGAAAAAAATTACCCTATAACGATCATACAAAATTCACTCTAGATTTTTTTGTGTGTGTTAAAAATATGTAAGTTTGGAATACCCTATAAAATTCAGAGTAGTTCAGATGAGTTGGTTAAAAAATTGATTGTCTTGCTGGAAATACACAATTGCAAAGACAGACAATCTCTTTATCAGGCCAATTTACATCACTGAGAGAACAGGCTTTTGGGCGCACAAATACTTGTACAGGTCTGAAACAGAAGATGCATTTTACAAAGGTAAACACAAATGTAGAACAGGATTCTGAGTTTAATCTGTTGAATAGTAAGACCTGAGAGAAAAATTTGCAGGCAGCAAAGGTAGGATATGATCACAGAGAAGGATGGTGATTATCTCCTGTGGGTCAGAAAGTAAACAAATAGTCATAATCTGATGAATATGTTTAGGTCATCATGACAATTACTACTTTACAAGGGAAGGCACTGGCATTGATTTTTTTCTAATATATCCATTATTATAAGGAGAAAAATGCCATCGAGCTTTAACACAAAGCCTGGGTTCAGACTGGCTTCACTGACCCAGGAAGAATGATGACTGAATTTTTCACTAATTTTTGAACATCACCACTCAAAGGAAAATATTTTCATCTTATAGGTGAAATCAGTCCCAGCACACACCTATATGTTATTCCATAGTTATAACAATACAGAATAAGGTCTTGACCTTGAAGATGTGTATATCTCAAAGCATAAGAACCATCCCGTTCTTGATATCGCTGGATGAATTACGTGTTTAACCTGTGTTGTAGTACTTTTGAAGGCTATGTAAAAACCTAGAGCATTTTTCACTTCAGCAAGTTCAGAAAAGTTTAAGAGTTAATTTTAAATCAAAGCACATTAGAAGCTGAAAGGTCATGATTGTCATCAAAATTGTTATCAAAAATTTTCTGTCGATATCACAGGCCCTCCCTACCTCAATTGACAATAATTCAAAAGCTTGTTGACAACATCAAACAGAAAGCCATGGACAAGAACCCCCTGTCTGATCTTAAATGTCTCCTTGGAGAGATTTATTGAAGGAGTGAATGGTAGAGTGTGAACAAATCCGAACACCCTCCAGTCAAACTACAGCAGTTTCAGATAGGGAATCCTTCTGTAATTTCTACCACAGGAAATCCAGCAGCCACTCCAAGCCAGGGGCCCTGGCAGAGGTCTGCTCCACGAGTGGTTTGGGTCTGGCTGCTCTGTGCTACTGAATGTGCACTGATCCACACAGTAATCAGTCCCAGCTGGCTCCCGGAAGAGGCTCTCAAACAGCTCCCCAGTCAAAAACAACAACAACAACAATAATCAAACTATATTAAAATTTTTCCAAATGCCAGCCCATTCCTCAGTTTATGGTGTTTGCCATAACATATGAAGCTCCATATGTTATTTTTTGTACCGTCAACTTTGAATTTGTCACTTCTTCGTGCACCAAATCTCTTTTCTTCTGTGTTTTGGATTTTGTAGTATCAACCACATCTGAGATTTTCTCCATCTGCTGCCTCACTTCTGAACAGTGCTGTGCAACATGAATCTTTGCCTAACACTGCCCAGGGCTCTAACCATCTTCTTTGAGATGCTTGTAAATGTGCAATGACCATCACCAGTAAGTCTTATTCTGAACCAGGGACATTTTTTTCCATGGTAATTTATAACATTTATACCTATCAGTAGATGTAGATTCCTGTCACATTGTTCTCAATGCTGACAAAATTTTCCATTCAGGAACATTTTTACCATCTGGTGTAAATACAACTTGGAGCCCCCAACTCAGCCACAAGATGGGCTTATCAGCTGCAAATCAATCATTCCCAGATACAAAAAAAACACCAAATACACCAGTACCACCTATCTTCAGAAACAATGCCACAGATACTCCTTCTGCTCTGTTTCTCTGTTCAGATTTTTTTTTCTTTTGTTTTTTTTCTGATCCCAGATATTCTTTGGAGAATCTAAGCATTCAGAGTTTTACATCACCCATTTGTTTTTCTTTTTATAATAGCACAGCCACCTGTGGTATGGGAACGAAGCTTATACCATATGACTTCTCTAAGAGCATCTTCAAGGTAGCTCATTCAAAAACTTGCTCTAAAAAAGATGCCTTCAGCCTCTTCATAACTTTAGGTGGGGCTTTTTTCTGCTTTTGGTCTTACAAAATCTAGTCATATTATCTTTTCAGACTTATGTGATTTTTTTTTGGTCATATTCTAAAGTCCAAGAGGGAAGAAGCCATTAAACAGGAAATGAAGATTTTCTTTTTCATCTAAAAAGCAAAAATCTTCAAGTCTTTTGTGTATTTTTATCAAGCAAAATCCAAAGCCTAAAATGAAATCTAACTAAGTAAACTCCCAAACTTATTTAGAAGTGGAATGTTCCTTTCTTATCAGCTTCCCCAGAGTCTTTGTGAGACCATCAGCTAATTCTGCATATGGTATGTTGTAAATAATCACAGAAATGCTTTTCTTCCTGTAGCAGAACTGAGTGATTAATTCTACTCTTCTGTGCTCTTCACCCTTCACTTCAATGAGTCATGGAGTGGATAATGGTGGCCTCATCCTTTTCAGTTAGGGTTAGTTGAATACTTGTTAATTTTTCAGGGCCACTACAATCAGGATGCTACATATTAAAGGAGGCGTGCAAGACACTCTCCCATCTTAAAAATAAATTTAGCAATTATGCTAAAATGAAATCATCTCCTGTTTTTCTGAGAAACAGGGAAAAACTTTGGGCTTCTTTTAAAAAATAAAAAAAATAACTCCTCTCAGACTTACTCCATTGGGCGTTTTGAGACTGAGTAACCAACTGAAGAATTCCTCTTTCAAATGCTAATCTTCTCAGCTCTGGATCTGGGGCAAGAAGGAGCATGCACTGACAAGCAGGCAACCATTATTGTACCCTGAGTGGCAAATCAGCTCCCCCAGCTTTTCCACACCTCCAATGGAAGCTCATACACACAACATGTGTCACCCTTCCCTTGCAATTGCAAGGGCAACCTCCTCTCAGACTTGGCTCACACAGATGTTTGACTGAACTCAGCACTAAGGGTGAGAGAGCTGATAAAGACAGTTGACTCTTCACAGTCTTGGGGAAAAAGGAAGCAGAAAACAAAAACTAATCAGCCACACTGGCCCTTACACACTTCTGCAAATCCTATCAACCTCTAAGCTGTGGCAGTAACCTGGGGCAAAGCAGGGAGCATCTGTAGCCTCATCCCAACCTTCCTGGAAATTCAGACTCTGGAAGCATCCAACAGTCATTCATTGCTTTCTTTGTTAATTGGTGTACTTAATTAATATCTGACACCCTCCAAGCACACATCCTCCAAACACAGGTCTAACCACTGACAGCAAGCAGAGTATACCTTCTTCTGTATGGGCCCTCCTTGTGTTTCATGTCAGTAGAGAAAA
The DNA here is from genome assembly GCA_013397135.1 of Pachyramphus minor. Classification (NCBI taxonomy): domain Eukaryota; kingdom Metazoa; phylum Chordata; class Aves; order Passeriformes; family Tyrannidae; genus Pachyramphus; species Pachyramphus minor. Next base: position 1,590,389 of record VYXB01010567.1, read on the forward strand.
CGAGACCAAACAAAGCCTTTCTGTAACTTGCCATGATTGCCAAGGTTGGTACTTATAAAATTCAGATGTCTGTATCTGCACGGCCCAGGGTTTTTCTACAGTACAATCTCTTTTACTCTGTGCAATGTGAATCAGAGTGTCCACTGCTTCTCAGGCATCTTGGTAAGATGTACTGGTCTGAAATGCAGGTATCTAGTGCTTGAATCTCACTTGAACTGTCCTCTCCTTACCTCAGAGTTACCACACAGCTCTCTGTCCAAAAATGTGGCTGCTTAGTCAGCCAGATCAGTGACAGTCAGTCATAGCATAGCCATCAAGAGGAAAACTTAACAAGCTATCCAAATAAACTTCAAGCACAGCTCTGGTAGAAATTTAAAACCCTTTTTTTTTGATACAAATATTTTAGATGATCAAATGTCAGAGGTCTTACTTGTAAGGAAACTTTTTATAGAATGAAACAGGATTTTATTTCTTACAGTATTTTTCCACTGAGAAAGAGACACTTTTTTTATGTCTACTGAAATGTTAGTTTATACCACTGCAGAATATGTTAATGAAAACCATTGCTATTAATTGTTCATTGAGAGAAATGTAAACCAATGATTGTAAAGAGGCTGCACAGGCTTCCAAAATGACCATTATTTTGTTTTCTGTGTCTCATCTGTCCAATTTAGAAAGAGGTTTGGACTGACTACATGTTTTGAGTGGTTCTCAGAAGAGGTATTTTTCACCACACAGATGAGGAGATTTTGGCAAATATTTGATCTAGTTGCACAGATGGTCAGCACAAATACACACTGAACAACTGGAACATCAGTGGACTGGTTCAGTTTAGTGCAGGGATTTTGAGAGGAAAGCAACCAAAAACCTGAAAATATACCTAGAAAAACTTAAAAGAACTCATAGCAGTCTGCAGGCTGCATGGGCTGCTTAGTAGAAAGTCCCTACCCTGCCTATTTATGGCTTACTTTTATCTCACATTCTGATTTTCATCTAAAATGTGGAATTGCCAAATTTTACCAGGAGACAGACATGGGTGGTTTTGATGAACGCTATCAGAGATATAAACACCAAAAAAAATGACAGGGTAAGTCTACATGCTGTAATAAGGCATAACAGATAGCCCAAATTACTGTAAACCTCTGGTGGTTTAGGCTTCCCTGTATTGTGCTTGAGCTACTCAAGCTGAAGAATGGAGAGTAGATGTCTTTTCATGTGGACAGAGTATGTTTTGGCATGAGGTGGTACCTCCATGTTACACTGTTCTGCATGATTCAGATGTAGCTGTTCATTTTAGTGTGACCCAGGTTTCTCACCTTGACCCTCAGCCATGCAGTGAGGGTGACATCATGACCCACTTGCTCCTCCATTTCCAGAAGCAGAGACATGTGCACTGAACAGAGACCTCTCAGACCACTAGGATCCAGGTGCTTTAGCATGTTTTTGCTTTAACTCTTACCCTTGCATGGGGAACCTTCAGGTGATTAAGTACCATGTTGTATCTAGGGCCAGAACCTCCAGAAAGGACTGGCCCATCAGAAAAATTATGATTGCAAGGATAAGGACACCTCAACTTCCCCCCATACACACAGGTAGATTATCACAGTACCTCTGAAGCTGTTGCAAGAAGCTTTGCCATTTCTAATAACTTCTTATGGCCTTCATAATATGAAAACAGAAATCACTTTTCTTAAAATAAATCTCTTGCAAAGCACATGCTGTAGAAGTACTTTACACTGCTACCAAAATCCCCTTCTCTGCTTTTGGATCATGATTTTACCCTCCTGTCCAAGTGTAGTTATTCCTATTCGGTAGAACTGGACAAACGGCTACATCTGACAACTTTAGAACAAATTCAACCTTGCAATTTACTGCCTTCAGAGTTAATAGAGAAGCTCAGATTAGGACCAACACTATCAGAATAGTTTTTCAAATGTTAGTGACCACGGACCCCCTTCTGTAGGAAGGGGGAAGAAGTGGCATCCCAGCAGCCTTTAGCTGGAGCTCGGATCCACGATACCGTAGAGAGATTAACAAAGCCCAGCCAATGCCCGACTGCTCATCTTTACTGCTTGTCCGCATGGGTAGCAGTGATATAGCCACAGAAAACCCTGAGCAGATTAAAGATGACCATTAAGCCTCAGGAGGAAGGTTGAGGGAATCAGGAGCCCAAGCTGTGTTCTTGTTAATCTTTACAGTCGCAGGGGGAGGCCCTGAAAGGAACAGACTCTCACTAGAAGACCAGTGCCTGACTGCACAGCTATCAGCCTCTAGGGTGCCTAAGAGAGGTTTTACAAAAAAGTCACCAGGCCATGTCTGTCAGGGGAGGATAGGTTGACATTGTCAGCATTCTTGAAGAAGAGGGAAGAGTAATGATTGGTTTGGGGGCTTTTTGTATAAGAGTACCCACCTGCCCAGCATTAACTTGCACACTATGCATTTGTACAGGTGGTGAAAACTGTGCTTTAGGAAGTAGCAAACAGACTGTTTAGCACCTGATCAACAACACTAATGTATTCTGGCTTTCTCAGGGCCACTGACCCTTAGGCTTCAGCTACAGGTTAAATGTTTCTCTGTGATCTCTTGTGATCTCCGGATGGGTTGATTAACAAGGTTGTTGAACAAAGCCAAGAGCAATAAACCTGCACCTGGTCAAGGCAATCCCCAATATCAATACAGATGAGGAGATGAAGAGATTGAGAGCAGCCCTGTGGAGAAGAACCTGGGGGTACTGATGGATGAAAAATCAGAGATGAGCTGGCAGTGTGTCCTGGACTGCATCAACACCAGTGTGGCCAGCAGGTTGAGGGAGGGGATTCTGCCCCTCTACTCTGCTCTCATGAGATATAATCTGTAGTACTGTGTCCAGCTCTGAGGGCCCCATGTAAGAAGAATGTGGCCCTGTTGGAGCAAGTCCAGAGAAGGGCCACCAAGATGCTAAGAGGGCTGGAACACCTCTCCCATGAAGATAGGCTGAGAGAGTTGGAGTTGTTCAGCCTGGAGAACAGAAGGCTCCAGCATGACCTCATTGTGGCCTTTCAATATATAAAAGTGGACTTATAAGAGAGCTGGAGAGGTACTTTTTACCAAGGCCTGTAAAGACAGGAGAAGTGGTAATGGTTTTAAACTGAGAGTAGGTTTAGACTAGATATTAGGAAGAAATTCTTTACTATGAATGTGGTGAGACACTGGAACCAGTTGCCCAGGGAAGCTGTGGATGCCTCATCCCTGGAAGTGTTCAAGGTCAGGTTGGATGGGGCTCAGAGCAACCTGGTCTAGTGGAAGATGGGGAGCTAGATTAGATGATCTGTAAAGCTCACATCCAAACCAAGCCATTCTGTGGTGTTACGACTCCATGGTTTTACAAGTGAGATCAGTCTCCTGATAAGCAAGTTATGCTTTTCACTTGAACATTTTTATGGCATAGGAATAAATGAAAGGTAAATAAACAAAGCAGTTACCCTTTTGCCATCTACCATGATAGACATAGCAATCTGGAGTTGCTAAAAACAGGATCTCTGCCATGGAAGAGATCATGTTTTTTCTTGAGCTCTAAAGTCAGCAATCATCATACATGGTTCCCACCTTTAAAAAATTACTTTGTGTAATTCTAAATTTTCAGCTCAATAAATAGCATTTTGAATCTCTTTTTTTGTAGAAATATAAATATATTTTGAAGTAAAAATTTTTTATTCTGAAAATTTTTTTCTTATAAAAGAGCTTCAAACAACAATCCACCAAAATCTATATCAATTTAAAAAATACATTTCATGAGCATACTCTTCTTTCTAGAGACAGCTGTTCAACAAATGTTTTTGAACAGCCCTCATGAAATCTAGACGGGGAGTTATGAGGAAATATATCTTGTCTTTATGTTACAATGAGGACAGTTTAATTGTTAGAAAGCTTTAGCTATAACATGTATGTCATCTCCATCAGGAGACACAAGTTGAAGTATCTTACCCTCCCTGTTTCTTGTGGTCACTAAAACGATACAAAAGAAGCAAAATTTAATTAGTTGAGACAAATCTTGTGCAATATGATAAAGCTTATGCACAGAGCTCTTCCTTCTTTTCCAAATGTACTCAGAAACCATACCTTAATCTCCTAAAATATAGATATATGCAGCTATTAAATACAGTGCTGACCATTTGCAAGTGTAAGTCTGCTTCCTTAATGCTCATCTTCCCCTTCTATGTCAATATGGGAGAGTAAGAGCGCAGCTGAATTCCTCTCAGATAGAGGAATCTTTTTAAATGAACTTCACTATTTACAGGGCTATCATTAAAACATATTTTAAAAGAATATTTATTTTGCAGCTTCTGTTCATGATTTGTTAGTCCTGTACTGCACTTTGAGAACAAAATGCAACATAAGTAGAAGGATTTGCCACAGTCCTTTCCAATCCTGTAAAAGATGTCTGTATCTCTCTTTTATTTCCCAGCAATTACCATTTCAGTAGAGTGCCTTTATGAGGTAATCAAAAGAAAACATCCCAGAAATTTCTAACATAACTTCACTCTTTTTTTCCCCCCATCTCAAATAAGGGCCAGATGCACACTCTGAGACTGAGTCACAGTGAGGGACTTTTTGGTTATTTAATTACAGTTTTTAACTAATATGAGAAAGCTTAACTGATCCTAAGCAGTGGCAGGAGTTGACAAATTACAAAAGCGCTCCATGCCCACAGAAAAGCTAAAACTGCAAGGAAAGCACAGGGAATCAACACTAGTTTGTAATCAGTTACATTTCAAAGAAATAGTTTTTCCAAGTGTCTTTGTGCATATGGGATTACTATCATCTTTGAAGTTTAAATCATTTTTGAGATCTGGCTAGGGGCAAATTAGATAAGAAGGTGGCTGTGCAATTAAATTAATACTTTGGAAAGCTCATATGGTTATAAGATCCAAGTACTTACCCTGATAAAATGCTGCCAACACTTTAAAAGAGGTGTACAGACTTATTTTCTACCTATAAAATTTGTTGCTGACAGATTTAGTAGGTGCATAATTCAGTGCTTAGCACTGGTAACATGATTCATCCAGGTCTCTGAACAGTTGTCTGAGATGAAGCTGCAGCAAAGATTCACTGTGAATTCACTGTGAATCCACTTCCACAGTACTTGGCCACACTCACAGTGCTGCTTGGAGAGACTTGCTGAGCTGAGATTTGGTGCTATTTTCCAGCTCAGCCTACTGAAGCAGGGACCAAAAACATCTGCTTGAGGTGGTGCCAGACCCACAGAGTCCCACACATGATCACAAGGCTCATTTCTGTACTCCCCCTCACACCCACCAGCTGCGCCTGGTGCCAGACTTCCCTGGGCAGGGGGAGCTGCACTGCAGCCAGGACAGGCACTGCTCAGGGACAGATGCCGGAGCTGCAGCCTCTCCCATGGCACACGGTTTCCCTGTGCCATCTTCCTCACATTGTCTGGCACACTCATCACAGGCCTTCCTCACCTGAGTGAGTTCCTGCCCCCACCACTGAGCCCAGCGCGGGGCTTTGCTAACTCGAGAGGTCTGTTGTGATGGACTGTCAGATCCTGTCTCTGCATCTCCTTTTAGATTATGTGGGTTTTGGCTGCCAATCACTCTTTGCTGACAAAGAAATCAATCCTCTGCACAGAGACAAGCGGTTTTGTAAAATGTGTTCTGAATCATATCAACGAGATGCCTTTGTAAAGCTGCGTTTGTGACCAAGACTTGACAAAAGGAAGGGAGTTGCAAACTAAGGTATATCCTAATCTTTCAACCTCTTGAAAAGTCAGCTAATTGTACAGACTGTCGATAGGCAGCTGAAAAGAGCGTGTTATTTGAGTTTGTGCATGTAAATCTCCATTTCAGTGAAAAACTTGAACAAAAGGAGTCCCACTTTTTAAGGAAAATGAAACAACAAAAAAAAAAATCACATCTGTGTTTGCAAGAAGAGTCAAAACTTCATGCAGGTTCCTTTCACACAGCCTTCAGGAGCTGAGCCCGATTTGAGCAGCAAGTGTTCAAAGTGATTCACTGTGATTCACTCCAGGAGAAGTTAGATACCTGTGGTATTTTGAAAACCTTACTGTGTGATAGTTTGCATCTTCAGATGCCTGAAAATTTTTAGAAGTCTACCCTGATTTGCCTGTCGTATGCACACAGTTAAGGTGAGGCATTACCGCATTTCCTAGATCTGGAAGTGGAGGTGCACAGAAGTTGAATAATTTACCCAAGGAAGAACACAGGAACAGTCCCACTATTATAGCAAGGAGCCACTTAACCCAAGAGACTCTCCTGAACAGTGTCAAAAATGGAGGTTTAGGACAAGCCTGTGTGTGTCTTGAGCTATATTTCCCGCCTTTTGCTTTCACACCTCCTACCAATTGTTAATGTAGGGGCTTTTTGAGACAGTTTTGCATCCGGCAGACAGTGTTCAACAGCCATCAACAGTGAGCTATTGGCTGAGAATGCATCAAATCTATCAAATTTTTAGCCTCTTGCCTTGTAGGCTGGATCCTTGTAAAGGCTGTCTGGACACTGGAATCAAGTTCACCTTAAGACTGAAATCTCTTGAAGGTAAAAGTATTAAACAAATGTCCCCTGAGAACTTAGAGGCATAACTCAGCCTGGCTTCAGGGACACAAGGTTTTCACATGGGCTCTCTCACAGAATTTAAATTTTCCATCTGGAACCTGGCTCTACCAAGGTGAACAGAAGTGTTCCAAACCCCCGCAGAGCCAGCTGTGCAGCTAAGTCTGATATCTGTGAGACTGAACAATGTGAATCACTTATCACAATTGTTACATTCAACACGTTCCATAAGAGGAACCACTGAGAGCTTTCAAGAGCACTTCAAGGTTTGCTTTGCTGCAGTGCCTGTTGCAGGGTACTGCATTTTCCATTGTAATGTACTGCTTTAGAATTAATCCCAACAACGTAAAAATTTCTTAAAACTATTGTGGTATTATAATTTTAATGAATATTTTCCTTGTTTCCTCAGTACTCTATGCAATCAAAGCAAGGAAGGAGTCGCTGCAAGCAATGTCAACTAACAACAACAATTGAAAGAATCAGCGAATTTACCTGCTGGGCATCACTCACTCATCAGGTTGGCTTTCATTTACCTTAAACACCCACTAATGATTAACAGTACTTTACTTGCCCACTAAAAAGAAAAAGCACACTTCTGAGAAATTAGCTGTATTACATCTTGTAGAATGTTTGTGGCAGAGGGAGGGGTAGGTTTTGCAACTCTTTCCAAGAAAACCAATGCCTCCACTTTAAGAAAAAGTCAGAAAAGAACAGGGTGAGAAACACAGGACAAGTGGGAATGACACTGCAGCAGCACAGCTCCTTGGAAGCTGGACAAGGTGGCAGGAGCATCTCTGGTTTAGTAAGTCAATGCTGCAAAATACTAAGTGTCTCCATTCCTGCTGGAGTTAATGGACACCCAAATTCCTGAAGGAGGAGAAATATTTCTAAACTAAAAACTCTTTCAATCAGCTCTTTCATTTTGCTGAAGCAAAAAATCACTGGGTTCAAAATCATTGAAAAGCTGATCCAACAGCTTATGCAAGTGAGTTTCTTGCCAAAAGAAGGAGTGCTGGATCAGATGAATAACTTCAGAAAAAATGAGGATACAGTGGTAATATCTAAAATGTTTTATTGATGTGTCTGAGCCCAGTACAGTAGAATATTTTTTACTAGACTAGAGAATCAAAACATATATTTATCTTCCAAAACAAAAAGCAAAACCTAAGTGTCATTTTGGCAATTATTAAGCAGTTACATTTATTTTAAAAAATTAGATCAAATTTAAAGGTTATGTTTATTTAGCGTGTTGCAGTATCACGTATAGATGCCCTTAACTCTGAATGATGGAAAAGGGTATTGCCAAGCAAGCAAGGAGACATTCAATGCAAATAAAACCTCCTGCTGCCTGGGAAGGGTAGTGAACCAAATAGGGTCATGCTGTGATGGCCAGATCCCTTCTAGAATCAGAATTAGCTCTCAGAGAACTGGTGCCAAAATTTCTTTGCCATCCTGAAGGAGGCTACATTCACCTAGACACTTTCTCTGAATCTCCTTCTGGCTTGCAGAGGTTTTCAAGCAGTCTTCCAGACACTGTGCTTGGTTTTCCCTCATTGCCATTATATTTCTCTGTATACATGATTCGACATTGAAGGGTCAACCAGTTCATAAAATGCAACTGATGCTTGCTAAAGCTAAAAAACTTGGGGTATTTCAAAAACAAGCACATAGAAGGTATCAAGTGAATATGTTCAGGTTCTTGTGACAATCTGCACCACTCAAAAAATAAATGTCTGCAGTCCCTATGGGAGTACTGCCCAGTAAACTCCATTTAAAGCCAAAGCTCCATTTTTCCTATGCAGATCTTCCCCTTGACAGATGTCCATTCATCTCCATCTTCAAAGTTAATTCTTAGGGGCTGCTAACCTAAAAAGAGAGACTAAGTGAACTGGCTCCTTCATAAAAACATAAACATCTCAAACAACACAACAGAAGGGGATTGATATGAGTGATTACTTTGCAGCTCTCCTTGGTAACGAAGCTCCCTGGCCAGGGTCTGCATCCCTTGGGGAGCCTGAGCAGGATGTTTTGTGCCAATCACACTGTGTTGAGGTCTGCTACACAATGCTTGGGTGTACAAGAAGAGCTTGGCAGAGAAAAGACTGTTAAAATGAAGCTACTTTATACAAGGGAAAATAAGAAAGCAGGAATAGATGGATGAGCTAAGGAAGAAATATTAAAAGGTAAATTTGACATGAATGTGCATACTTTTTTAATACAATTTTTATAATATTTCTGTGAAAGACAGACATCATTTTTCAGTGCACTCCATAAATGGTCTTTGCACACAGATTTGCCCTTTTTTGCCCTTTCTCGGGCTGGGTGTTGCCTCAATTTTCTTCCTCCTGAGAGCCTAACGAGCAAAAAGACTGACTGTTACAATCTCATCTCTCTATTACGCCTCCACTTGCCTCAGCCCCAAAAACTGAAATCCTGAGATACCCTCGTTAGAGGCAGGAGGAGGAGCAAAAATCGTGGTAAGATTCAAGGCTAATTCTCCTAATGAGACCAACATATTTCCCCTCCTTCTGCTCCTGAGGCCTTCTGAAAGTCACCAGGCAGATGTAGAAAACCTCACCAACAACCTCCCTGTGCAGTAGCACCACCTCCTTGCCCCAGGCATAACCACAGGCAAATAGCTAATATCTAGCCACAAATTTTTGCTAGCATACACTTCAAGATATTTGAAAAACAGAGAAAAGTGATTTAGATAAATTTATTTTCCTTAATAAATAAAAAAAATCATTTTACTAGATGTACAGGACTTACCTCATTCACTCTGACCTAAGCCTACATTGGTCACTGCTTCCAAAGTATAAGGCTGTATTACCTTTTGGAAGTGCTATAGAAATACTGCTCAGGCACATCTTCAGCATCTTCCTTTTCTCACTTTTCACAGTTAACCTCATTCATAACTGGTTTAACTGGTCTCCCCTTTGGAGATGGCAGCTAATGAGATTACTGCAAAAAATGAAAACAGTGGTGGAAAGAATGGCCCAAAGTCTCAACAACACTGAAAGTCACAGACACGACAAAAAGGTAGGCAGGTCATAATTTTAGAAGTAAAATTAAAAAAAAAAAAAGATGGAAAACAGATACATACCTGAGGTATGTAGCTGAGGTATCTTCCAAGAGGGATTTCCTTTTGTGAACTTTCCTTCTGTTTGTAGCAGTGTGCAGGCTATTTGAACCTTTTCTTCTTGGGTATTCCTGTTTCAACAAGATCCTTTCAGCAGAGGCATTTCCACTATCAGCAAAAGCAGATTGTTCCTGTTTGTATCAGGCAAACCAGATGGAGAAAACAAATCATTAATTTATGACTTAGAAGATACATTTCTGTGACAGAACTTTGTAACACCCTACACTTCTTTCTTACTTAATTTTTCATTACATTTATGAGCAGATAGGAAAATAAAATTAGAAACAGGAGATTCCTCACAGAGGTGGCACTCTGTCCTCAATCCTGAGACTGCAATTACAGATCATCTTCTGCCAGTAGCAGCCCCAGGTGAAGTTCCCCGTGTTCTCAGCACCCTGATGTTGGTGAGTGTAAGGGATCAGGGCTGTCTGGTGAGGTAGAAAGGTAGAGATGGGTATCTGGGGACAACACCACCTTCACTCAGCTGAGCAGCAGCAGAGCTCTATGCCTGGCCACAGCCTTGGTCGCAGGGATCAGTCTAGTCCAGACATCCCATCTCTTCTTTAGCTCAGAATGGTATCCAACAGCAAGTGACCTTTCCTTCCCCATGCTCCTCTGTCATCCTTGATGGAGGAGAGGCACTACTTTTATTTGCCTAATGAAAACCTACCTGACTGTCTCCAGCATGTGGATACACCTACAGCATCCTGCACATGGGTGTTGCACACTCTTGCTAGCAGGGGCCTTGGGAATGAGCATTTGGGGTGACTGCCAAGTGCCCTGGGCTGTTGGAGGGATCCATTTAGCCTGTGACAGCTCTGCCAGTGGGGTTACTCCCTTGCAATTAGCCTGGGTTCTGCCTGCCTTACGCTTGTAAGGTTTCCCAGGGGCCAGGGGAGGAGAGGACTAGTCAGAAATATTGCTTGTTGTGCTTTAACAAGGCAATGAGTCTCTCCATCTTCACTGCTGAATAATTCCCATAGCACAGGAAAGAGTGTGCTCTCTCTCTCTGCTCCCACAACTCCTCTAATAGCTTCACAGAGCAAATGATTTGTGTGTCTCCGAGTGCTTTGGATAGCCCTTCTGGCTTCTTTATGGACCTCTGTGCATCACAGTTATCAATCAGTGCTGACAAAGAGAGGTTATGAAAGTAGGTATGGTTTGGAAACCAGACCCAAGTATTGGTTTTGTTTGTAAAATTGCTTTGATTGTGGGAACAGTGGCAGATTCTAAGAGGGCAATTTAATTTTTTTTAAGTCAGATGAAACGGCTGGTGCTTTTAGTTAATTGCCAACTCCATTTTTCAGTACCAAACAGAAAACAAATTCTATTCTATTCCCCATAATGAGCCAATTCCAATTAGGGTAATTACCATGGGATAATTGTAGACTACCTATGGTTAATTAGGCCTCCAGTGTGTGTTTACAACACTACAGGAGCGTAAATATTTAATGATAACCACAGCTTCATACATCGTTACCACTTAATTTAATATATTACATCATTGTTATTGGGGGTTGTGGAGAGAAAAGAGACAAAACCTTGAAATATGATCAGAAAAGCTGCAATGGACTCTTTTGCCAGTAGTAAATCATCCTTCCTGATAATGTCATGATGCTGAAAGATTCTATTTTTTTAAATCATCTTATGTTCACTCAGCAGGAAAAACAAGTGTGCCATTACCAGCACTTGAACTCTGAGCTTAATGGCAAACAGAAAAGGGATATGAGAGATGGGGGTTGACTCAGTCATCCCCATATAGCCCTGTCTTTCTGGGGCACCACGATGGTGGGACAGTGGGCACCTGCATCCTCACTCTGCTGAAAAACACTCCATGAAACATAAGTAAACTTATCAGAATGTAACAGAGAAAGAATAATAAGTATCAGAAAGTTTTACTAGGTATGAAATCTTGGCTGGTCTCCTTGGAAATGTGGGTGTTTTTCATTTAGTCTTTATTTCATCGAAAATGTGATATCATGAGCAAGAAGAGACAGCAAAGAGAGCATTTGACTTCTAGAGAAACACACAGGAAATTCCATCTGCAATTAGAAATAAGATCAGGAATACAAAACCCACAGAAACCCTTCCGTTTGCTAACTGGCTCCTCAAATTGTCCTACATACAAAAATTAGCTTTTCATAGAACAAAGAAAATTCTCCAAAGCATGTCCATGTGTAGGGTGTGAGCAAGTGCAGCTTGCCGGTTGTGTAGTTTAACTCTTAATCTGTTAAAGTCTTTCCTTAAACATACAGGAGCTCAGGATCCCCATCCCAGACAACAAGGAAAAAAAATAAAAAATCAGTTTCTTCCTCTTCACTGTAGAAGAAAAGATCCATATCTAATACAGTTTTGTTGTGAGCATTTATGGTAGTTTCCAGCTTTATCAGTACTTTATGATTATATAAGTTCATTCATCTGTAAAGAAAAAGTTTAGTCATAATTTTAGTTTATAACCTTCCTCACAAAGCAGTCCTAGCACAGCAGCTGAGTTAATGACTCTTGTTGCCAGTCTCCTTCAAGATAACTTCCCATTCAAGAGACAACCATGACAACCAATGATTTTTTTCTCCACTTTAATTGTATTTTCTGTGTGATACTACAACTGATACAGAAACATCCTGCTCAAATACCTCTGATCTTCAGAAGGAAAAACTAGGTTTGCAGAACAACTAGTGAAGCCTTCCTCGTATGCCATGCCAATACCAATGCACATTTTTGCTGCTGATGGTCTTCCACTGATTTTCCAGAGAGTAGAATAAATCAGACACAATTTATATTAAATCCCTGAGTATAACTCAGCAGTTAGATGAAACTACAAGAGTGATAGGCATCTGTGGGAATTACACTGTTTTGTTCACACTCTGCATCTAACCCCTGAACTGTACAAGCTGGGGCACTAAATATGCTTCATCCGCCCCATTTTCTGCAGAAGCACTGTCAGCAATTTGCATCTCCTCTAAAAATGGTTGCAGTACTTTTCTTGACCCATAAGTATGGCAGTGGTTCCAGGTCTCCTATTTAGACATAGCCTCTGCGTCTATTCCAAACATGAATCACTGCTAATGAAAAAAGTCCATGTGCATTCCCAGGCTTCTTACCACCATCTTGTCCCTCATGAAGAATAATTTCAGATTTATTTCACAATCCCTAAATGTAGTGTAATCATGCTTATAATTTTGGTGGTGGTAAAAAAATCTTCAAACACACAGAATATTTTAAAGTCATACTGCAGGAAGCCTGATGCAGCACTTTTGCTGGCTTTGTGGTGCCCAGTTCATCTTAGAAACATCAAATTATAATTTATACGTAAACTTCTCGTTACGTCACAGTTACTGATGCTAATGAACTTTCAAGTGATTTGGAGATTTGGTGATTTTCAAAAAACTTCCCATATCAAATATTTTAGATGCATTCTAGACAGCTGTCAGAAACTATTGTCTACCTTTGGCAGCTCCATCAAACAAGTCAGCACTGTCTTCAGGGGAACTTAAGAGACAATAGGGATTAAATTGTGGGACAGCATTAAAATACCTTAGATCATGGTCTGTGCTATATTTTAAAATTACTGTATGTAGTCAGTATTCAAACCACGACACAGTATCCACTGTGCAAGTAGCAGTATTCTTCTGTTTTGAATTTAATAAGACAGAAAGAAAAAAAATCAAAAATGCAGTTGATGTTGTTGCCAGATTTCTGTAGCTCTTAATCCACAGATCGTGCAGGTCATTACAATCTAATTTGCTTCCAGGACTTGACAGAAGGCCAGCTGAGACACTGGCATTCTTGCCTACTTGCATATTGGGAAGAGGCAAGGGCAAAGAAACAGCAATTATTTAAGAAGCTTTAATGAAGGTGGACAGGAGAGGAGTTTAACAGGGTGTAAATGGCTGTCCTTTGTGGAAAAACCATCCTGCAGAAGAGGCCGCCGCAGGAAGGCAGAGGTCGGGCAGAGGGGAGCACGGCCGAGGCATCTCAGAAATTGCCTGGCATGTGAGACGGAACCCCGGAGAGCAGATCCTGCAATCCCCCCTCTCCTCCCATGAGCATCACTGAAACCTGACGCACTGGCGGGAACGTGCTGATCTTCAGCGAAGTCTGGCAGCTCAGGAAACATGTCCACTTCTTTTTGTTTCCCTGTGGGTTCATGCCGTGCACAAAATACGAATCTAAACTTCATCTTCTAAAGATATTTTATTAGATTACCTTTTTTTTTGGCTGCAGACTGTAGCAACTGAGTGAAATGTGTTTTATTTTCAACACCAAAGACAAAGAAAATGAACAATTAAACATTAAACGTTAAGCATTAAACACTTATAGCTCTGTCTTGAATAAAATTAACTGAAGTTACCTGACAGTCATGTTTTTCATTTCCACTCCTCCACATTAAAACTTCAACATTAGTTGTTTGCCAAAAGTAAAGTCTTATTTAAGTATGTAAGTTATAAGTGATTCATTTTAAAGTTAAAACTAACAATTCGTACAAGAAAGCCGGAAGCTCATAAAGATAAAATGCACCTGATCTAATCACATTTTGCTTTCTTGAACTCATCCCACTTTTTAATAGCTTATATCACCTCTGAAGGAGAAAAATAATCAATGCACACACATCTCTGGAGCAAAGTAGAATTATTTTTAGATTGCACTTTGTGGCTAAAGTTATAACATACTGTTCCGCTCCAAGAAAGCACTCCATGAATGTGGGATCACACAAGTCTGCTTCAGCGAATTTACCAGCTGTTCATTTCTGTAAGAACAGGTGGAATTAAACTCTTGAAAAATATATTTCCTTCAAAAATTATTTCATGGCCATATCAAAGACAAAGGTCAGTAAGCAGTTAAGAAGTTAGTTGAAATCTCAGGAGGATGAATGTTGTATGCAGCCAGTCCTCTTAAAAAAATCAGGAGGAGGTAGACAATGGAGTAACTGCCATATGGATATACTTTTAAAGGACTTTAGAGAATACAGGAAAATAATCTCGCGAAGGTAATCTTTATACATAGTAAAGAAGTGCTACACAAGGGGTTTGGAAAACAGTCAGCTGTCATGACTAAGAAGCTATCAGATCTTAAATCCAGGAAAATTCCTCCATTTAAGTGGGTCACAGGTGAACACTTATTTAGGATATATAAAAAAGTAAGGGAGATAAGGAGAGAAAAAATATGAGCCTGATCCTCTTTTATTTCATTTCTGTGAACAGAGCAATACTAAAATATAAATGCAGGGGGCAATATGGGTTTAAGGTAGCTTCTAATTCTATTTAAAGTTGACTTTGAAAAGAAGAGAAAATTACATACCCACAGAAAACACTGACTCAGCAAAATGCAAGGCCCACAATCTGCTCTGCTGGTCCATGTAAGCCAAGCAGGTGGCTGTACCAACCCACCAGCACTCTCTACCATACACCGATTCAATCTTCCCCAAAACCCGCTCTACTCAGCCTGCAGTTTCTTTGGATGTGTCCAGGAGCAGCCAATTCTTCATGAGAAGTTTCTATCTCCTATCTGACTCTCTTCAGCACTATTTTCAGCCCCCTTGACAGTCATGTTCTGGAAGCACCAAACCTCTTCCAACCTTTTCTCTTAAGGGAAGCCAAGTCTATAAAAAACAGTGGGAGAACAGTATTGAGCATAGCAGGGCAAGGCAATTATGGATAAAATGAAAATATGGCCTGTAGTAGATTCTACATACAAGCTGTGCTGACCCATTTTAATGAAAATGGGAGACAGTTGAAGAATTACATAATCTCTGTACCTCCTACTGCCTGCATGGCTTAACTTGCCAAGCACTTTAAGCTATTGAGCTATTGTTTTCAGAAGAAAGGGTGTGGGTGAGTTTTATATTCCTTCATGCAGAGTGAAACATTCCCTTCACTCTCCCCTTCAAGTCATAAGGCACTTTGGCTAAATCATTCAATGGACTCAATGCTTTTTGTCTCCCAAGGACCTTCCTAAACTTTCTAAACTTTGCAGATTCTCTATTGCACTTCAGAGCAGATGCCAGCATGAACCTCTACAAGCATCACTTCATTATGTCTCAATTATGCAAACCATGCTTCTGAAATGGCTTGGTTAACTTTATTATATCCATGAATTTTTTAAAGGGTTTTTAATTACATCCCCTGCTGTCTTAAGCACCCAGACTTTGAACAGGAAACAAATTTATAAAATTAATTTCACAACAGGCTACAGCAATAAGTTGTATTTCTCAAAAAAGAATGGGATGTTTTTGTCTATACAGTGACAGAGCTTCAAAAGAGAATTGCAAGACACCAACATGTCAAACTCTGACCATGGTAGGAATTGCAATCATACTTTTTTTTTTTAAGAGAGAGGAACATTTAAAATGGGTTTCTTTAAAAATTAGTTCAGTTCCTTGGTGTCTTGATGACCCTTCTATAGAGTCTAAAGACAGAAGAAAGATTGGGCATGTGAACACTAGAGGAACTCAAATCAGGATGTATAAGTCTTGTTGATTGTTTGCCACTGATGTGTTTTTCTTGGGTGAAAGATCCCATTTTGTGATAGACTTGACTGAACTGTGAAATAAAACCTGCAGAAAAAAGACCTGAATAACCATGAGGCAACTAATAAAAAGAGTGCATGATCCGCTTAAGAGAGGAAAGTAGGAAGAGGAGTGTTTTTCACTTTGGCCTCGCTGAAGATACATGCTATGGAGAAAAATGACTATAGTTTAATATAACTATAGGTCATATGGATCTTGTTTATGAAGCCACTAAACTCTAACTCCAAAAGGGGGGAATGTTGTGCAGCTACAGATGCTGGACTGTGTCATGACAAATGTGTGAGCTATTTTCAGCCTATTATACAGCATCAGGCAGTCAGGAGCCACAGATCATACCCTGAGCTGTGCCCCAAGATGATGGAGTCACGTAAACCCATCTGATAAAACTGTGGCACACAGCAATGAGCGGGATGAATTGCACCTTCAGAGGAGGATCTGAAGACATTTAAGAGTCATGGGCCTGGAATATGACAACAGGATCTTTTCACGGGATGTATATAATGTATATTTTCACTTGTATATCATGTCAGCTTCATAGTTTTGTGCCATTTTCCTTTATTTGAGAAATTTTGTCCCAACATTCCTTTCATATAGCATCAAGATCAGCTTTCCATCACACAACCCATATCCCAGTCAGACACTCGAATGTCTTTATTACTTGCTTTTAGTGATGCAGTGCTGGAAACCATATTCTATATGTGTAGTGATTCAGGAAATCTACCTCTGTTCAGGTGAAATTATATTATTATTATTAGCTGTAAAACTGAAGTATTATGAAAAATTGCTGAGTGAATATATGTTTATTTTTATGGTCTGTAAAGAATAGTACTTGTTTTAGGAGTGGAAATATCCAATGACAAGGGTTTTAGTGAAGTCAGATAATTTTCCCCTTCCAGACAAAAAAAGGAGAATGTAGTCTAGAACGGAGAAGGTAAATTAGGACTCAAAGAAAAAAGCCAAGCACTGGAAAGGAAGGTCCACTAAGCTACATTAAAATCTTGTAGATTGTATGTATTCTGCAGCATTGGGAACTGTCTATTCTAAAGAATTTATTAGTGTATTGAGGGCTCTCTTATTGAATTTACAGCTTCTAATACAATCAAACAGTATTTTCTTTGGGATGCTAATTACTTTTACTGTCTATGCACAGGTATGTATCTGTCTATTTTTATAGACCATTCAGTACTATATATGACCAACTCAATTCATATAATTTCCAATTATGTCTATTAAAAAACCCAAAAACAAATATAAAAATAAGAGGGAAATCCTGTTCCCATTAAAGTTAATAAACATTTTGCTTTTGTTTCCAGCAAGGGTGAAATTTCCCCATAAAAGAGAACACTTACTTAAATTCAGTTTGATCACTTTGCAGAGTCACACACAATAGAATTAGTATCCTTGTCCAAAGTTTTAAGGGAAAGAGAGATCTTCTCCTAGTAATTTTTAAATTTTAACTCTATGTGATGCTATTAAGAAAGTTTTATGTATTTTCCAAGTAGCTGGGATATTTTAGAAAGAAATCAATGAAGAAGCCAACTAATATATATTAGACACTCTTGTTTTATTGCATTTCATTTTTGATAATCCAGTGATATATATATAGGCATAGATAGATACAGGTATAGTGTCATTGCCATGAAAAAATTTCAACGCTATCAATTTACTACAAATCCCCTGTTGGAATGATGTTTCTACTCCCAACATACCCAGCAGATTGATCAGCTGACAGCTGACAAATTCGGGTTTCATCAAATGAAGGGATGGAAGGCAAATCATAGGTTTAGCTTTAAATGGTTCTTCTGGTGTTCCTATATATCTCAGTATTTGTCAAGTTTATATTTGTGCTGCTGAGGGTGAGTCACTTAAATTCATCTTCCTTTTTTTTTTCTGTATTCCTGCAATGACAAATGCAGCCCTCTGCTCTGACATGAAACATGTAAGTAATTGGTAGTGGGGGCATGAGATTGGCAGAAAACACTGAGCTCAACTACCTGAGCCGGGGAGGCAGCAAGAATATGTGTCAGTAATGAACTACATGGTCTAGCTGAAGGTAATCAGGGGTGGACTTCAAAGATGCTCTATTTCACCTCTTCTGTAGTTCTGAACTCCTCCCCTGCAAAGCAGCGAGGTAAACTAGAAGGCACAACTAGATTAGATGCAACTTGACCTTATCTACAGCTGTACAGATGAAATCATTGCAGCAACTGTCATCTTAGGTTGTCCCACTGAGAACCTGCCCTCAAAAACTAGAATAAAATGTGAGACTCTAACTCCCAGCACTTAAAGGCAACAGTAATAGAAGTGTCTGATGTGTGTTAGTAAAGGGGATAAAATGTCTGAGAGTGCAAAGCCTGAAAGCAATAAAACAGACAAATATACTCCCCATATTACTCTCCAGGTAGGCAACAGCGATTCTACAGATCTTATAAAACCATCCTGTAAAATGGCATTAAATTTTAGGTATCTAGTTGCACAGGTTAGCAGAATTAATGTGATGAAAGACAGACATACAGACAGACTGGCAGTCAAACAGAGGACCGAAAAGAAACTTATGGAGACCATGAAAAGGAAATTATGTACACTCCAAGAAGGTAATACACTAAATAGTACATAGAAATATGCTTAACATGCTGATACAATGTAGAAAATAATATTTAGATTTAATATAAATCTAGCTTCTAACAATCAGTTCTGTCATTCTTATAAATCATTGTCCAGAAAGAGCACTAAATAAATTTTTCAAAACTTCTTAAACCAGACATATTTTCATGATCCTGAAAAAAAATTTTGAGTAGAGTTTCATTAACATGCAGGTAAAAGTGATGACCCAACAGGATCAGTCATTGTTAATCCATCCAGTTGTACTGTATATTACTGAAGCAGCATAAAATATCCCTTAAATTTTCTGGAAGTCTGACATCATGTAAGAAATACTACTGGGAAAAAAAAATGGACCAATTAGCCATCCATAACTCCTTATTATCTGTGAGCTTTTTCAGTTTTTTATAACAACATTAAAGCCATAAAAATGACAAGACCCATTTTATAGATATTTATAGGTAGATGGTCCCTCAAGAGAAGGAACTGCTCCCTGCCATCTGGGATAATATGTCTTACATTTAGCAAAACCTGCAGTTTACACTTTTTGATGTTCATACAAATATCATGCACATAAACATCATCAACAATAGGGATTTTTTTATAACTGTAACAGCTTTATAAAGAAAGTATATGTATTTATATATCTGATATACAAAGGAATGTGTATATATATATAAGTATATCTGCACACATTTTATTTGATTTCTTCCCATTTACAGTGTCTGAGACAGAATTCAGCCATCAGACTATTTCTATGCTTTCTGTAAAATTTATTTCTTAATGTTTAAATAAACAAAGTATCCTCTAATCTGACTGAGTCATTATTTAAACAATACTTCACTGAGGACAGTTGATTTGTTCTCCTTATTGTCATGAATTTGATTTTTTAGGGATTGAGGGGTAGGGGAAGAGTTAGGGAACAGTAACCATATATTGACCCGAACTAAGCTGCACTAATTCTGGGTTCTTCACAATGAGTTGCTGATGGCTGAAAACCAGCAAGCAAAATGTAAGTTGTTTCATGCATATTCTACAATTTGAGTGACTTTCATAAAAATTAATAGAAGATACAAGCAAGGAAAATTAGCTGTTAAAATACAGAGGGAAAGGAGCTGAGTAGACAAGTGTCCTTCAGGCATATCTCAATACAATGTTCTGTGGTTATTGACTCAACTTACAGCAAGAAAAGTAGTTTTTTGCCCAGGAAAGACAGTCCTTTAGCCATTTTTCTGCATTTACAAAATAAAAACACAACACCAGCACTCAGCCAAGCAGCTGGTTCATTATGTCTCCCAATTCAATCAAAAATCTATTTATGGTTAGTATAACTTCTCAGTTAGACTCTCCTATATACATTCTTACTGTACACAAGGCATTGAGGAGAACAGCAGAAGAGCCGGGAGAACAACTGACTGAAGCAGTCTCCAAATTAATATTAATAAAATGTAAAAATATAGCAGCATCTGCCTCCTTGAACTGTCTCTCATTTTCTGTTAGAGGTGTACCTGAGCAGTCCCAAGGGCTTAAATAAGTGGAATTGGCTCCTATGCCTTCCCTGACAGCTGATTAATTTGCAGTCATTGCAACAGATAATGTTTTTAAAACTGGCAGGTTGTGTTAAAAAAACAGATGGGTATTTTAGGCCTCCAGTTTTGCTTTCACTACAGTGCAGCTCACTGTATTATTCTCCAGACTCGAAATGATGATTGATTATGACCAGGGAAAAGGAGGAATTGGGAGAAGATACAACTAAGAGGGGACCTCATCAATGTCTATAAGTATCTGAAGGGAGGCTGTCAAGAGGATGGAGTCAGGCTCTTCTCAGTGGTGACAAGCAGTAGGACAAGAGGCAACAGGCAGAAACTGATGCACAGGAATTTTCACCTGAATATGAAGAAGAACTTCTTTAACGTGTGGCTGACCACACACTGGAACAGATTACCCAGAGAGGTTGTAGAGTCTCCCTCACTGGAGTTATTCAAGAACCATCTGGACACAATTTTATGCCATGTGCTCTAGGATGACCCTGCTTGAATGGGGAGGTTGGACCAGATGACCCACTGTGTTCCCTTCCAACCCAAAATATACTGTGATTCTGTGCAAGGGTTTTGAAAGCACTATGGGTTCAGCAACAGAAGGAAATGAGCTACTTAAAAAGATAACAGAAAAAAATTACTATGAAACATCAGTTATATGTTTGCCATCTCTCAGAGGAACCCTGATAAGGAAAACTGCTTAGAAAACATTTTGAAATCCTCCAGTGTTAACACAAACTGTTATTACTATTATAATTTCCTTCCCTCCCTCAGGTTGGACGGCTTAGTCACTGAGGGTCAAAATGACTCATTGAATGGGCATAGGTTTGTGCCTGATTGCAGGCATGGAGAAACCTCTGAAGATCCCTGGTTATAGCAAGGAAACTGAGGAAGAAACTGGTGTGCTGGTGCTGCTGTGCCCACAACATGCACCACAGACCCCTGCAGAAAAGCACAGGTGTTCAAAAACTGCTCTGCCAAAGCTCAGTGGTTTTACTTCAGTCATTGCATTGCCCCAAGGGTTGACCCAAAGCACACAGAAAAGAGGAAATCAGGAGAAGAGTCTCTCCCAGGTCACGTCCTCACCCACCTGGGACAGGCTGAGCTACTCAGACCCAAACAGTCTCATTTTGGATGCAGCCATTGGATTCAGTCTAGAGAACCTTCAGAGGATGGCTCAGCGAACCTGTGATAAACAAACATGAGAAATAGGACCAAATAATCCTTCCTGTGGTTCTCCCAACCCTCACATTGTAACTTTTCCTGTATAATAGGCACCCTGCACTGGAGTGCATGTGCTGCGATCCCAGTGACAGCTTGGACACAATCTTTGTTCAAAGGCAGTATTGCTCCCATTGGGAAAAGCAGGCTGGGATGTGCTAGCTAAAGGTCAGGTACAGAGGGTGATCTGACACAATTAAATGACTAGGAGATATTTTGGGACACAGTGAGGGACCTCGTGCTGAGGGGTAATTCAGGTCCAACATCTGTACCCAGGCAGGCAAATAAAAGAAACTTCCTTTGGCATTCAAAATTGTAGCCCTTGGCAGCTGGTAGACAGAGCTGGCCAATACCCTGTGTGGATGCATTGATGAAAAATGCCCTGTTATTGCTATCAACCAGGTCAGCAAGTTACTGTTCTTTAAATGCTCCAATAACATTAGTGCACGAAGAGCTCTACCCTGAATGGAGGATTCACCCCTGGCCAAACTTATCCTTGCTCTGTCTTCCTAAAAAAAACAGGACATACAGCAGGCATTAATTGTGCCTGGTATGTCCAAGTGCTTTGGACATGAATTCAATTGCTTTCTTTGACAGGAGAAGGAACATGACTTATGAAAAATAAGAAAACAACATACCCTCTTGCAAACTAATAAGTACATTGTGTGCCAAGACAAAGGCTGCAGGAAGAGGAGGTGGCAGGCATAGCTGGGACCTTCAAACAGTGTCCTTGGCCATGCTTCTGTCATGTCCTTGACTACTTATTTACGTGCCTCTGTAAGCTAAACACATCCGAAGAAATCTGCAGCTGCAAGGATGAGTGAAGAACAACAGCACTAGAGGAGCGGAGCACAGCCCAGACAGAGGTGTCCTGTGGGCATCCCACATCCCAGCTCACTCTGTGGACCATCTGGGTGTGTGGGCTGCACAGGAGTTTAATCTCACCTTCAGCAATTCATAGGGAAGCAAGCTCTTGTTCCATCTCCATAAGCAGATAGAGATTGGGAGGGAAAGGAAGCATTGAAATTCCTTTGCAGGGGAAGAAGGGAAGATGCACAGTCCCATAGGTGCAAATGGACTTTTTGCAGGATTCTCATATCTTCTGGTAAACTCATAAAAGTGACCATCATCTGCACTTTTTCGCATGAAAGCATTAATCCCAACAACAGAATAAGCAGAGGAGACCTTACTTTGCATTTTGCAAAACAGGAGTGACATGCCAAGAATATGCACATGAATAATTATTCAAGAAAAAAACTTGAGAAGCTTAGCCAGATGCTATGTGTCAGGAAGCACTTGAATCCACATGACCAAAAAGCATTACATTCATCAATGCTTTCATGATAACAGGCTTTCCTATGCTTGAACAGCTAAAATACATTGTTACACCTACAAAAGGATGGATGACAGTTATTTCGCACTGCATTTCCTACACTTTGTCTGACAGATCATTTCTCAAATGGGTGTTTGATCCAGGCATTTGTACCATATATGATATAACAGTAATTCAATATTGCAAAGTGAAATTCGCCACCCATGATTACCTGGATCATTTGAAAATTTAATGGCTTTGAGGATGATGATTGTAACTCCCACAGTGCTATGGTTCCTCAAAAAAAAGCTGGCGTAAATCGTCTTCAGAAGCAAAAGAACATAAAGCTGCCACTCCTAAGCAGTGCCTGTCTTTTTGCACACTTGATCAGGTAGTTGTTGAATGAAGTTTACAATCTAATTTACTTCTGGGTCACATTTGTACCAGCAAAATGATTAATCAAAAGTATTTCTGATCTCAAAACTCACATTTTTTGGAACATCAGTGTCCTCATGAAGAAGAGAGGACATCCTGAGGAAGAACTTGTGAAAAGGACTACCTGACAGAGAGGCCATTGTCCATTCGTAACTCTTTTGAAATTTTCTTACCAGGAAATCAAGAGAAAACAGCTTTAAAATTTTCATCACAGCCATCTGAAGGTTGCACAAGCATTTCTACACTGTTATGGGAAGGGTATGTGTAAGCAACAGTGATTTTGTTCCTTTTTCAGCCTTTACCATCATAATGAAACAACAAAAAATACCTGTCCTACTTAACAGCTTCTTAAGAGGGGTGGTTTAGTGTTATTGCATAAGGCACCTGGAGAAATAATTAGAGCCCAAATGCTGCTATACAACTTACATGCCCTCTTCAAGGCCATAACCAAATTAACCAAATCCTGACTTGGGGAAAGGAGTGGGGAGGCTTTCCATGACACTGCCATGACTTTGCAGTGAGTGTGATGGTCCCTACCTGCAGTTTATTGGCTTTACCATCAGATATGATGGTGAGAAAAGAAAGGATTGCCAGCAGTGAATGACGGGAATCTCAGTTCCTGTCACTTGCCGATTTTCCCGAGTCTGAATGCAAGCCAGCCCACAAGAGGCACTCGAAAGGGACTAGCAGGAGGAGAGACAGCACAGGAGGGCAGCAGGAAACAGTACAATAGGAAGGGAAGTGTCCCATCCCCTCAGGGTGCTGGCAGGGAGACAGCTCTGCTGAGGACATGGAGTTGGGGCACACTTTAGCCAGGCTCAGGGAGGAGGTCAGGACAGCTGGGGGCCAGCAGCTCTGCGGGCTGCCCCTGCCCTTCCTGCTCCTGGCAGGCTTTGCAGGGGACTAGCAAAAATACCTCTTTTCTGCTGGGTTTGTTCCATTGAGGAGGAAGAGTGCGTGTGTGGTCTCCTGGCTTATGAAATGCTTGGCATTTTATTGCTCCTTAGCTTTAGCATAACTGAGTTGCAGCAGTTTGTCTGCTGTCTGGGCCAAGCGTGTCCCGACTTGCATGAAGGGAAATTAACACTGAGGGTTTCAAGCTCGGACCATTTCTACACCAGCGTAAAACTGAAGCATTTTGACACATTCAGCTAATTTGTGCTGTAATCTAAAGAGTGGGAAAGAACTTGCTCATGTTAACCCATAAGCACCTAATATCCACTACAGCTCCAACTCCTTCCTCCATAGGATTGAATCCTCTCTCATTAAAATTTTGCCACTGGCAGCAAGAGGCTAGGAATCCCTGAGGATTTCAGCACACATTCATTCATACTCATGAAACATTATCCTTTCCTAGCGGGGACAGGCCTCATCTAGGCTGAAACATTCATGAATGGTGAGTCTGGAGGGAACAGGAAGAGCTTTGCCTTGATAAATCACTGCAACTGGACTTTCTGAGATGTGCTGAGCATTAATCAGCTTTATCTAATTTATTTCTTTATTTTGGGAAGGGCTTATGAAACTCATCTGAGGTAAGAACTACAGCAGTGAGCTATCTTCACTAAGCAAATCCATTAAGCATTCAGAGGAGTTTAAAAACTCCTGAAACTGTAACATCACTAACCCAAAGGACAGGCTGCATTTTTGTCTTTAAGGTATTGATTGTGGCTGTTCCTGTCTTTAGAAAAACAGTGAGATGCCAGTATATAGTCACACTGCCTTACAGTTTTACAACCAAATTATCAACGTGATTCTAAAAAAATTCTTATTTTTTTACCAATAAGCCACCAAAAGTTAAAAACAGTGAGCTAATTATTTTGTGACAACATCACATAAATACCTAAATCTATCCAGTTCTGGGAGCCATATTTGAACAGCAAGAGAAAGGTCAGGCAACTGTATGCAATCTGTTCCTGTGGAAATTTATACTAGCTGGAAAAGAAACTATAATCATACCTCACTATGTGGGATAGGGAAAAAGACTCTCTCTTTCAGCTTTCTCATGAGGGGTGAATAAGCCTGTGCTTTGTAAGTCTTTGAATTCATCTTAGGTCCAGTACCAGAAGGAGTGTAAGTTTTCTGTCAAAGGTTGATGTCTTTGTTGCAAAACTGGAGATGAAGCTGCTAGAGGCAGAGCAAAGCAATGAAGTCTGCTTCTATCCTAGGTCTGCTCACCAACAGACTGCTTCAAGGCTATTTTTATGTCCTTCATCTACAATTCCTAGGTCAGACCTTGGTCACTAAAAGTCCAGCATTCAGCTACTCCAACAGCACCCCAAGAGCTGAGTGCCAACCTCTCCTACCTTTATGAATACACTTTTTTAGTTTTCCTTTCTCAGTACAAATTAGGTATTCAGGCTTTACCTCGAAATTGTTGCCTTTAATACTCAGGGAGGCTTTTGACATTGATCTTCTTTGCGCTAGTGCTTCCTTCTACCAGTTCCTTATTTCAGATGGGAAATTACTTGTGTATCATGTGTATCGGCTCCTAGAGACCTGTCCAGGTACAGGTAAAGTGCTCATGACTTATCTTGGGTTGAGAGTTATCTCAAGTGTTCAAAGCACTTCNTACTTGTGTATCATGTGTATCGGCTCCTAGAGACCTGTCCAGGTACAGGTAAAGTGCTCATGACTTATCTTGGGTTGAGAGTTATCTCAAGTGTTCAAAGCACTTCCTTGTTGTTACAACATTTATAAGTCTGATCCTGTATGCTACTAGTTACAATTTAGTTGTATATACCCTTAATAAGTATGTGTCATCAAACAATCTCTAGCATTAATTTACCTTTTCATAGAGAGTGCACATGACACATAGATATTATATGTGACTGACATTGTTAAACGGCTTTTAGTCCAAGGAATTTCCACTCCACCCCACCAAGGCCCAGGACATTACAGTGCCATGGGGAATGCTTCAGAGATGAGATGACACCCGTGAAAGCCACAAGTCTGACATCTGCAAACACTGATCTCCTTTGATAACTGCTCTGCAGTTGCTGACACTGGTGCTGCCTGGAAGAATTAAAAGCAGAAAGGAATTACTTCTTCTCCCATATTTAAAAGTTAGAAGAAAACTCAGTTCACAACAGATTTTCAGCAGAATATAATGCTAATCAAAAATAGAGGCATGAGTGCATGAGCCTAATTATTGTGCAAGGCTGTTTCTCCAAGATTATCAAGTGCAAAAAGAAGTCATGCTGTTTGTCTTCGGTTCTAAGCTAAACTACTCTGGCAAATACTGCTTCATGATCCTGAATTTGCTGACATATTATATTGTTTACTGTGTGATTTCCTATGCGCTTTTTAAGTAAGATGAGAAAACTGACACAGAGAACTAGTACCAAAAAGACTTTTATATTTTACATTTAAAATGTGAGGATCCCAAGAGGATAAAGAAGAGTTTAAGTCTGTGAGACATTTTGTTATTGGGTTACTTTCAAAAGTTTGTCTGTGAAACTGTGGTTTCCTGAAGTGAAACTAAACTGTTCAGGGCTGCTGGGACAGCATGAGGGATGGTGAGGGCATCCTGGAGCCAGAGCAACAAAGACAAGAGCTGCTTGACTATACCACTGCATCCCAAGAAGCAACAAGTACTGCACTCCCTACTAAGTATATCAGCATTTTGTGCCTTCAGTCACGCTTGACCAAAAGGTGTAGCTTGGGTCAGGTCACTTCCTTTGGCATTTTAAGTCAGCTCCATGAAGGTTGGAGCCCAAGACTAGCTTCAGGGCAGACACAGCCCACAGACACATGCCAGGGCACCAAAACCACCAGCACCCCACTGCCAGCTCCACTCCAGGCTCTGACCCTCCACAGACCATGGGCACAACTTATGCAGAGTTATACCTGTTGTGCCTTTACTAGTGACAGCAGAATCACAGAATCAGAGAATATACCAAGTTGGAAGGGATCTTCAAGGATTATTGAATGAAATGGCAATACGTGTTGTCTTTGGGGTGCAAAAGCTGCAAGGAGCATCTGTCTTGGTAGGCCATAGGCTAAGGTGCCATTTCTTCCCTTGTACTCTAATATCTCTATTCATATTAACTCATTTAACATCTGCAGCTGTGTATACGTGGTTCAAAAGATCTATTGGTGACCATATATTTCATGAACTCAATCCAAAACTGAACTCTTGTTTTACTTGGCGTTTATTTTTGTCAGTCTCATTTCCTTTTTCTGTGTGTGTGACTATAGCATAACCCTGGGTGTTAATACTTTCAGAAAGCTGTGATAGATACCCTAGGAGCTGTGACAAGGGGAGCTGCATTGATTTGATGTGCATTTAAGAGGTGAAAGCATGGGAATTATCTGACTGCTGAAGACTCCAGTTTTCAGATATTGCAAGATGTGATCATCACAGCCACCAGCCTGGCTGGCAGGCAGAGTGGTCAGGGCTCTTGCATGACAAAGTCATAAGCCTGAGTTGTTAGGTAGAACTGCAGTACTTTCAGCAGCATAGCCACAGAAAAGCTAATTCCCCCAAGAAAAAGGAACAAACACCACTTTATCTGCTAGTAACAGCTTCATCTGCTAGTAACTATGCAGTGCTATCACATAACTGTTTCCAGTTTTAAAACTTATTAAATAACTTTCAAAGTCTGCGCAATTTCCAGCACTTCATAAAGACCTTGGGTTGTGCCATCTTCATTTTGATCATCTTCAGAAGCTTGCTGAGTCACTGAGATGGCAATCCAAAGGGAAGCAGCCTTTTCTCTGAGCCAGTGCATCCAATATGAGGGTGTGAATTTGACTTTTTGAGGGCTCTCAGAAGGAAATAGGACAAGGATAATGTTCCAGATATAAAAAAAATCAAGGAACCTCTCCAAAGTACTTCAAGCACATGCAAAGAAGGAAAGGACTGTTAAAATCCAGATCAAGAAAATCATGGCATTATGGTATAAAAGCAAAATAAATAGAAGATAAAATCTAGAAGCCAGAACAAGAAAGATAAAAAACTGCTTGCAAACATTAATTAAAAAAAAAACCACCAACCTTTTATGAATCATCAGTTGCAAAAGTTGGGAATTACTTTATTTTAAAAATAAGCTGCAAAGAGTTTGGGGTTTTTTCCCTTCTACATTCCCCTCTGGGACATTTGCTTGTTTTTCAATGATAGTGCAACAGGTAAACTGAAAACCTCCCATACACAGTGACTGGTTTTGATCGGTATTAATTACTCTAAAGCTATTCTCCTGTCACCTCAAGAATTGTGCATGCAGGTTGAGGGATGAAATTCAGTCATGAGATGTCCCAGCCACTCACTGATCTGGAGTTTCTCCATGAGATCTGTGCCAAGGTACTGTTCATTTCCATAGCAACTATGTGCCAAAGAAAAGGTAAGTACTATTAATGTGTAACACCTGTTAAAAAGTTAGAGTCATCATAAAGGACGGCTGGAAGAGGTATTGCTTGCTTTCATAGCCAAAGTCTCTTAATGAGATGTCTCCTGAGCACTAAATAGGCTCTTGTATTTTACTTTGTTGTTTTTTTTTATTTTAACGCACTTGTCTAATCATTTTTTGTATCAATGTAAATTTTTACTACTTCAAATATCCCCAGGACTGGGTTCTACAGCTGAGCTGCTGCCTGATGATTTCCTTGAATGCTTCCTCTTACTTTAGAAGAGCAAAATGATCCTTCCTAGTTGACCTCCATCCTATATATGATTTTATAACTCTTTTGTATTTCCTCTTAGTCAGCCTTTTTCACAGCTACAGTCCTTGTCTGATTTTTTTTTTTTTTTTTGTATTGAGCCTATTTAACACACATGCTTGTCCTTGTCATTCAACTGTGGTTCCTTTTTAGGTCCTATTTTTTAAATATATATGTAAAATATATATATATATATATGTACTGATATGATAGCTAAAAAATGTCCACTGCATTCAAAATATTGTAACCTAATACTGTTTTATGGGTCATTCTCCCTCCCTTTTCTAGTAATTTGCTTCATACTGATTGCCATTCTGCACTGTGCTGATGTTCCTGCAGAATTTGCTATTATAACTTCAGAATCTTTGTACTGCTTGATAATAGCTTCTTCAGAGCCTGCAATTGCATATATTAAATTAGGATTTCTCTTGTGAACTCTTTTTATACTTTCATACATTCTCTTCCCCAACCCTGTCATATTATTCAGTATCACAAGATGTTATAGCAACTATTCACACTTTCCTGGGTTTTGGTTTTTTCCACAAAGAAGAATTTAGAAGAGTCACTGAACTTTACCGCTTTGTTTTTCACCCCTTTTCCGTTCATTTGTGAGTATAATGAAGAGCGGGGCTTATCAGATATGTCCCTGTGGGACCACAGTGGAAAGTTCCCTCTGGTGAGAAAAGGAACTACATATTCTTTTAATTGGTGTCAGCACTGTCCATCTCATCCCAATCATAATTTCATAATTCCTTTGGTGAATGATCTTGTCAAGTGCCTTTCAGGAATCCATGGAGACCATATAAGCTCTATCTGCCATATCAGCATGCTTGCTCAATCCTTCAGAGAACTCTGATGGATTTATGAGAAATTAATTACCTTTACAAAACAAGAATCTTTCTCAATGTAACATATTTGCCTACATAATCAATAATTCTGCTCTTTATTAATGTCCAGTCTGTAGTCTTTTAAAATCTCTGCAACTCCTTTCAACAGCAGGCAGCATCATTTGTTACATTTCCATTCCTCTGGTATCCAGGTTATTGGTTGCAGGTGAGACATAAGTGGCTGTACACTAAACTAGCAGTTCATTTGCATCCATTTAGAGCTCTCTGGTGAAAAAGATCATCCTGCTGGAAGCTCTGTGTTAACTCTACATGCAATGATCACTTAGGACAATCTGACTTTTCACGGGTTTGTCATTGCCAAGGCTCAGTTCTTCAAAACTGCTTCAGGTTTGGACATCTTGAAGTCATTCTTTATTCCTATAACATTAACTGAAATGAGAGTTGTGGAAACGCCAGAAAAGAAAAAAAAACATAGCAATCTGTCACTGAAAGAACCACGTCAGAATGCTGCTTTCAAAGACTGGACATTTAACACGTCCTTATTTAACTTCCCATGCCATTCCTTGAAAAGCTCTGTGGATCAGCAGGAGAGAAAAGCAAGAGCCTGTGTTCACAACAGCCTCTTTTCCCTTTCATTTGTGTTTGCCTTTCTGTCTACAGTCAGACCTGTCCTGGTTCAAAGGGAATGAACAAAAAAAGAGATCATGGTGAGTAGGCATGTTTTTTTTCAAGTAGGACAGCTTTCATGAAATGAAAGTTTCTGTAACAAAGGCTTTTAGGCACTGGGGTTTTTTATACATTGCTCACATATAATTTAGTAATGAGTAGTTACGAGTGTAGTTAGGCAGTTGTGGACCCAATTATCCAATTACTGCAACTGACAGCACAAACAGAGTCATTGTACAGGGAACACATTCACGTACTTTGCATTGGTGCTTTTGTAAGCCTGGTGTTACCCTTTCAGTGCTGTGCCAGACTGGGGACGTTTCATCTTGTTTGTTAACACCTCTGTCCTTGCGGAAGTTTTAGCACATGTTTTGGGGAGAAAACATTCTGGGTTTTCACAGAAGGCAGCTAAGAGTGGAACTATCACAAGATAGCTGGCAAGCCAGAACATTGATTCTCTAAATTCATATTACATTGAAGTTAAATTTGCTGGCTTCTCTGAACTTCCTCTCCTCAAAATTCTTTCTTGTGATAAGATAATTCTATTCTTTATAGATGTTGAAAAGTCATAGCAGCCTGAAACAAAACCACAGAGAAAACTGAATTTTCTTCTTTGCCTTAACAGAATATTAGTTTAGTGCATGCCACGAAATACAAGTCCAGATCTAGCTCACAACAAATTTCAGCATTCTTTTTGTTATTCCTCTTGACACTTGGGTTTGGCATGAAAGGTGCATCTGTCAAGCCTGTACCTGTGCAACAGCAGCATAAACAATTAGGCAAATTTTTCTTCAAGATACAAGTTCATGTGGAAAGCTAAATAATAAGAATAGGTTATAATAAGAGTAAGTTATATGGGCAATTGCAAATAAATCAGATCAAAATTTCCTGCCAAGTGGAACTGGGCTACATATTCTTCCTCAAAATGAAGCAAAGCATTTCCCCTCACACTTCTATTTCTGACTGTGAATTGCTGTGTGGGAAGTCTAATAGCTTGGGACAATTACTGATTACAACAGCACTGCAGAAAAGGAGATATTCTTCATGGGATGTAGCAAAGGTAAAATCACAGATTGTTCTAAATTGCTTGTATAGAACGTAACTTAACAGCATAAAATATAAGAGTCTTTTTCTTGATACAACAATATTCTTACAGTGTTAATCTTTTGCCTGTTAATCTCCTGGATTCCCACAGTGCATAGCTCCTTTCCATTGGTCCCTTATCCTAAAAAGTAGTTGATCAAGCTCCAGAACCATGTTTATCTTGCTGGAGGCAATTAGTTAGCACCAGCTGTCAAAGCCACAGCCGGTTCCTAGCACATGTGTGTGCAGCTCGTCAGCAGGCACAAGTAACTGCATATGTCTTCCAGAAGATAATGACACTGATCTTAAGCTCAAATTGGGTTTTGTTTGGTAGAATAACACAGGGAGAACCGGAATACACCATAACCAAATACTATGATATTTCAATAAGTGATTCAACTTCAGGGTTATTTTCAGTGTTGTAGAATGTTAGCACAGCAGCTGCTTGTAATATAAGCTCAGTTTATCTACACCCTCTGAGTACTTAGAGGTTTGAGTACTCCTTTTGAATTTACTTCCATCTCTATATTTAAAAGCTCATTTATCAGATAAGTGCAGCTGAAAGACCAAGAAACCTCTAGGCTTTGAATGGATGGATTAGATTAAAGTGTTGGGCAAAAGAAGTGAAGATTTTATTCAATTATGCAACTTCCCCTGCACATCAGTGTTTTCAACACTTTGTCATATTTAGAAACTGTTTAGCTGCAATATTATTAGAAACAGTAGTTAAGTGTTACTTATGAAAGAAAAGCAAAATAATGTTACCAATTCACAAGCCAGAAATGTCTACCTCCCACTGAATGAGAACTATCAAATAATAAAGAGCTCTTCAAAATGTATAAAAAGACTCCTGTGGCTAAGTATGTTCCACATAAAACCTTTGTAATTCCCAACAAATTCATAATGTAAAATTGATAAAGAACAAATGAAGCTCACAACAATTACTAAGTACAGGTCAGAGATAGGAATATTTCGTTCCAAGAACAATTATCAGGATTGAGAAACCCTCCATTTGGGTCAAGATAAACTTCTGAGGATGAGCTTTACTCCCTTGCACTCCTAAAAATGCTGCTTCCCCTGCAACAGCCCCAGAAGGGAACTACAAAAAGCCAGAGGTTTTTCTGTGCAAGTGTCTTTAGGAAGAGAAAGTGACCTGGCATGGGTGGAGTAATTTATTGGGAAAGTGAAACAACCATCTGGGAGGGAACTTCAAACCCAATGCAGTGATCTCTTCTGAAACTGTGAAGTAGAAGAGCAGCAACAAACTGCTGAAGCTTTGAGCCAGTGGTAGCTGCAATACCTTGCAATAGACAGGGAGCTAATTAAAAACAGACAAGATAATATCTTGGAAAGAAGCAAGACAAGGAGGACTTTCCCCTTTTCTGAAGCACTAGTGTCTCAAGCTGGATTTGGATGCGTGGATGTGCTTTCTACCTGTCCATCATTTTGACTATTAACTTTGTTTAAGACAGTGCAAAACTCCTGAGCAGCAGAAGAGCTCAGATTTTTTCATTTGCTTTTGAATTGCTGAGTTCTAGACTGTGGAGGTGATAGCCTCTTTAATAAAGGATATCTCTTTCTTTAGAGAAGGGAAATGGAGCTGGAAGCTCAGAAGTGGGGTAATTTTGAAACTCACTATCTCCACACTAAATTTTCAAAACAATTGCAGCAAAAGAGGCAAGATCATAGCACCCTTTCTCTTTTATGGATAGTATTCTGTGAAGTGCAAGCCAGAGAAGAATATGAGCAAGAGAAGACATGGGAGAAGGAAAAGGAAAATGTTGAGCAGATTTTGAAAATGATCCAAGTAATTTCTTAAATTAAAGTAATCTTCAACTATGAATGCAGAGGCTGCAAGTAGATGAGACTTTTGGGTAAAGAATTCTTACTAATCAGAAAGAGAAGATCTGTGCAAGCAATCTGAAAGGACAATAATAGTATTCGTCACTCCTCATGCTTTGAGATTAACTTCTTTCAAAACACTGATTACAGCTCCAAGTACAGCCCAAAAGTGGGATTTATAAATCAGATGAGAAAGCGTCATTTTCAGAAGTTCCATTTCAGATCCTGACCATTCTCTTTCTGCATAACCAAGATCAGCCTTTGTGGGCTTATGAAGTTCTACCGTATATAGTTACTCATCTCATATAGTGAATTTTCCCCATAAATCATATTGTGCCTCAGCTGATTTGACAGCTTACTGCCAAGCACTGGAAGTTGTATGGGGTACAGCAGCTGAACAAGCAGCCCTGTCTACTGCAGACATCTGTGAAACATCTCTGGCTTTTCAATCTGCATATACAGGTGAGGCTTAAAACAATTTGAATGTGGGTGACTTTTGCCTCCTCTGTTTTGTTTGCTCCTAGCTGACACAGCACCTATGGGAGGAGACAAGGCCAGTTCTTGCACCAAGCGCAAAGGGAACAGGAACATTGAAGCCTGACTGGCCACTTTCACGTGCCACTCTTGGACACTCTTGCTCAGGGCAAACCAGTTTTCAGCTCTGAAAACCCAAGGTCAGTGACAGCTAAGCAATAAATTATGTCATAAGAAGACACTGAGGCCCTGACAAAGACACCTAGAGAGAATAACATAGAAGATCCATTTGGGAAAAAATACAGGAGGAATTAAAAGCAGGAGCAAAGATTATCAGACAGCAGACAGCCTTCTGTCAGAGCATGCCTAGTCTGACTAGTTTTAAATTATAGCCTGCAAATTTAAGCACAATGACCCCGAAGTGGAAAACTTCAATGAATTCTTATTTAACAAGCCCATGTTTTCTCTGGCTCCTCGAGGAACTAAGTTGCAGTGTCAGTTCCTGCCTGGTTAATTTCCAAACATCTGGAGGTTACACGTTGCAGGTGCCCAGAGCCATTTGCAAGGTCTTAGGAAGATGAGTTTGTCTCAGAAAAGCTTCTTCCCTTGTCTCTTTGCCTCTTCTGCCTTGTGCCTTATGTGTGATAAATCCTGGCATCCGTAGGCACAACTCCAAGATGGGACATGTTTGTCCAACAGAATTCACATAACTTTAAACATATGTTTAAGCTCTTGTCCAAATTAAATCTTTAACCACTGCTTAGCTCATACGCTGCCAAATGAAGCCCATGAGGACTAATAACCCCAGTGTTCAATGATTATGAAACTGTGTGGTCAGACTAACAAAGCAAGTGCTCATCCTGTGTTGGATCTGAAGAAGCAGGTTGAAAATTTGTTTATATGGATGTTGTTTCTAGAAAAGATCCTAATAAAATCTTAGACTTAAAAAATTAGGAGACCAAAACTCTTTAATAACTACATTTCATTACAGTCATTCAAAATGTACAGGTGAGAGCCCAGGTGAAAGCGAATTGATCTCAGTTTATACATTGACACTGTATCACCTGTATCTTCATTAAAGGCAGATAGTTAAAGAACATGTCAATTGCCCATGCACAGCAAGACAGAAAATAGGAATGCTGGATTTATGCATTCAGTCTTAAACGAGTCCCTTTCACTGCTTTTGAACTGGTCATACAACATTTCTCTCCATTTCTCTGTTTATTTCCACGTATCAAGGCATTTATTGTATATTGTCCTCTAGCCCCAAAGCAGTCATTTTTCCTTTAATAGTTCCTCAAAGAAGTTATTGGTGTGTCAATAGATGTCCAATTATTAATATCAAACAGAATTGCTTTAAAAATGAACAAGCATCATTGTTTCTTTTATAATGTCTCCCTTTTCCTCTTTTTAAATTACAGTTTTGCTAATTACCTTCCAAATTAAATGTTTTTCTTTGAAATATGCATAGATGAATTAGGGTCCATCTCAGTTCCTATTCAAACCAATTAGCAGAATTCCTCATGACTCAAATGAAAGGGAAAATGAGACACTGTTATATTTCTCGCTCCCAGACTCAGCTTCCTTTTTTCTCTTCCTTCTTAGATTCACTATCTTGGTTTCAGAAGGAAATGGGGATTATCTGACCACATTATCTGTTCACCTTCACTTTTGAACTTTCTGGCTAAACATACCTTAACCTAAGAGAGCTACTGATCTCTAAGAGATTATCTTTTTATGCATTCTGGGGAAATAGCAGAGGAGAGACAGTCAGATCAGTCACCCCACTGGGAGAAAGGTGGCAGTATGAGATGAGTAGTTACTCACCCCCATTTTGACAGTCTGCAATCCCTCTTGCTAAGGCAGAACTCAGGAAGCCAAGGATACCAAGGTTGGTAGTTGAGTATTAAAGAACACAGAGAAAGATGAGCCGGGATGAGTGTGATAGGAGCCTTAGGCAGATTAAATGCCAAACTGGAAATTAATATTCACATGTGACAACTCACAGACTGAATGTTCTGTAATAATTTTTTTTTTGCTTAAGAGGCAGAATCAGCTTGATCATGACTGGCAGTTCTTGTGAATATCTAAGTCCTGAGGAGGAATCCACCCACATGTGTTGGACAAGCACTTGGCTGAGCTAAAACTAAGCAGGAACTTCGGGACTCAGTCCACTGGTGGTAATAGCTCACTTCCTCACAGCATTTCCTCCTCAGATGTCAAAGAAGTATTTCACCAGAGTACCAGCTTATCTCACTCAGACCAGCTGTGAAAGCTCATGTTAAGTCCAGGTTCTAAAAGTACCACTTCACCTGGCATTCGATTTTTCCCTCTTTCCTCAGTGATAAATTCAGCAAACCTTTCATTTTTGTTTCAGAAATATGATATACCAAATCCCAGGTCTTAAAGAACGCTGCTATATGTAACATCTTCTAAACCTAAAAGTAGGACAAGAAATAAGAAAATCAAATCCCATGGCCCACTCTATTGTGGGAATTTCTTTCACTATAATAGGCAGTGCAGCTAAAACAGCTCAGCTACAACTAAAATTGTTCACATACTTGTTCCATTTTCCTCCTCACAGCAGCTTTGCTCTTTAAGAAAATGTGATTTAAAAATGTTTTGCCCATATACTGATCCCACGATCACATTGGCCAGTTCCTCCAGCATCTTTAGATAAATCCTACCTAGCCCTACCCCATGGTATTGGGTACGTCCAGCTTCTTTCAAGTCTCTAATTTGTTTGACCTCTCCTCACTGAGAAAGGGCTGCCCCTCTCCACCCCATGTAACGCCAATACCAAAGCAGTTTTTGCTTGTGAGTCATGAGGTGAAAAAATTCACTGAATACTTAAGCCTTTTTTTTCCCCATTGTAACTAGGGTTTCTTCTCTACCCATTACTGGGTCCATGTTATTCCTTTATTTACTTTGAAATTAACATTTCCACAGAGTCTTTCAGTGCCCCTCAGCAGTTTCAGCTCCAGCTTTGGCCTTCCCAATTTTGACACTAAGTGCCTAACACTGCTCTATACTGCCTGTCCTTGTTTCTACCTCTTCTCCACTTCATTTTTGTGTGTTAGTTCAATGAGAAGCTCACCATCTAGCCATGCAGATCTTCTCCAGAAATTGATAGTCTTCCCACACGACACGATGGTTCATTCCTGAGCTCTCAGTAAGTTGCCTTTAGAAATCAGCCATTTTTCCTGGGCTGCCTTCACCATCACAGCAGTTCACTAAGGGATCATGCCAGGCAACCCCTGAACAAGTCCCTGTTTGCTTTCCCAAAGACCAGAGTGCTCTGCCTTCCTCTGGGCCCAATCTCCAGCATCCTGTGGTTGCTGCATCCCGGGCTGCTCTGTGTGGCCAGAGCTGTCACCAGCTCTTCCCTGCATGTGAGGAACAGGTTGAGTCAATCACAGACCCTGTTCAGCTAATCTGGCGGATTAGCTAGTCCGTGAGGATCCACAACCTGCATAGACCAGGAGCCTCCTGGGTTTCCTTACAGGTGCTGGTGTTGCCCTCCTGCCAGTGTCTGAGTGCTGGAACCCCCACCCCAAGCAGGAGAGCCTGCAGGCAGGGTCATGGTGGTAGTTTGGAGCTTGTGCTTGTTCCCAGGGAGCAAGAACCTTTCTGCTGTGGGTAAGTGTTGTCTGTCTGTTCTGCCAGGCACTGCCAGCCACAGCCACTATTAAACATCATAAGACTATTCCATAATAGTTTGCCACTGCAGAGGCTAACTGGTCTTCTATTTTTAGATCAGTGAGAGCTTTTATATCAATTACAGTGAGGCTTAATACAATGAAAATTATAATTTTTTTAAAATCTGGGCTTTTGAACTCCTTTCTGAAAATAACAGGAATATTAATTCAAATTACTGCTGATGTAATTGAAAAAAGTCTTACGTGAAATAAAGCTTTCCAGTTTGTTTTCATTTTAAATTATTTTCTGCCATGACACCCACATGTCTTCCCCTGCTCCAGTCAAAGCCTTCTTTTTTAAAAATTTTGATCCAGTGGCTGGGTCTTGGGAGGGGATTCTAGTGGTTAAAAAACCAAAATAGCATTGTACAGAGTTAATTTTTTTAGAATGAATTAAGAAAATGACCATGTCTGTAGCATAGCATTCCTAATAGGCACAACCACACTTTGTTCAATCTGTGATTATGAAACCACTCTTTGGTAAAAGCAAAGATAGGTTTGAATACATTGTGGGGGCAGGGAAGAGTTTGCAGCATAGCTATGATGGAGTCTTACATTCCTGACAACAATAGTACGTCTGAAAAATCTCACTCAGAGATAAAAATGGTATAATTATAGGGGAAAAAAGATATATTGTTTTGGCACTAGCAGAAGTTTGCCAGGCTGGGTGGCTGAACCAGAACAGTCTACATCAGTGAGACATGACCTTAATACTGTATTGCATGACATTAATGTTTTTATAGCATCTGGAATCCTCAGTATTGAAACTAAGATACAAAACTGAGAAACATGATGAAAAAATGGTTACCTTTAAGACTTTTCTCATCTGAAAGACTTTAAGACTCCTTTTTCTACAAGAAAAAGAGATATCAGCTCTGTCAGAGCTGCTCAGTGTGGTATGTGTGTGTTTTATGCAGTTTTAATCTATAGGGTGAAAAAATAAAAGTGTGGAGTGTTGGTTTTAATGTTGCCATCTATATTCTTCCCTTTCTATACCATTCTTTTTGATACTTAGAGGTTCACACTCCGCAGATTTTCACTACTGGAAACTCTACTTTTAGCACCAGAAATCCTAAAATGAGATCCTTATTCCTAAGGATGAAGAACACACTGAAGATGGCATAGAAACACCAATAATTCTCAGGAATAACTATAATAGAAATTTAGAAACAGTCAACTTTGGCCCATTTAGGCCATTATTTCTTATTCCAGCCACATGTATCAGCCACCAGTCAGGTTTTCTTTCAAAGCTTAGAAGTTGTGTAGTGCTTTGCAAGTTGAGTGAAAGTCTACAGTCCTTGAGTACTTCAAGCTTTAAAGACCATGTTGAAACAAAAATATTTTTTCCTAATGTTCCTCCTTTGCTTTCAATGTTCTAGGTTAATAGTGTCTGTTAGCCCACCTCTGTAATGCAATTTCTGTTTACAAAGCATTATTTCCTATTCCCTACCTTACCCTCACTTCTTTATCTAATCTTTATCTAATCATCAGGTTTGCATGTTGGCACTCATGCCTGAGTACCTGAATGCTACCAGCAGGAATTTGGTTCTAATATCTACAGGAGCATTTTATCTTCTAAATGATTACCCACCCTCTCACAGAAAGCCACTGATATTTCAATTTTAGTTTAGCATTAGTGTTTTTTGTTATGGGCACTTGTGGTATCTGCCCAAGCATAAAGGTTAAAGATTGACCCAGGAGCAATGGACTAGATGGAAATTCCCAGTGTATCAAGTTCTACCTATCTGGTATTACCGGCAAACAACCTGCATCTTCCCTTTCATAAACCAATCAGGTTTTAAAAGTATGTAGATCCTGTCCTCCCTTATTTCCATTGTTCTTTTAAAGCAACCAAAACTTTATTGCTCTGATGGTTATAAACCATCCCAGCTTTCAATCTACATTTATTCATGGCCAATTTATACTTATTCATTCCTGTGCTGGTATTGTTCTTGAGTATAAGCGGCTCCTTCCCTTCCAGGTGTTTTATCTGTTTAACATTCACAGAGAGTAACCACAGCTTCTTTCAGCCTTTGCTTTGCTAAGCTGAGCAAGCTCTCCTCTGTAAAACACCTTCCATTACTGTCATCAATTCACCACACCTGCTCCAGTCTGAATTCCTTCTCTGTCAGTCATTGATGCTCAGAAGTGCACATAACACTCCAGATAAGGTTTTGGCAGAGTCACTCACAGCTGCATGAATATGTCTCTTTTTTTCCTACAATTACTTCAGTTGATAAGTCTAAGCACTGCACTTCAAGGAAGCCTGTCATTAGTGGCTCATAGTCTGATTCTGATCAGTTAATACGCCCCAAAGTACTTTATGCCCTCCATCACTCCCACCTGGCACTCTCACAACACTTTCTCCAGGATATTTCTGCAGGGAATAGTTTCATTCATAAAATTTTAGCCATTTAAATGTTAGTGGTCAGGCTTATCTATTTTAAAGCAGCTGTCCAGGGCAATTTCTACCAGGGTAATTTCTCAGGTGATGCCTGAGTGTAGACATGGGAAGGCCAATCAAGTTTAGAGCAATGTTTGGGAAACAGCTTTTGATTACATCTCTCTGCTTTTTCTCATTGTTTAAAATGGGCAAAGCCAGAAAAGACATGAGACAAGTCCATAATACCTCTGGAAAAACTGTTGCTGCTGTCTAAAAGAAAATCATGGTTGGACATTAATTGTTTTCCTACAGGCTTAGGAGCCCAGCAGTCATCACTGACTTGACAGGCAGGTGAACCAA
Organism: Pachyramphus minor; assembly: GCA_013397135.1. NCBI lineage: Eukaryota > Metazoa > Chordata > Aves > Passeriformes > Tyrannidae > Pachyramphus > Pachyramphus minor. The sequence goes on from VYXB01010567.1 coordinate 1,630,739, forward strand.
GCAGGTCTAGGTCAGTCCATCCATTCCAGGGTCAGGGAGGAAGAGAATATGACTTTCTCTGAATCTGCTTATGTGAGCAACTTCTAGTTTGGGTTTGCCCAGCTGGCCCTCCTCCAAGTTTTGCTCTCAGGCCCACTCCCAGCCTCTGCCCTGACCACAACCTGTTCTTATCACTCACTGCAAGTATTCTGGCACTTACTAGCACTAGGAGTCACTTTTTAGGTTTGTTTGGTTTGGGGTTGTTTTGATGTTGGATTTTTTAACATTTCAGCCCAAGGAGTGAAGGTTGACTGCTAACTGCCCACCACTGTCAGCCAGCATCCAGAGGCTTCCCATGCAATATTCTGAAAGATGTATCCTATTTAGGTGCAGCCACCAGTCTGCTCCTACCACTGAGGGGCAGCTCTCACCTGATGTGGTTGGACCCCACTTGCACCTCTCAGCTTTGAGGCTGCTGTGAAGACCTCCAAGGCTCTTTTTAAGATGTGGTGGGCTGGAAAACAGGTGGTTGTCTCCTGCAATGCCATCTGATGCATAGCTGAGAGAAGAAAGGAGGAGCAATTCGTGCATTCTGGGCAAGAAATGTTCAAAATTAGGGGCCGAGCTGAATGGCACTATGCTGAAGGATTCTCAGCAAGTCCTTAAAGTGGCTGGATAATTGTTTTGTACAACACTGATTCTGTGCAAGAGGAGAGACTTGTGCCAGCTATTTCTCACATCTGCATTGCCCTAGTGACAGGGCATTGAGCACGGTGAGAAGGCCTGTGTGTGAGAGTGGCTGCCCTGTGGGTTGGGAATCTTGGTAGAGGCTTGCCCACAAGAAAAATCACAATTCGTTATTCCACTTGAGAAAGTACTGTCTGAGTGCAGAAAGCCTCTTCCAGATACAATGCTAAGCTTGATCTCAGGAGACTATCATTTTTCCTCCCATTTTCAGGTTCATCTTCAAGCAGTGACACTATATACATGTAAGCTACATATGAATCCATCTTTCTACTACTTCCAGGTTTTAAAGACTGTTAGAAGTTAACAGCATGTCTCAATATTACAAAATTGTCCATGATAATTGCCACATTCTACTTTACAGACATTAGACAGTACTTTTCAGACAGTGAAGTTTAGTTGCATTACCATTAAAATGTGCTCTAGATGTGCTAGAACAAACATTTCTCAACCTTAACAAAACCTGTCTCTCCATCCTAGAGGGAGTTTTTTGAAAGTATGTTGTATCAATGCCTCTGAAAAATAGGGCATTAGACATGTTTCACCAAACAATATAAACTCATAAAGCTGGGATTGCTCTGTACTTTATATTCTCTCATAGTCCATGCATCCACCTGGCACTTAATGCATCATAAATGCTATACTAAGCACATCAATGCACGCATCTATTTAATTTTGGCAAGTCCTTGATTGCAGCCTTTTGTATGGAGGCAGTTGCAGCTAGGAATTGTGATAGGCAATAAATCTAACTGATTTTGAACCGGGAACAATAGCTGTAATGAAGATTTGCATTTTTAAAGGCGTGTAATTAACACCAGTATTAGCTTCTTCATCTGGCTAAAAAGTCAAGCTGAACTACCTTTTTCTGAACTTGTGTTGGGTTTTGTATTTCTTTTGCTTTGTTGACAAGTATAAAGCATGCAGACCAGCTGCTGCCCAGGTACTATTATGTGTATTGCTCATACAAGTGGTTAACCCATAAGAGAGACGCAGTAGGACAAATCAGTAGATGTGTTAGGAACCAATGGATGAAACAAATACATAACCTATTTCAGGGCCTCATCTGAGACATTACTCTTAGAAAACTTGGGCTTTACTCTGTTTTCTAAGGCAAAATTACACAATGCATAAGGCAAAAAGAACTTTCCTTCCATAAGTTCTCCACTTTTATTGTATTTCATATGCACATTCAGCTAATGCACACAATATCAAACACAGAAATTTCTCCAGTGTCCTTTATGTTCCTCCAGCCTTTAGATGTAGACATTCAATTAGTTTGAACACACCCATATGAAGATATGACATTCAACCCAGTTACTACAATTTTTTAAACATCACTAAACACAAAACAGAACAATATTACGGTAAACAAAGTACTAATGCTTCCAGTTTTTAACTTGAAACCCACCTATCAAGCAATAAGGCTGAGTTCCTAATTCTTACAATGGTGTTTACTTATTGTTTCTATATTTTTTTATTTTCCAGATATTGTTTCTTTAGCTGAGATCTCCTTCAGCTTGTTTGACAAGCTCACTAACTGCCAGTAGTAACAGTGAAGAAAGATTTACTCAAGCTTTCTCTGGGCCAGACCCTGAGGTATCTATCTAAAGTTTATTTGGTTCTTTGTCAGACAAAATTTCCATAAGATTTTAATGGTCTTTGCCTTTCAAAAGCCATGAGTATAAGCCATTTTATAGGATACAGAGAAGTTTATGTGAAGAGTTCACCAAACTATACAAGTTAAAAAGACTAAGCATGAACTTTTTAGATGCCACTGTGGAATGTAAGATGAAGTCCCTCCCAGTTTTGTTTATGACAGAGCCCCTGAAGCATGGAAATTTTGGTTCTCTAAGTTAAAGTTCTTCACCAGTCCATGAGAAAAAGGAACTATTCATTAATCTTCATTAATTGTTACAGGCTGCAAAAGAAATACTTGGATGTTTTCACAGAAACTGAGTATATTAGTGTAACACATTTAAGCCAGAGATATAAATACTTCAGCTAGTTGTACACTTTCCTCATTCTGCATACTTACTATCCTGAGTCTAGGAGGATTCCTACAGCAGATTTAAATTAGACCACCATAGTATGTAGCATTAGAGCCAGCATCTGATTCTGAGTATGGAGACAATGTCTTTTAAATGTGTGGTGTTATACTAGAAAGCTCATTTGACAGCTCCTAAGTTGAAGAGCACTATGCAGCAAACCTTTATGACTGGATGAAGTGTACCATTTTAAAATAAAAGTTTAAAAGCTAGGAGTTTGCTTCTGTAGGTATTTATTTAAATTACACTTATGGTTTCAATGGGAAAACAATTCTATTCATTGTTTTACTGTGTTAGTACATTGCAGAATTCCAGAGTCACCAAATATTTGGAGTTGGAAGGGATTACCTTCCCATATATCTCATATTTAAATTAAATGTTGCCATTAGTTTTCAGTTTATTTATAAGAAAATAAATTCTAAAATTGAAATTGATCTCTGGGGTGAGAGTTATAAAATAGTGGTTTCATGAGGGGGAAAACATGCTTAAGCAGTCTGATATCTTCTATGATGGCATGACTGACCAGGTAGATGAGGGAAGAGGAGGGGATGTTGTCTGCCTTGACTTCTGCTGTGAGGGTGTCAAAGCACTGGAACGTCTCCTTCTCCGGAGATATTCAAAACCTGCCTGGGTGCAATCCTGTGTAGGCAGCTCTAGTGAACCTGCTTTAGCAGTAGGGTTAGAACAAGTAACCCCACTGTGGTCCCTTCCAACCCCAATCATTCTGTGATTCTGTGAGTGTTGTCAACATTGCTGTGACACCAATTTCTAGAATTCCTTGATTTTTCCTACAGAAATGCACACACATGATTAAAAGTGGGACAAATAAAAAATGATTCATTGAGTCCATGGGAATTTAAAAATATGCCAGCATGTTTTTCTCCTGCATCCTAAGAAAAGGGTGAAAAACCAGCAAGGAGTAGCATCCAACCTACACTCTAGACAGAGGACCTAAAAGCAAATAAGCTAAAGGCAGAAAATATGATTAGATCTGATATCAAATAACTTCTACGGCTTATAGAAAAATAAATTGAAACTAAGGCAATGCTAGTTAAACATCCTGAGGAAAACCACGCAACTGAAACAATCTGTATATTTTTGTTTATTCTTATTTCATGTGTGTTTTCTCTCTTGCTATGAATATTTAGAGCCATTCATTACATTCAAATACACCTTATCTTTTGATTATGGACTCAAGACCATTTTTCTTAGGTGAGTCAGTGTCAGCCAAAGTTTTAAATCCTTGAAAGATGCAAAGTGGTCAAAAAAGCTAGAGCCCCTCTCATCTTCTGCCAGCAGAGGATCTGGCCGCTGGGTACTTAAATACAGAAGGAAAGCCAAAAAAAAGTATGCTGTCAGGAAAAGCCTCTGTTTGCTATTTTGCCAGTGCAAACTAAACTGCAAGTTTTATTTTTTCAAAATATACATAAATTATATCATGTAGACATCGAAAAAAATATTCTTTGTGGGCAAAAGCAATTCTGCCCAACCTTGCAGGTACATGGAAAACAAAAGAAAATAAAATGGATAAAAGGGTTCACTTGCACGCTGATTTTCCACCAGACCTTTTCATTTCAGCTTGCAAAGACATTATGGGGCAGGCCAGGAAGGAAAAACAAAAGCATCTGAACAGTGGATCCGCAGCCAAACCATCACTTCCTGACACCACTATGTCAGCTGCTCAGGTTGAGGTGAAGGTAACAATTCAACCATCCCAGACAGCTAACTAAGCCAACACTGTGACCTACTATAGAGGAAGAAAACTATTCAGTATGACGACTCTGCAAAAATCTTATATGTTCCTTTAGACAACATCTCTATGATAACAAAGTGCAAAGTTATTTCAAACTCTACATTTCCATTTTCCTTCAAGAATAGGAGCACCTGTACCTGCCACAAAGGAGGTGGATATTTAAAGATCTAAACTCATGGCCAAAATAGATGAAATAAGCATAACTACTTACTTTAGACCTAACAAGTGAGTCAGCAGTCAGATTCTATTTCCCTTGCTGAAGTCAGAAAACAAATTAAGCTGACAGCATTCCTCTAATGGTGATGACATCACTGAGAGCCGAGTTATTTTCAGTCCCTACAGCACCGGTAAAGGGGAAGCATAAAAGAGAGACAGGGAAGCTTAACTTTTTACTCATGCCTACTCATAATATATTTCCTTTGCACCCACTACCTCAAATTAGGTACTTTTTGTTATTGTGATTCTGTGTTTAAAAGTATATATGCATTTTTTGGAGGCTTGTAATTGAATAAAACTCTTTCTTTCCTTCTTTCCTTCTTTCCTTCTTTCCTCCTTTCCTTCTTTCCTTCTTTCCTCCTTTCCTCCTTTCCTTCTTTCCTTCCTTCCTTCCTTCTTTCTTTCCTTCCTTCTTTCTTTCCTTCCTTCCTTCTTTCTTTCTTTCCTTCTTTCCTCCTTTCTTTCCTTCCTTCTTTCCTTCTTTCTTTCTTTCCTTCTTTCCTCCTTTCTTTCTTTCCTTCCTTCTTTCTTTCTTTCTTTCAAGAGGACCAATACATAAGGTTTACAGCAATTTTAGCCTTGTATGAAGTGGGAACAAGTCCTCCAAATACTTTAGAATTGCACCTAAATAAAACAGGGAAGACTTCAAACAATTTACCAAAAGGTTCAGAAGTGCCCTTTTTTAAAGTCTATCAGTCTTCAGATGCCCAACCTGTGAGCCCCACAGGACAGTATAGAATGTGGCTCCACATCTGCAAAAATACCTCTCTCTCTCTCAAGTAACTGCACTACTTACTTTTAAAGCGGAGGTGGAAAAGCTTCTGCTTTTTGACAGTACAAAAACTGTGCTTTGAAGAGTTTTCTAACTTGGAAAAAAAAACTTTCTGGGACAGCAGCTGGGAGACACTATTAAGGTGGATAGAAGAAGACTCAAGGGGCTTTGTGGAAGAGTAGGGCTTTCTTCATGAGAAGCCTGAAGCACAGAGTGACATAAAAAATGCATGAGGCTGAGAAGCAGTAGAAAAGGAGATGTGTAAGTATACAGGCCAATGAACAAGGTAAAGGAGGAAAGAAGAAAAGTGAAATAAGCCAAGACAGAGTTCTGCCAAGCCATGAAGCTGAATCTGACTAAGAAGCAGAAAGAAGTGTGGAAATGTCGAGAGAGATGGGAGCAGGCAGGTTTTGTCGGTGAGTGATGAGACAAGAGGTGATGAGAACTTTGCAGCCATAGGACTGCAAATCCTGGCAGTGGCAACAGACAGGAAGGAAATGCTGAATTGCAAATACACAGTTCCTGAAGGTACATGATTTAATGAGAAGCTGATGACTTGACAAGGAGGATTAGAGAGGTTGGTTTCTTGTGTGGCAAGCAGGAATTTATTAAGAGAAAGGGTTTAGGTGTGAAAAGGGGAAGCAAAGTTTTGGATGCATGGCATACATGATACAGAGATAATTAAAAATAATGATGAAGAGGCGGAAAAGAGAAATTGTGGTAAGTGGGAAAATAGAGGTACATGAGCTTCACGGATACCTCAGATCCACTCAATGTATTGCAGGGAGAACAGGCAATCTTCTGCCAATTGCCAGCTTCAAGCTGCATGGAAGGATGAATAATACCTTGAAAGAAACACAAGAACGAAATTAAGTGAACCAGGTCTGTCTTAGAAGACAAAATGGAGAAGAAGAAATGTACAAAGGATTAAGAGGACCAAAAAAGGCAGTCAGAGCTGGCTGGAAGGAAATTAGTGACAGATTTCCTGCTTGTCTCTGAGGAAAAATAAACCCAGTGCGGAATGTAACCCTTTAAACAAGAGCATTGATGTGTCACCAATGTAAAAAGGTGTTTCTATAGACTAAGGTGTACAAATTTTGTCATACAGATGAGTGGTGCTCTAAGGAGATAATAAAGAATCTCTTTGTCCTGAGAAACTATCAAACTAAAAAATCTGTGGCAATAAAATTAATAATTAAGGCATCTTTGCAACAGACCAATTCAGCACTCTCTGGAGGTGACCATCTTATCACAATTTATGCTCTCTCTTAGCCAATGTCATTAGCAATGGTTCTAGGAAGCAAAAAGGAATGAGACACTGAAATACCACAGGAACACTGTCAACGCTGATCAAAGCCCTCATCAGAGCTTTTCTTCAACTAGGGCAAGTGGCTCATTTGTGTGCAGCAGAGGAGCATTCACTCTGGTGAAGGAGGCAAAATGAAATCATTCCTTCCCGAAAATTGTGATTTTTAAAATAGCTTCTTTGAAGTCAGACAAAGTTTCAGTTTTGCTATAAGTGAATTGGTAGAGGAGGAATGTAATCCTGACAACTCATTTAATCCTTTCTACTGTCTGTGGTGATGTAATACCAAAGACTCTATTAACTCATGAGCTGAAAATTTGCTTCTTACTGCAAACAGTTAGCTGAAGCCATAGGAAATTTTATCTAGTTGTAATGGATTTCATGAGATAATAAATGGTTGTTTGTTTCATTAATCTTGTATCAAGTGACTTTAAAAAAGAAAATACTGCCAGATTTCTACAAATGTTTAGAGTATCTCTATGGCTTATCACTGTTAACACAACAGCATTTACGATTCCTGTGATTCACTAAATACTGACACAAAAGTTCTTCTATAGGAATAACTGGCTATTCACTTCCAAGACACAACTGCTCCTTAAATGCTCTTTAAAACTGTTCTGCTCTTTTTCCTCTTCCTTTTTTAAGGAGCCATCTTCTATTCTCAGCATCCTCTTCCCGTTTCATCCTTCATGTTACATTACCTTCCTTTGCACTTACTGGAGAATGACCAACAAACCAAAAATCCTCCACAATCTCCCCTCCTCCACTTACAGCATCTTGCCCGATCTAGTAATAGGTCAAGTCCATATCCCTTCTTAGCTTAAGCACACCACAGGCCAGAACCTCTGACAGCTCAGATAGCACAGACTTTACAGTTTCTGACTCACCTGTTGCATATACACCATAGTTCTAAATAAGGGACCATGTCTTAACACAGCCTTCAGCTGCTCTGCAATACTGGATAAATGTTGCTGCTTCCTCATCCTGCTACTCCTTTTGGGAAGGTTGTGACTCTGGAGCAATGCCTTAAGGATGTCTTTGCTCCACCAAATAGGAGAAAGTGGGTCAACACAGCCAGGACAGAGTGAGGTACTCATGAGGGGACTGGGTTTGTTTCATCTAACATATTTCTCTTCACTGCTTCCAAATAATGAGCTGTGTTCCATCAGGTTCGTGCTTCCCTTCAGTAAGCACTGACTTTGGGTGATAGAAATGTGCACTCATTGTGGAAGTGTGTCCTGGCACGGTGCTGAAATGATTGTTGGGGATCTAAAATATCTGTATTTAGAGTAGGCACCTTTTCACCAGTAAGTTACCCAAGGGACACAAGGAAGGGCACCAGCATGCTTCGGAGTTTGCTAACCCCCAGCTAATACTGAGTGCTGAAGAAACACTTCAGAGTACATCAATCATCAGCAAAGTTCATTTTTCACATATCAACAACACATAGGATTGTGAATCCATCACATAACTGAATTACAGAGGGGCCCAGGGCTCATGTCAGGAATTCCCCTGCTGCACTAGAACAGCAGACATCACATGGGAAGCTGGGGAAAATACTACCTACATACAGACTGCTGCACAACGTGCACAATTACAACCCTTATTGATTTACATTTGATAATGTAACAAGTTTTATTGATAACTGGAGAACATTTTTGGACGTAATCACAAACCTAGACCACCCCCCCCCACCAATGCCACTTCTTTGTTCTCTACAGGGAAAAAGGCAAGGCACAAATGTGAGTGAACTGTTCTGAGATTTCAAACCAATAGGGGTAGCAAACTGTATTTTTAGGTCTATTTTTAGAACAGCAGGTATTTCAGAAAATATCAGCAGGCTGCTGGGAATGAGCATCAGCTCAGTTGTCAAGCAGGATAAAGGACAGCTGTTAGCTCAGTCAGGAGAATCTCATTCAGTATAATTAAGGATCAGTAAAGAGAAAGTGAAGCTTTCTAAATTTAAAACAGATTCTTGGCTACAAGATGCTGGATAATCTATAAAAGGAAGTGAAGAGTAAGATTTTTAGAGTGGATGATTTGGTAAGTAATTTTCAATGAGATCAAGGGATGGGTGAGGACATTAAAACTATGTAATTGTGAGGGTATAAAATCAGGAAATTTAGGTACTAAGGTTAAATCCCAGAAAAAGTGAGATAAACTAGGCTTTGCTTGTCACTAGGTTCTTTAAATGAGATGTAATTTGATAACAAAAATAAAAAGGTATGTGATCCTTAAACTACTAGGCCTGGGGGAGGTAGGGTATTATATAGTGCTGTAGCCTACTCTGGACCTGGTATGTTTTATAGCAGTGATTTGTGAAGCTGACAAGTTTTTTATTGCTATATTATCTTGTATAATATAATATCATATTCTACCTCTATCACTTTTGTATCTTTTTTCTCTCTCTCTTTTTTTTTTTTATAAATAGCTATCTTTTGTCGTATTCAACCCAGGAGAACCCCAACCCTCAAAGACTGACCTTTGTTTATACTCCACAATTTCCTTTTTGTCACAAAATACCACAATCTGAAATTCTAATCTGCATCTGAATGTTCCACTGCAGTGGGGTGACAACTTGTATTCAGTGTTTGATAGCAGGTTTCCACATAAGATTTCAAAGCTCAGCAAAAGGTTTCTCATACTGTGCAGTGAACAGGATAAGCTCTGTCATTCAGAAGATAAATCTGATCTATCTGTATATACAGAAACACTAAAATGAGACCATATGCTGGAGACAGGTATGCTGTAATGAGAGCATATTTTACTGAACTCCAGATTTCCACTCACGATGTAGAAACCACAGGCACAATTATTTCCTGCTAGTATACTGACCACAGATAAAACTCAGAGAAGTAGTACCATCAAGCCTGATGCATTATGCTTTACCCTTTCAGTGCAATTTTGTGTAAACACACATACATCCAGAAAAGCTAGTTTTAAGTTGTGAGTCAGACACTGTATCTCTAATTTATATAGGATTTAGAAGTGGTTTTATTGTCATTATCACATCTTCTACCACACTCGCAGGATTAGAACTTCAAAGAAGAGCCTGCCAGAGGAATATGCCGGAAATGTTTGCATTCCTATACGATTCCATCATCCAGGGGCCTGTAATGGTGAAAGCACCCTCCAGCAGATGTTGTTTGAAAGGTCAGGTTAAGTCTTAACACACGCTAGACATTCATTTCAGTTCTTCCTTTTTTAATTATTGACTATAACTCTCTCTAACCCTGGTTTGTACAGCAAATCCTTCTGGTGTCTCTGCTCTGACAACTCGCACCAGCTGGAAACTTCTTGCAGCACTTTGACTCTCCTCCCCTGTTCTTTGTCAACTTTCTAAACATCAACGAAACCATCCTTTCAATATCCAAATGAGGTTAAGGAGATGCTCTTTATATTTGCAACTAAAACAGAGCAACCAGTTCTAATTAGCACTAAGGCTTCCTTAGTTTATTTTGGCAGGATGTATTTACACTTCTCCAATCATGGCCTCTTCATGCCATTGAAAACATCGCGAAGAAAGACTAAGTCACCTTAGTTGAATCTCATCTATAAAAAGTGACAGACTAAATTACACAATTGTCCTTTGTGATCTGCTAGAAATTGAATCCAGGTGTCTTGAGAGTAAGAGACTCTCTTTTCGACTAGATATACAAATAAATGGTATTGACTTTTTACTCCTTGGAGGTTTTCCCACGTAAATTTGGACAGTACTTCTGTTTATTTTCCTGTGCATTAAACTCAAATTATATACCTCAGTACTATGGTTGTAATACTTGAAATAAAATTTCACACTTCTGCACTGCATTTACTATTTCATATTCTATTCAGAAGATACTGCATTATAATTTCCACGTAATACACTACCAGACCTTCTAGATGAGTGTCAGATTGTGGGTTTTGTTGCCATAGTTTCCTTTGGTTTTTTCCCCCCTTTTATGTGTATTTTAAAAATGCAAGTTCAAGTTCCCAAATATTATTCTGATAGCAATATTAGCAAACTAATTCCGTTTTATACATATTATTTTTTGAGGCATGACTATGGTGATTTACTCTCTGATTTCATTCTCTCTTAATTGCAAAGAGTAAGTAGGTACTACTTCAAAACCAGGCATTGATACCACCAACCTTAAGCAAACTTCCCTAATTTCTGCCACTCACATATCAAGATGCCCTCTGTGGGGAAAGACAGGTAAGTCCTATTAAGCTGATGTCTCCCTTGCAATCAGGTGACATTTCAGTGAGATCTGTTAGAAGCAAAAAAAAGAAAAATGATGCAGCCTGTGAAGCCCACCTAATTCATATGACAGATTAATGGGATTTTATACAGCACTGTCATTTCTCTGCCAGATGCTACCCTTTTCCTAACAAAGGTGATCAAATTTTCCTGTGCAATACATCTGTGTGGATGCAATAACGATTGCAACCACTTATGCAAAAGTGAAATCAACCCCCACAAGAGAGTCTGGTGACAGAGAGTTTTTAGTGGTGACTACAGTCAAACAGTGATGACTGCGCCCAGGGGGAAAGTGGGTAAAAGGAAAGGTCTGCTGCCACAGGTGAATGCATTACCTTGCTTTGGCCTGAGACAAAAGAAATGAAAAACAGAAGCTACTGTCTTGAGGCAAAATATCTTCAGCATCTTACCTCTTGCTGGGAGGATGATCTGAGCTTAGCAGGATTTGAAAGTCAGAATCCCCCGCATCTCCCAGAGATTAACTGATATGTTTGTCTTCCCCGTGGAGACAATTTCCAGATGATTTTCTTGCCCTGAAGTCTTTCTTGCATAGTAGCTCCTATTAAAATCCTGATGCAGCTTTCTCCTATATAAAATTTAAATGTGTGGTGTGATAATACTCAACCCCCTGAACAGTGAAATGGCATACATCTACCTACACTCAGCAGTACTTCAGTGCCTGAGAAAAGGTCAGATTTCTATTGTTTGCAGCCCTCTTGTATGCTAGCGCATAAGATCTTTGCCCTTGTTTTATTCTGGATTTGTAGGATGCACACAGGGAAGGACAAAAGATGACCAGTGTAGAAAATATGACACCCACTCTCCTTCTAAAAAGAGTTTTATTACAAAGAAGTAATTTAGAATATGTACCTTTGGCAAGAAAGAACTAGACAACTATGAAAGGAAAAGAGATGATAACGGAGTTTTTTATTTAGAGGAAGAAAATCTTTTATAAAGAGGGACTTGTTGAACTTAATGAAATGTAAGCTTAGATTTGGGGTAGTTTTCCTGTTGTGACTGCCATCTTTCAGCTGCTCAGGTTCTACTTAATGGCACATCTCAGACGTACATACCTGACTCTGTAGTTGATGTAGATACAAATGGATGAGCTCCGATAAGGTCAAGCAAATCATCCCTGTGAGGGAATAGAAACTCATATTTCCAGAGGGATAGAAGGTAATAATTCTTTTAACATCATGGATTTTCACATGAACTCAAGGATTTTTTTAGAAGTCCTGATTTGTGTGTCAAAAACATATAATGTACAACTGCTGTAAAAATGAGTTTTCTGCTCAACATTCCAGCAGCCAGTTTGAGACTGAAGTGACCTGGTGCTGATCAGACTTCAAATACTTATTCCTTACTATTAATATTATGCATAAATATGCTGCCAAGCACTACTGAATTATCTGTTTTCTATTGCCCTGTTCTAGATTTCATACCAGTAACTGGCCAAAGTTCCACAAATGGACCGTGTTTGAAGGAAGCAGTCCTGACCCCTCTTCAATCTTTAATAAGGTCGGTTGGTGGGATTTTTTTAAAGACAACAGAAGGCAAAGAGGGAAGGGTTAGTTTTGATGTAATCTATTCCCTGGTCTAACTCACCCCGTGGCAGCACAAGCAACTGCACCACTTCAAAAGAGAGGCTGATGCAAGGGCCAGACTTAACTGCAGTGAACAAGGAGAGGGCACAGCTGCTGAACCTCCCCTTGCAGTGGTGATGGCTTCAAGTGATCATTCAACTATGACCTTTCACTCCAGATAGAGAAGTCTCTCATAGGACCAGCTGAAGTCTGATTCATTATAAGAAACTGCCTATCCACTCTTCTGTACCTCTTTGTAGATAGGTACTTAGGACTACATGAATATAAAGTAGGATCAAAAATGCTACCAAGCAGAAACAGAAGTAGCCCGTGTTCATCAGAGCGGTGTGTGCATGCACGCACACACATTTTTAATTACTAGCGCTCTTGCCATTCCTCCCACTCAAAAAAAAACAAACAAAAAACTTCCAAATATTTAAAGAATGTTAACTTTTTTCCAAGGATGGAACAAAGCACATGGCTTGTCAAAAATCTAGAAATGCTTCACGACAGTGGGGGCTGTTGAAAACCAAGTGGCCTTCTCATACAGTTCTGGAAAGTTTGGCTTCAACAGCAAGAAACCTGACACCAGTGCCCACCCACCTTTGGCTGCTGGTCTAATGTTTCAAGGATTCTTCAGCATCAGCCAAGCCAGCTGATGTTGCTAAAGGATGGGTGTTTATTACAGTACTTAACATTTTAAGAGAACCATGTTGCACTGCATACATTGTGCGGTCTCAGTTTATGTTTAAGTCAGCTGTTTGTGTACTAGCTAACAGCTGAGGGTAAAAAGTAAAGTAAGGGCTGTTTTCAGAACCCATGGGGTTTTTTTCTTTGACGGCTTTGTCTTCACGTCTTCTGGCCTATGGAAGTATGACTTTCCCGCTCCGAGGCAACTCCTACTCACGCAGTCAAACTACTACTTTAACAGTATCGCTACAAAAACAAATTCCTACACCCGAATTCCTTTCCCTCTTTTGCTTAATGATATTCTGCCCAACGCCGCGTCCCACCCGCCTCCCAAATGCTCCATCCGCGCTGCTGCTCGTGGAAACAAACCCTGCGTGTCCCCCACTCCCGCCAGCCCGGAGGGTGGTTCCCGCAGCCCACGGTGCAGCGGCGCTGGGAGCGAAGCCCCTCACGGGCGCTCGGTGTGAGGAGCCGCCCGGGCAGCGCGGCCGGGGCGCACGCGCGGGCGGGCGGGCGCGCGCCATGTCGTGAGCGGAAGCCGGCGCGGGCCGAGGGAGGGAGGGCGCAGCGCGG
>VYXB01010567.1:1645100-1720630 GCA_013397135.1 Pachyramphus minor
CTGCCCCCCGCCGTGTGCCCGCTGCCCCCCGCCGTGTGCCCGCTGCCCCCCGCCGTGCCGCCGCTCGCCCTTCGGCGGCCGAGGGCCGTGCCCGCCCGGTGCCGCTGCCCCCTTATCTCGGCAGGATGGGGTTTGCCGGCAGTTTCGCAAGCGTGTGGGAGACCGCAGGGACATTTCGCGCGGGTGAAGCTTTGTGCTGGGCGGCGTTGCTGGGAACATCCCCGAGGTGCCGCGCAGTGTGGGTTTCCCGCTGTCGGTAGCGGGGCGTTCGCGTGGTGCGCCTGCCCTTGTTAGGCAGGACGCGTGTCAGCTTTCCTAGGCTGGGATAATGAGAGCGGCTGGAAATGAAAAGTCGCTTGCGTCCGAGGCCGTAGAAGGCTTCAGTTATGTTAATTTTCCCCCTACTACTGTGTTGGTTTGGATCTGTGTAAACACTACACCTACACAGTCGATCGTGCTTGCTCCGTGAGTTCCTAGTAGCCCACAATGCGTCTGCTAGTTTGCGACCAGGCTCCCATCTGGAAAGAAGAAGCTTCTTCTGACAGTGCAGCTTCTACCTGAATCGGCTCCAGCTGATACTCAGCCAGGTGGCTTCAAGTGATGCTGATCTTGAACGGTGTGGACTCAGGCCAGCTCACAAAAATTACTCACAAGGGTAGGACTTGTTCCTTAGTGAAAAAGAGAGACCAATGCAGAGTTTCTGCAGTATCGGTATTTGTCCTTTTGATGTTTGTCTTGTCATGCTTCTGTTTTAAGGGACTCTTAGGTCTGGGAGTCAGAAGAACCTGCAGTTCAGATCTGACAAGCAGATATGTCTTTCAAATTCTTACCTGTTACTCTAGTTACTTTTAAATTCTTACAAATTATTCACTGATTTTTGAAGTAGTAATCTTGGATGATTGTTTTTAAATGGGAGGTAACTGCAATAGCACTGTGATGCTTGAGGGTGAGGCAGAAGGTGATAGGAGAGAACACTTAATCTAATCACTTAGAGAAAAGATCTTAACTATTGCTTTAGTCTTCCATGCTCACTGCACGCAGTCGGTGTAACTTCAGGAACAGTATATGTGCTGAATAGGTAGCAAAATAGATTACATTATTTGAAATGTGTATATGTGCATGATTATAGTTTGTTACTTGTTTTTAAACTGCTGTCTTAAATGTCTTGAAACAAGTGTATTTTGCCTGTTCCTAAAAAAAATTAGTTAAACATGTTGACATGCATCTACAGTAGTTTATCACCAAAGAATTTCTAGGACCACTAACAAAACATGAAACAGCAATGAGCTGACAGGTTTGCACTCTATGGCCCTAGTCTAGAATAAACACTCAGTTCTTGAAAAGACCAGGCTGCACCTGTAAAAGCTTCTCAGATGACACTGAAAAGGAAAAAGCTAGACTTAGAAAGGTTGCTTACCTAACATGAGTCTTCAGGAAAAGATGTTTTAATAAAAATAGATACGTTGAAGTCAAATACATAAACAAGTGACCTAAATACATAACTTAGATTTTTGATTTGCATGAGTTGTGTTTACGTGTAGCATAGCAATATCCTAATTACAGACCCTATCCTGCAAGAATGTCCTTGGGCAAAAATATTTTTTACATTCACTTGGAAACTCATTGTGATTTCAGTTATAGTTTAGTACTAATAAGACCTTGAGCTGTAACACTGAGTAAAGAGTTTCCGCTAACCTCTCAGATTTGCTGACACAGTTCTTGTAAGACTGTATTATTCACATGGAATTACAAATTATCGAGCTTAAAAACTCAACTCAGACACTTTCCTTGTCTAAACAACTCATGGAGTTTTTAATTGGATTAATTTTTTATTTGTTTCTCAGGGCAGTCCTGTATTTATAGTGGTACCACCAAGGACGTGATCTTCTGTGATGTGTGAGCAAATTTTGGAGGAGGATTGGAATACCTTTGAATAGATTTACTTTGGAAGTGTAGTTAACCACAAACAGCTGCTGTAACTTCGGTGTGCAGGACTGCAGATCCGTAGAACGTGATCTTTCTTAAGAAATAATGCAAACAATTTTCTTTTAGATAAAATATGGCTTTATAGTTTTCAGAGATCATTTGCAGGACATCTGTTTCTAAAGGTGCAAATAAGTCAGTGATCCACATGGCATCTCTGACAACTTTTTCAATGTGTAAAGTTGTTACACTGTTTTTAAAATACTTTGTCTATGTAATATGTGGTTTCAGGTTTAATGCTTCCTGTTTTAAATCACAACACCTTTAAAGCTTGTGGAATGATGCTGTCTCTTGTTGACTCAGGGTCTACTCAAGATTCATAGCAAGCATAGGGGGTTTTTTTCATGGTGAGAATATGCCCATTATTTCAAGTCATTTGCTTTTGAGCAAATTAAGTATTGATGATTTGAGTTTGTATTTGAATGCCTCATAAGTAGCCTTTGATCTGTATGTACTCCCAGCTATGCATATTAATGTCAGCTGGAATAGAATGAATACAGTTATGGCAGCCAAATTTTGGACACCAGAATGTAGAAAAAGTTGACCATCGGAAGGAGATGCCATTTGCTAGACTTTCTTGGAAGCATTTGTGACAGCTATCTTTAGGAGTTTTAATTCGAGTGCTCTAAGTTGGCTGTGGAGAAAGTTCATCTTTTTCCACTGCTGTTGATGGGATTTAAGGTACCTGTTATCTACATAGATGGTATGAATCTTCCTTCACAAATTTCCTGTTTTATATTATGTATCCACAGTTATTTAAACCTTGTGTGAGATGGGGCTCCAGCATGTAATAGTCATATACTCATGCTTTAAAGAAACTGGTATAATTTAAATTTTGCTTTTTAATTTCATTTTGATGTCAGTGTGACATTCTCTATGTCAATATGTACCTCTGGCCTGGAATCTGAAATTGATCTGACGTCTTGCCACCTGTAGCCATGAGCCTGCGGCTGTGATTGTCTCTCCACATTCTGTACCAGTCTGTGTAATCAGTGCTGTACATGTGTTCCACAGGAACAAAGGCTATATTTACATTAGGTATAGCCAACACAGGTAGATGATCCAAAGCCAAAGTGGAATCACCTAAATGGACTGCTCTGTGTGGATTTTGAAGGCTATTAGTTGTCTCTCCATTATAGGCAGAATTCTCTGGAGCACTTGGCTGTCACCTCTCCTACATACCTGCTGTCAGTACAGTGCATTCTGAAGTCTGTTTCTCAAGGGTTTGTGACATCACATTTTCTAACACTGGGTTAAAAATGGGAATTGGAAATTTAATTCTCATCTAAATAAGTAATATACACTATATTCTACAAACTGCTGTGACAGATAACAGATGTTATATATATGTAAATACTTCTGAGAAACATATTATCTGCATGAGAAATGTTTAGGGGGGTGTGTGGGTTTTGGTCAGCTTTTTCATATGCTTATTGGTACCATTTTACCTGTTCTGTGTTTTGGTTACCACAATCCTACTCCGTGACATAGTACTGATGTCCTGTAGCCAGCTGGGTGGGGTAGGAGCAGGCAGATGCTTTGTGCTGTTGAGTTCAGTACCTTCATGCACTATTGTGTGCACTCTGCAGCTCTTGGTTTCCTCATGGAGGTGTTGGATTTGACTTCTTTGATTGTTCTGTTAGTTTTCTTATGACATTGACAGTTGTTGTCTTGTTATTGTTTTGTTTGCTGTAGCATAGGCAGTATTTCTTGCCCCAGCTGGATCATCCAACACAAAATAGATGTGAGCAGACTGAAGTTGAAAGGCTTCTCTGTTATATTTGAATTGATTGTGGTCTGTCACATTAACTGGAGTTGTTTGTCACTTGAAATGCTTGACTTTGAGTCACAATGATACATAGACTGAGGTGGGCGTTTAATTATTTCTGCACATCAAAAATATTAGTTTTGTGTTGACTGATCTTGGCAGTTGGCAGATCTACCAGCTTTGAGAACTCATTCAGGAAACTGGTTTGGGGTTGTATTTTTTCTGTGGTGTTTGGTTGGGGGGCATGTTTTGGTTTTGGCTTTTTGTTTTGTTTTTACCCAAATACAATAGCTGTATTCCAATAAGGAAAATTCTAAGCAGTTTTTCAGGCAAGAGTAAAATATTTTGATTTTTTTTTTTTTTTCAATCATGGTGACTTTCAAGCGGGGAATAATTTAACCAGCAAAACTAGATAAAAGTCTCTTCAGGGAATTTTTAAGTTTAGGCAAACTAAAGTGGTTCATTACTACACTTGGTGTGCTGTATGCTTGCATACGTGATACTGTGCTACTTATTCTCTCCTTATTCCCTGAAATAAGATTAAATGCCTCACCCAAATAGAGAAGAGAAAAAATCCTGTGTAACAGATGGGAAAATGAGGCTCAACAGCTTAGTGACCCTACCTAGCATCATTCATGGAGTCTGTTCTAGAACTGGGAGATGAACTCTGATTTCCAGGACCTACTCCAGTGACTCGACCACAAAGTTACCAAGAGCTGATTCTTATCAGTAAGAGTTACCATATGTTGTCTTTTATGCAAGGAACCCGCTGTGGTATGCTTAATGCCACACTTAACTCTTTTCAGAGGAAATGTGCTGCCTTTTTTTTTTTTTTTTTAATTATTAATTAATATATTTATTGAGTGGAACCATTCGATTGTATATACATGAGTATTTAACTTATAAATACATTATTATTGTCTAGATCTTTTTCCTGACAGTTTCTAGGTTCCATTAAATTAAGATAAATGTTAAAAGAAAAATTAAATAATTTCAAGCAATTTTTTATTGAGACATGCTTAGCTATATCCAGAATATGTGAAGAAATGGTATTTTATTATGATATTAAATGCCAAACAATACAGAGCTTTGAAAAATAAATTCATCCTTTTCTGCAAACTCAAAAAGTGGTGGTTTCAGGATGTAAGAGACCATGATGAGTATTGTTTGTATTATTTCTTACATAACATATTTGCTAAAATTAGTTACTGCAAGAACTTAGACTTATATGTGAAACAATGCTTTTAACTTAACAGGGAGTCTTTCTCCTCCGGCCTTCCTGCAGTTAACTTGTTGTATAGAAAACTCAGAAATCCTGAATTTTAGGAAATAGTGAAGTTGTTCCATGGCTTATTTTCTCTTCTTGGCAGAATATATTAAATTAATAAGTTATAAAATAAGTGTGAAAGAGTAATGCTTTAGTTGACTTGAACATTAAATTTTAACCTTTGTAATTTATTGTGCAAAGAGATCCTGAGAAACCAGCTCATGTCTGAAAACCTGTGTCTGCCACATGAGGAATTGCGGTGCAGCCTGGCTGTGCCCATGAGCTGCCCTGGCTCATGGAGGAAGGGCTGGGCACATCCACCCCTTTGTGTGCCCCCTTCCCTTTGGCAGGAGCCCAGGGCTTTCCATGGGCCTGGGACTGCAGGAGGCAGGGAAGGTGAGAGGTGCACCTGCCTTCTTGTGAAAATACAGCCTCGGTAATAGGATGTGTACACTCAGTGCCCGAGTCACTCTTAAGATAAATGTGTGTGTGCAGAGAAGGAATTCTTTTATTTTCATATGTGCAGCAATGGTTGGATATGTTGAAGAGAGTGATTTCTACATGTGTATATCTTGCTGTTTGGAGCAGATGAACAGATGTGGGGTTTGTGGGGTTTTTAGGTACTGTTTTACGAAGGTTGATGAATTGATGTGTTAAGTGTAATAATTTACCACCTATTTACCTGTACAGGTGAGACTTTCATTGCTCGTCTTTCCCCCCACCCCTCTTTTCATGAACACGTGATTTGGAGCTGGTTTTAGCTAAGGAAGTGGTTGGCCAGGATAAACATTTTATGATCTTGGATAATGTCGTGGCACTTTTGTGACTTCAGGATGAGTTAATTCAGAGAGTTAAACTCACTCAGAGCTGCAAACTCTTTTAGTTTTCTTTTTCTGACCTGACTTGGCAGAGTGCTGGACAAATGCCAGTGCCAAGGAAAGCATTGCAGTGCAGGAAAGGGAACTGCTTTTCTGTACTGTTAAACTATACTCTTGAGTCATATTAGATGATAAGAAGGTGGTAAAGTAGATAGGATTTACGAAATCACATAGGTAAAGTTGCCCAAGTATCCTGACTTAAGGAAGTTTGTTCCGAAATGATCTGCATGTTAATGGCTTTTATCTGAGGTTGATTGCCTATGGAGAGACAAGTTTCAACATCCTGTTGTTTCTTTTAATACTCAGCAAAGGAAGAAGTCATCTTAGTCTATCAAGTTCAGAATAAATTATATGGACTTCATGGAACCTGAAGTAGCAACGTTTTATGTAAAAGAGGTATTTGCAGCAATTTTATGTTTCATAGCATCGAAGACTCATGTTTTTAGTTTTTTGGTTTTTTTAAAAAAATTGAGTATTTAATGCTTGCATGTACTATTTCTAACAGTATATGCAAAATGTATTGAATGTATTCTATGAGAGAACAGCTAAACAAGTCTAAGATGATAGCTCACTTCTGCTGTTTACATCTAGTCAATTTTAATCAGGTCAGGATTTAGGTAAGTGCTTTGGATATGTGTGGCTTCACAGCTCAGGAGTTAGGGCACAAGTCATTAATTCAGATCCTATTAAAGCCTTATATTTTATTTAAGCACTGGAATAGATTGTGAAAACTCGTGAAGATTTAAGAAGGGCTTAGACATAAACATCTTGGGAGCAACATTATAGAAATAGCTGATCATGCCTTGGTGCACAGCGATAGAGTGGATGACCTCTTGAGGCTTTCTCAGTCTGTTTTCAAAAATTTTTTTTGCAGACCTACAAATTTTTTCTCAGGGTAACTCACTGCTGCTTAGAATAGCAAGTTTGAGCGTGTACAGTTTGAAAGGTTTTTACAGAATATAGTTCCACACAGTGCCTTGTGTTGTGAACAGCAAGTTTGTTAAGAATGTTTCAGTGGGAATACTGCAGCTTTGAAACAAGCCAGAAGCATTGTTATAGCTTTACTCTGTTCAAGGACCTCAGGGCTCTTGAGCTTTGTTTGTCAGTTGAGAGTCCCTTGAAAATACCAGAGAGTAAGTTAAGTGCTCAGATCTATATATGCCCCGTATTTTAATGACTAAGTAGTAAAGGATACTGAAAGTTCTTGTGTTTAAATCTTATAACCGTGCTTAGAAGTTGTTGGGTAAGTCTGGAAGTTTTGGTAGCTTGAAAACTAGGAGTTACCTGAGAGAAACTTCATCACCTGTGCTACTTGTTGATTGGCATGTTGAAATCTCTAGTAACAATTTTTACATGGTCTGATTCGGACATCTTGGGATTTTTTCCTTATTTGTACACTCAGAGAATTATCCTGCACTGACAGACAATTTATAATTCTTGATATATCCAATTGTTAAGCCTAAAAATATAACACTTTTAAAATTATGCCTTAATTCGGTTTTATGGCTTTGCTAAAGGTCACCAATTACATGGAAAAGTAAATAGTTACATAGTATACTGAACTCTGTTACTAGTATAAGAACTGGTTACTAATTTAGATGCTCAAGCCCAATACTTGTAATTACGTGATGTTGAGTTTAATGGCTGAAGAATTATTCCAAAAATTATTCCAAAAGCCATAACTGGTATAATTTTCATAAGGGATTTTAAAATAGCTGACAAATATAGTTGGGTTAAAAAGTTAAAATATTTGGCAGAAGGAATACTTAAACATCCAAGAATAGTCTAGTAATAGTCTAAATGCAAAGGAGAGATATTTTGGGAGTGGAAAAAGGTACTTGTTGTGTTTAATATCAAAGAAAGTTTGGGGACAAACATGTCCTTCAAAAAAATTGCTTTTAGACTGTAGAAAAGAACATAAAGTTTAACCAGGTAAATCCAAATTAGTGGAACTTCGATTTGCAAACAGAACGTAAGAATGGAGGTAGGAAACTGAATCTAAAAACTTCAAGTGTATACTATCTATAATACTGATTAAAATAATGCTAAAATAGGAAAAGTTAGTACTACAGGAAACATAATTACTTGCCCACTTAATATTTCAATTAATATGGTTTAGATACCTGTAAAAAACCACTGTGTAATGGCAGTGATGGGTACATGACATTATTATTAAATCGAGATATCCTGTCCCGGATTGGTAAGTTCAAACTGTATTAGTGAATCTAGATGGTGCATTTTGTATACAAAATTACTCATGTGGGTGCAGTACTAATTGGAAGAATAGACGGGAAAAGCATTAGGTTTATTGTGCAGGTGCCCAAGATGGTATAGTTTTGCAGGACTTTTGAGATGAATTGCATCTTTTGCAGTAAAATGTTGTAATTTTTTTTTTTTTATTATGGTTCCAAGTGACATTAAGACATGCAGATCAATATATAGCTGTAGTGTGTAAAGTGCAGGATATTCACTGCTTCTCACAGGATGTGGTGAATTGATTGTGGGTGGGATGTGGGCTACATTTCTTGATGTACTTCTTTCTTAGGAAGGATTTGGTACAATTGTATTTTCTCAGTACCAATACTTTAACATCTGACCCTACTTCCTACCTCATGGTCCCTGCAGAGCAGGTGTTTATGGCGCACATTACTGGTCAAGAAGTGAAACAATATGAATTTTAAAAAACTTTCTTTAAAATGTCTTTCTGCCAGGAAAATTGAGTACTTGATTATACCCTAGGAGTTCTGTGGGTTTAAACCTGTAATTTTTGATTGCTAGAAATATTGATGGTTGACTTTCACATCGGAGGTTCTGTCAATTCATGTGGGGGACATTCATGTACCAGCTGCCTGATGCAGATTCCCTGATGTTTGTCTGCTTTATGCAGGTTAGGGAACCTGTAGGATTTGTTTGTGTTCCTGTCCATGTGCATTCAGGGAAACTGTTGGAACCCAACTGTGTTTTAAGTATTGATTTCTACTAATTTAGTGAGATACGGCAACAGGTTTAAAAGCGTTGGGGAGCCAGATTTGTTGCTAACTTAACATGAAGAATGTTTCTGGGAAACAGAATAGGAAGTGGAATTGGAGTGGATTGGAAGAGCATTTTTTAGGTTACCTTTCTAAGGGATGTGCATCCTCCTTTCTTTGGCATAAATTGATTTTCTGTGGACCTTCTCTGTCATTTTTCTTATACTTGTGCTGTCACCTGAAATATGTTTTACTTTTGGAACCAGGGTACTGGAAATAGCCAGATCTTTGATCCATTCTTGCTTAGTGTCCCGCTCTTGGAGGAGTGCAGCTGAAAAATTATCAGGATCTAGAGTCTTTGTCTTTTGAATTAGACTAATCTGAGAATGTGAAAGATATATTCAGGCCTCTCTTATTCAGCATTCATCACACTGTTATATCTGCTCCCAATCTGTTATGTCATCGAGACATGCCCTTGGTTGAAGTTAAATACTAGAGGGAGTCTACGCCCAGCAAAACGAAATGTGTTTCCTTTGCTCATCTCTTAAGCATGCTGCTGACCTCCTCACTCCACAGTGGTTTAAATATCTCTGATAGGAACCTTTTGGCTTTGCATTTTAACTCATAAGAAAGGCAGTGTGCTTTGTAGACTTTCTGAATACACAGCTGCTTTCCATTTAATAGTATGATATATTAGCAAACCATAAATCATGTATACATATTCTTCTTTACATGGCTCAGACTGCTTTGAGAAAAACTGGTTCTACCATCCAGTGATTCTCTTAGCATAATCATTGCTTGGGTAGACCTGTTTAAAAAGATCTTGCTAATCCAGTGATCTGGCTCAGACATGACTGTATGGCACACATGCTGATTTCTCGAGTTTGTTCCTAGTTCCAATGAGTGTGTTTCAAATGCATTGCTTGAATTCAACTGAAAAGTTACTGAAAGCAATGCAGGATTAAACAGGACGCAAGATTGTGCAAAACAGTTTATTTGTTTTGCAGAAGTTTGCTGTGGTTTTTCTGGTTGACTGTTGAAAAAGTCAGTGAGATTGAAGATTAGAACCTTTTTAAAAACAGAGGTTGATCTCGTGTTTTTGTCTTTGAAGGGGTTGTCTCAGGTTTCTGATATGGGTTTCACTTTCAACTGGTTTCAGTTCTCTTAAAATGGTAAACGTGAAAACTTAAAGCTTACTGTGTGGTAAATTCTTACTTAACCTGCAGTTATTGCATGCTATTATACAGCAGAATGATTGTTGTAGCAGGAACCGCTATTTCCGAAAATCTGCCTGTGGAGTCATTTTAGAGCACATGTTTTTGATACACAAATCGCCCTATTTTAGGCCTCAGAGTTTAGCCGTCATTAGTTGTTAGGACATTATAGCCTCCTCCTTTCCAGCTGAAGTCAATTGTCTTATTTGTTCTACTGGTTTTCTTCCCAGGTTTTTTTTTTCCGATTGACAAGATACTTGGGAAACTTTCTTGTAGTATGAACAGGCTATAGAGATGTGCTGCTAAAATACAAATGGTAATTTAAATATATGACATAGATTTGAGAAGGGGGAAAGTGTGACTTATGGCCTTGATGATAATGATAAATGTACAGACAATATGCTTCCCTGTAAAACAAAACAAACCTATTAAAACACTCATTTCTGTTACTTAGCTAAACTGGTACTTTGCTGACCTTCTATTTTTGTCTATCTTAAGGAAAGATAGTAAAATATTCACTGTCTATACATAAGTAAAAGATGCTATAGAAAGGCCAGTGTGGGCTTTTTGGAACATCATCTTATGAAATTACCCTGGCTGTACAACTAGAAGGTTGTACTGACTGCCCTTAATGGAGGCAGTTTTTCAAGTTTATATTCGTTGCTGTAGTGACCTGCGAAACTGATCCCTTGTCCTCTGTCATGGAAGGATGACTTCTAGAGTAGACTGAAGTCTTGCTAGAAGTCTCTAGTATCTTCCTGAAGCCAGGAAAGATGAGAAAATAGCACTGCTACACGTCAGATCTCTGCACTGGAAAGACAGTCAGAAGCCCAATCATGTTCCTCTCCCCAGCCCCTAAACAAAACAAACAAAAAAACAGCAACAAAAAAAAGCCAAAGAGGCGCCACCCTAAAAACCCCTCAATGCACCTGAGTCGTATTTGAGAAATCCTTAATTCTTATAATTCAGCTTTATGCAGCTGCATCTTCTAGCAAAAAAAAATGCTCGGGAGAAAACCTGTTAGAGAGCAGGTAATCATTTGATGGCACATCCAGTGTGCTTGCAGTATTTGAAAATTAGAGTTCATTAGTGGTTAGGATTTAATCTGTCAC
Source organism: Pachyramphus minor (assembly GCA_013397135.1). Taxonomy (NCBI): domain Eukaryota; kingdom Metazoa; phylum Chordata; class Aves; order Passeriformes; family Tyrannidae; genus Pachyramphus; species Pachyramphus minor. The sequence goes on from VYXB01010567.1 coordinate 1,656,292, forward strand.
ATATGAAAGACTCTCCTCCAGCCATATGTGAGCTAGAAGACTATATTAATCAGAAGTCATTACAGAAGAAGGCTAGGAGGATTCCAAACAAGAAGTCTGCTGAAACACTTAGCAGTGGGAAGGAAGGTGTAAATGAAGCTAAAATCTCTGAATCTCTGAGCAGCTTTTATTAACATTCTAATGTCTAGGAAATATCTGTCTATACATGTATGTAACCCTTAAATGAATTAAGTTTTGAAAAAATAGATCAATTAGACTTTGTGTTCTCTAATGCACAAATAAACTTAAATTCTACCTCGAGTTGTAATGGAAAAGGCTCCCATTTGTAACAGTTTTTCATTTGTCTCTAAAATCATACTGAATTGCTGTTAAAGTTTTGGAGCAAACTAAGACTTAATGTCCCAGCTGATACCCCATACCATAGCTTAAGAAAGAGTCCCTTTTGCTTACAGCTTGCTAATACTTATGTTTGTTGTTAAGCAGAGTCATTCAAAGTCTTTCAGGAAAAAATACCTCTGAGAGATTCTCTGAGTATAGCATCACTGTCAAGAAAAAGAAAGCACTTGTTGATCAACAAAGTATTCAAGACTTTTTAAAACTTTATGGCTAAATTTCCAAATCAAAAACCTATTTCTGTATGCCTTGTTAGAATGGTCCTTAGAAAAGTACAGAAAATAGTAAATGCTGGCTAATTGCATTCGTTATTTTTCTAAGGCTATACTATAGTTATAAGTTTTCTTGAAAGTAAAGACTGACTTGCTAAAGTTTCACTCTTAGAAAGAACCCTTTTATATATTTTTTGTTGTGGCTTTTTACTGTTCAGTCTTTATCAGGTTTTTGCAGAAGTTTTGTAGTAGTGGAAAGTAATGTCCAGCTATGTAGCAATAAGGCTTCAAATGCAAGGTTGTTTTATATATTTCTTACTGTGACTTCATCCAGTTTGATCATTAATGAGGATCAAGGCGAGAGTGGTATTGTATGCCAGCAATATGCAGTTTTTCATGTTTACTTTCAATTCCCTGTTTTTAGACAGTATTAAGAAGAAAGCACTTGATCCTGTACAGGAGCATCCTATGAAAGCGCATCTGCAATATATTTATTTCTGTACTTGTATTCAGCATCGCTTGTAACTTTCTGTGTCTTGTTTTTTCACAGAATGGACAGCAAATTGTGGATGAACCTATGGGAGAAGATGATATCAACCCACAAACTGTGAGTAAAACGTGCTTGTAATAAAGATAGGTGTACACTATTGGATTACACTGACATCACTTAATTTACAGGCAGTTTACCATGAATGTTTCATTGTTTAGATTTACTGGACATGGGGTGCAATCTACGATCCTAATGTTTTTGAGAGAGGTTCTTTCTCCCTGACTCTCTTGTCTGGTTTGGTGTCCTACTGTTTGTTCTAACAGCTCATACCTCGTGTTGCTTTCTGCCTTCAGCTTGCAATAGTCTTTCAGGGGGAGATCAAGGCTGAGGAAGAGCTATGAAAGTGTAGTTTCTGTTGTGCTTGTTAGAGAGAGGCATTAGTTGAAAGAAATCTTAACCTTGGCTTCTTGAAGGTAGAGACTGCTACTAAAGAGAAGATCAATGAACCTTCCTGACTGTTATAATTTTTTTAAGTGCATTATATCCATGTCAAACTTGCAGTTAACAAAATTTTATAACGTGAAGATCCTACTGAGTTCAGTTTTCTTGTTGCAGTGCCTGTGACTTTGTTCAAACGTGACGTTTGCCTGTAGTTTTGTGTTAGAGAGTACTAGTTGACTTAAATCTGGTGATAAATGGCCTCACCAGTAAAAGTTGGAGCTCCATATTTGGTTGGAGTTCAGGGTTTGTATGCTGGTATTGCATCTTGATTCTTCCTCATAGCACCAAGGCTCTGCTGTCTTTAACAAAAGGTGAAGAAACAAGGCAAATGCTGACATGACTCTGAAGTAGTGCAGTGTTACAGAGTAAGGAAGGAAGAGTATTTGTGTGTTTAGAAGGCAACACTAGGAGGAGATTATTTGTTCTAATATTCTGCATAGTATAGACTGCAGCCCTGGAAAAGACTGCAGTATGGAAGAAAACATGGTGAGGCAGGCTGTGTGCCTGCAACCCACTGGAGGATTACAGTGGAGAAGATATCCACCCTGCAGGCTGTGTAGGACTCCACACCAGAGCAGGTGGATGTACCCTGAAGGAAGCTGCAGACTGGAGATCCCACTCTGGAGTAGGCTTCTGGCAGGAGCTGCAGCCTGTGGAGAGGAGCAGGTTTTCTGGCAGAAAGTGCAGCCTGTGGGGGATTCATGCTGGAGCAGTCCATTCCTGAAGAGCTGGACTCCATGGAAAAGGACCCATGCTGGAGCAGTGCTTGAACAACTGTAGCTCATCAGCAGGACCCATGCTGGAGCAGGGGAAAACTGAGCAAGAAGCTCAGTGTTACAAACTGACAGCAATTCCCATCCCACCTATGCTGCTCTAGAGGCAGGAGGTCGAGGGGGGTAGAATAAAGGAGTGAAGTTCAGCCTGAAAAGAAGGGGAGGGTGGGTAGAAAGGTGTTTGCAGCTTTTTCTTTGTTTCTCACTATCCTACTCTAAATAGCAATTAATTAAATAAATTTTCCCCAAATTGGGACTGTTTTGCCCATGATAGTGATTGGTGAATGATGTCCCTGTTCTTATCTCGACTCATGAGCTTTTCTTCACCCTATTTTTATCACGTCTTGTTGAGGAGGGGGTGTGAGAGAGTGGCTGGCTGGGTGTCTGGCAGCCAGACAAGGTTAACCCCTCACAGCTATGAAACTTCTCTTTCAATATTTGATAACTGCAGGATTACTTACAAGTGTTCTCCTGTACTGCCTTCAGACATTTCCAAACTGCTAATTCTTTTGGTGAGCAACTGATTTTAACGCAGTACGACCAACAAAAAATTAAAACATTTCTCTAATACACTTTCTGTCATGCTTGAGCTACTTGGTTAAGATTGTTTTAGCTTTTTAATGCCTCAGACCAGTATTTTAAGAACATATTTTATGTGTATTTCTAGACTGTGCTGAGTAAAAGATTGCCGATAATGGTGTAAGATAACCTAGCATCTTTTAAACAAGAAGTTACTCCAGCTGTTCAGTCACCTAGAGCTGGAAGCTAACCTGTGCTGTCAGTCAGCTGATAAAATACTGCTTCAGCTGGGCTGTGATATTCTGTCAGTGCTTTGTATCTCTTTTGGTGCAAGATAAAAACTTAATTTTAAAATGCCATTGAAGCACATTTAAGTTCTTCCGTTTAACTTTGCACTGAAATGGACTTAGACCACTTACAAGGTTGCTGACAATTTATGAAATTTCTCAGCTGTGAGGGCAGAATGGACAGGCCTAGGGTGTATTAGCCTGTCAGGTAAGAGGACAAAACATTTTGGTAGGTGTGTAAAGTATGCGCGCTCAGGATAGAGATTTGCCGTGGTCTTGTGGAGATAAAAGAGGTGAAAACTTGAAACACTGCATCCTTTTGCTGTGCAAACCAGATAAGAAATTTAAAATAAATGTTAAAGCCTAATGCAGTTCTAACTACATAGGTACACTCTCTGGTATTATGTGTATCAGAAGATAAATTTTGTTTGATTACATCCCTGTTCTTTTGGTCAAAAGTGGAGTTAATTGACATGAGAGCCTGAGTTGCGTAGGTTTGATTCAAATTTGGTGGTTTGTTTTAAGAAAATCAGGACCTATAACAATACCTATTTCTGAGGAATCCAAGATGCTGTATGGTTCAAAGTCCTCTTAGAAGGGGTATCATTCAATAGTCTGGTTTTATTACAGCAAGTATACTGGTTATATCTGACTTTATAGCTTGTCAACATTTTTTATCTAATATATCTCATAATTTATCTGGGACCAGCAGGAAGTAAGTGTAAGAACAGCTGGCTGAAGCTTGAGCTAATGTGAAAGCTTAAGTGAACATTACTGAAAGAGAGGAAGCTATTTAAAGCCTTCTATTTGCTACATTTCTCACTGTTGTGCTGCCTGCCGTGGCTTTCTGTATCTCTGTGTCCATAGAGATTGAGTAAATTACCTGAGCAAATCAATTGTTTTGAGCTGTTACAATCATGCTGCATGCTTTATTACTAGTTAAAGCTAACCAGAAACTGCAGCTACTCTGGCAAGTAGCTTCCCATTTTGTGTGTATGTGAAGGGCATATCGTGTGTGTGCTGTTCTTTGTTATATTCTTTATCTGGATTCAATTTAGCTGACAGCACACTTAGTACAACCCATGTATTACCCTTGCACTCTGTTAGCTTAAGCATAATTATCAAGCATACGAAAAATATGGGTTCCAAGAATTTGTGAAAAGTTCTTTTTTCAACAATGCTTTGTCAGTTGCAGAAAAGCTGGGTGTATTTGTTTTTGGTAACCTGCAGGGACTAAAGTTTACTTTTTTACGGTACAGGCAGGAGTAGAACCTATTCTCAAACTTGCAATGAACCTCTCTTCAATGGAGGTAGTGGGGTAATATTATTACCCTTGACTTGTTGTATGCTTTGGCAAAACTTTAAACAAAATCCTACTTTTAAATAAGCAGAATTGTAGCATATGTAGAATTAACTAGAACTAAATCATAATGCAGCATATTAAAATATTCGGATATGGGTGATTAAAAAACTAAGTCTCAGTAGCTGTCATCCTCTTACTAAAAATATATAACTAAGGTAACAGTGACTCTAGTCAGTGGGTAGTCAAAAGGTAGTATAAGAAAGGCTTGCAAAGAAAAGTTGGTAGTTAAAAAGGTCTTTTTCATTTATTGTTCTATTGTAGAATTTAAATAAAACATCTATTTGCAGTCAGGGGAGATGAAAATTAAGACCTCTGTCTTGCCAATCAGTATTTTAATAGAAGAGTTTATAAGGTAAGTGTGATCTCAGAAAAGGCTTCAAGATATATTGGAAGAATAATCTGAAGCATGTGGCAATATAGTTTCTTTGCTGAAGTACTGAATTTGATCAGTGCATTCTGTGTTGTAATAGTGTTGAGATTCTGTATTTAATGTGCACAAATACTGTAGAATGTACTGTGAATCTATAAAAAATTGGTCAGTGCAGGGCAGGGGAGATGTTGAGATAAGAGGAGGGAGATGTTCACCAATTACAGCCACGGGCAAAACAGGTCCCAGCACTCAAGTAATAATATCAAAACCAGAGTAATTGGGATAATCTCATTTATTGTATCACCATCCATTAAAATAATGAAAGATAAAAATGTTAAAATGAAGTAATTCAGGAAAAAAAGCATAATCAAATTGACAAATTTTAAGACTTGAAAACATTTGAGAGAGGCTTTAACTGATGTTTAGTCTCACCTCAGTTTTTGATATTACAGCATTGTACTAGTGAGAACTCTTAGTTTCAAAAACTTTGCATTTTCACAGGTTGAAGCACTGCTTCAGGACTGCTCTAAACTTCTGTTGGATATTCCTGCTTGGGTACTCAGTAGCAGTTTCTAGTTTCAAGAATAGCCATGTGTGTTAACAATGACTGTATTTCTGATAATCATTTTTGATCATCATTACTGGTGCTGGTATAACCTTTACATTTCAATTTCCTATGTGCATATTGTCAGTTTTTTGATGTAAATTCTTGGCTCCATGGTAGAGGCTCTAAGACATAGACAGAATTTCTTAAACACTGGGGAAATGTTTGGATTCACAAATGTTCATAGCCCACTAAGTTCTGGATTTCTCATTTTTTACAGACTGATACTTAATTGTAGCTGAAACAGCTGCTTGTGTAGCTTATCTGTAGTAAGATAGTGACAGCTTAATATTTTTGCAGTTTTACTGAAAGATGAGGTATACAGTCAAATTATCCTTTCTTATTGCTTACACATTCTTGAATGTTTAATTATTGCCTGTTTAATGGAAATCAGACTGAAGAAGCTTTTGTTACAGCTATAGTAGTATAATTGTTTGAAACAATGATATTACATAACTCAGCATAACATCATGTTCCCTGTCATGAAGTAAGTTGTAATTTCTGTTGAAGCCAGCTGATAACCTGGCCATCTAATTAGAGCGTCCACTGTGTAATGGAGTGAAGCTCCATTACAAATGGCTCACAAATACTAAGCTTGGGCTCCAAGGTGTTGCATAATTTTTACATTGCTTTTAGTGTACTTTACTAAAAATACTTAAATATATATGCACGACTCTTTAATTCAATTTTACAATCAGATAACTAGATTCTTGGACAAATAAATTTCCCCAGCAAACAGTTAGTAAAACTTAAATCCAGTTATTCCCTTCTCAGTGCTCAGATTTTGCTTTGTAAAAGGCAGAATGCCTTTTTTTCTCTAATATAATGAAATTGGAAGTTCATTATCTTCTCAAGCACTGTACTCTGCTGCAACTTGGATCAATTTTGTTAGCAGCTTAGTGACATGCTTGCATCTTACCTCTAAGGATGGACTCAGAGCTCCTTGTGCACGAAGTTACAGCATCTTTGTAAACAGGGCATTAGGTCTGAGATATTAACTCTTAGAAATCAAACCCATATAAAGAAGGCAAGCCCTGGTGTACTTTTTTCTCCGAAGATGTCATCAGGTGTTGAGGAAAGGTTATGGCAAAACTTTCATTGATGTGTTCTCATGGATTTTCTGAGTGACTTATTTTGCACTCATTGTCTTAGGTGCAGTTTTTCTGGAACTTGCTCACAAAAATTGAATAATTTGAGAGTAAGCAACATTCAAAGTCAAGCTGCTTGCTTGTTACATAGAGAGAAAACAGATGGTAGCCCTGCAAAGCCTGTAAACTAACAGATGGAAGCTGCCACACCCCCTGATTAATAGAATATTGCTGCTTTGGCTATACAAACATTTATTATGAAGAAAGGTATATTATTCAGCTTCTGAAAATTCAAAAAATTAGCTCTCTCTTCCTCCACTGTTGACCTAAAACAAGGGCTTTTCATTCCTTATGTGGGCTCCTTCTTTCTTTTTTTTTCAGATAATTGAAAGCAATCTGTACTGCAGAGCCTTGCTTGTCTAACAGCATAAAGACTTACTTTGCATTATTACACTTCTCAAACTGAGGGTGTAGGAAATTGTCAGTCTGCCTAATGGACTCAACCTAGATTAAATGTTTCAACATTTTCTGGTTATGTGTAGAAGTGAGCATCACACTATTGCGTGCACATTTTATTTGATAAAATCCACGTAATGCCCACGTGTTCTATACTGCTTTGAGAGTTCCTCCAGCGTTTCTCCTGCTCTCTGTAGTGTCTCTGAGCCCCATACTCTTCAATGTTTAGATGTCTAATGACATTTTGTCTTAATTTTTGTAAATTCAGAGCAAATTTAGATGAGGAGGGGAAGATGAGCGATGAACTCATTTTATATTTCTGTAGTGGAGGAAGTGCATTGTGCAAGTGGAGCTCTGCAATTCACAGAACTGTGACGGACAGGCATAGCAAATCCCCTTTGTTTTGGAGACAGTTGTTTCGTGATAAACATATATCATACAAATCCTTATCAAAGACTTCAAGGTAAAGGGAGCAACATGCTGGAGCAATTTGTCCTTGTTATCACAGACTTCCCTCTTGGGGACTGCTGCCCTCTAACCTGTCTCCTTCTTACGCGAAGGAATATTTAAAAGGGCAAGCTCTCTTCTGAGAGAGTCTCAAAATGAGTTGTGTAGCATGTATCTCAATGTTTCTGGTTGGCTGGTAGTGCTCTTTGGGAACCGTGCGGACTGTGTTCTCCCAGAACACAAGAAGTTTCTTCCACCTGCCGCAGAGCCATGTCAGTTATAGGAGAGCTATTGTTGTGAGGTAACCCCGCTGACCCCTGGGCACTGTGCTTTGTGCTGCGCTGGGAGGTCACAGAAAAGGTTTGGGAGAGCAGTGGTTCAGTAATTGTACAAATGTTGCGGTTGAAATGCCTGATTGCTGTCACCCTTTGCAGATACAGCGTGTCTGCAGCAGAATGCACTTGTACCCTTACAGCAGAAAGATAAAAAAATGGTTGTTTACCTACAGTATCTTTTCATCTTTAAGGAACACGGTAGTTAGAGTAGCTCTTATTTCTTACTCCTTATTTCTGCTTTTAGCTGTCCTTGCTACCACAGAGTTTAATTTAGTGATTTGAAGGTTCCTGTTCACTCTGCTTTTAGTGTATCTGTTCTTAGACAAGGTTGGGCAGAGAGTTTGAATGATCTCCCATGTATTTATGTAAATTTCTTTTACATCTTCAAAATGTAAACAACTATATTGCTGTTAAACTGCAATTCTTGAGATATTTCAGTTTGGAATGGGGAAGTAGCTGGAAGTTTAAAACAATTGAAGAGAGGAAAGCTTCAAGGAATTTTTTGTACTATTTATGAAATAATTGAAATCCTTGTGTTGCAGGAAGCTCCTTCTGTTTGAGAAGCTCTGTTTATCCCAATACAAATATTAAATAATTTTTCATTCTGTGTTACTGCCGTCGTGACTGCTTCTTCCAAAAAGACTGTAACATATTGGACTTTAAAAAGTACATTGTCATTGGGGACTTTTGAGCCCTTACTTGAGTCACAAAGTCCCCCTTTGTGCAGTAGCAGTTCCTGAATGCCTGTGTAATCTATAATCATAATAATTGTGTATATTCGGTACACAGCCTTTAAAAGATTGTCCCTGCAGATGGGACGTAAAAAAAGACCCAGAGGAATACAAAAGAACACAAAAAGGACAAGATTTTGCTTGTGAGATTCTGATAAAGTCAGATTCTCTATTTCATCTCTCCAGGTTTAAAGGAAAAGATAGAAACCAATAGTGTAGACAGCCAGGATGTGGTATAGAGATAGAAGCAATGTGTTCTGTCACTTAAATAAATTACTGGCTTTGTCTTCTGAAGAGGAATTGAAATATAACAAAAGATGCAGTAATCCAGGTATTTGTTAGAATCCAGTCAAGGGAAGCAGTTTGGAATGTGGGTTTGTTTTAGTGTCTTGTGCAAGCAGGAGTACAGTATTTTCCTGTACGTTTCCATTGGTACAGAGTCACTAAATGGAGTCACCTGGATCTGTTTATAGCTCTGTGTGTGTATATGCCTTTGACTAAAGGTTGTTACTTGCCATTGTTTATTACTTGAAAAACAGTCTCTATTAATGGAGCATGTACTGTGCAATTCAGTGTTTTTAATAAATATCTAAAAAGATAAAGATATTGTCAATATTCAGAAAAATAATTTTCATACTAAATCTATAGAGAGATCAAATTGAAAATTTCATCTCTAGCTGTTTCAAGTAATTAGATTGAATTCTAATTCTTAAAAGCATTTGAAATGTTTTTTAAAAACATTGAAAGGAAGTTTAGGTATCTTTTATTACTCTGAGAAATTTTTCACTCTCTACAGAGCACTATAATATTGGTACATAAGGCAGACATTTGAGATGGGCAATCCAGTTCAAATATTTTTGTAGTCTGCCTTGGCCTATAACATCTGTGTAGCATTTTCCATGTGCAGGATTTCGAAGGGCTAGGCACAAGGTCATTTTGGTCCTCTAACTAAACTCTAGTAAATATCAACAGTCATTAAGCATTCTTGGCATTGAAGTCTAAAATAGTAGTAGTGATAGATATTAAAATATTTTGTAAAGTTAAAATTCGTAAAAATACAATTATCACAGATAAGACTTAAAATACTTGCTCTTCTGCTTATCTAGTGAAATGTTGCACAGTAGTGTGATTTCTGAAGTAGATGTTGATCTCTTTGGGGTTTTTTTCTGGGAACGAGGAATCAATAACATCTGCAACTGCATGTTGCTATCAGGCAATCTGCTTAAGTTTCCTGTGCTGATCTCTATAAGCACTCTATAAGTACCACTGCTGGCCAGTTTTTCTTTACCACATGTGTTGTGTGCATATGGAATCAACAGCTTTTCCTTTTTTTTTTGACCTTTTTTTCGCCTCTTCTCTCTCTTCCCAACCCCCCCCTCCCTCCCCCGACTGTGTCTGACTTGCCTGACAGGAAATTTTCTAATTGCCGGAACAGCTGGTCACAGCAAAAACACCAGGGTTGGTCTTCCCTGCTAGACTTGTGATCGCTCAGTCAGAAAATCTAAACATCATGGTTTCTTAGTCATGTTTAAGTTCCTGGCTCTACGTGGTCGTTCTATTCGGGTGAGCTTAGTTTCTTATTTAAGAGAATGAGGGGGAAAGGGGGAAGTTTTACTTTAATTAAACTTCTAATCTGGGAGTGATTTTAGCCTTTCCCTACTTAGGGATCAGTGCTGTTTGTAAGCCTTTTGTATTTTCTTTTTAAAAAAAAGCCGCTGGTATGCTCGTATTTTGTAGAAGTTTGTAAGGTACCTGCTTATAATTTAGCAATATAATTTGGGAAATTGTTACCTGTAAAGAAATAAATGTATAGGCTTATATTTCAGGGGCAAAAGGGAGTGAAGTATGAATTTAGCTATATTTTCGCACTGAGAGTCAAATTTTCTTAAAAATTTCTGTATTTTTAATAATTAGTGGTTATTTTAATAGTTACATCGTCATGTAGTACTTTAACCTGTAAAATATGGCTGTGTGGGGTGACAGTTAAAATAACTCAGGCTTATTAATATGTTAAATTTACTTCTGAAATGGTATTAAGAATAGTGACACTGTTGCTTGCATAACAGTTAGTGTTGTGGTTATTTCAATTTTTAAGTGATAATTTATCATAGCAAATGTTTAATTTGTATGATTTGTCTTGTTGGGCATATATTTAAAAATCAAAAAGTTTGTCTTAAATTGATGAAGTGGAGTGCTGTACCATGCCAGCAACTGTTTCAGAACTATTTAACAATACATGTAAACATTCAATGTGACAGAACATTTTATCGTTGAAAGTCACATCCACTTTTTGTGTTTCTCCTCCTGTTACTCCGCAAATACTTTGAAATGAGGGGGGGAGAAGTCTAAACCTCACGACCTTCTTGTGTAATGTCTTAACATCTTAAGAGAAGGTCTATTAACTTGTAAAAGGGATGGTAATTTAGCACCCATTAGCCTGTCTACTGATTTAAATTTACCAATGGGTATTAGAAAATTAAATTGAATTTTCTTACCATAACTGAAATGCTAGAACAAGACATGTATGTAAAGCAAGAGAACATAGCCTGCATTATAATCAAGCTTTTTTTAAAGTAAACCTTATAAATATGTATCAACTCATAGTCCTGAATTAAAGTTCTTCTCCACAGGCAACCTGAAAGGTATTCCTCAGAAATCTGATCAAAAAATAACATTTTTTTATCTACTTACAACAGCTTGATTATTCTGTTCATTTTAAAGGGCTACATAGTGCAGACCAAACTAAAGGTNGTTTTATCTACTTACAGCAGCTTGATTATGTTGTCTTTAATATTCTGTTCATTTTAAAGGGCTGCATAGTGCAGACCAAACTAAAGGTTTTCAGCCCCTATAAGTTTCAGAATATATTTAGCATATTGTCTCATTGAAACAGGATTTCGTAGAATAGAGTTGAATGTCCTCCTGGATTATTTTTCCTTTTAAATAGTTTCTTTTTGTTTAACTTTGAATTAGTTTTTGAATTGCGATGGTCTGAAATGTTAGTACAAAGTAGGAACAACCCTTTTATCAAGAGTTACTGGGAAATGGAAGTTCCACCCAATGAGTATTTTTTTCCAGTGCTGACAAGCGCACTTCAGTTCATGAGAAGTTTGTGGTGCTTGATCAAAAGAGAACTGCATTGCAGAACTGCTTTTGGTGACCAACATGGAACTTCTAAAATGCTTACAGGAATTTCTCAGCTTACCTGCTAAACAACCTACCGCTCCTAGTTCTTTTGGGAAAGAAGTTGGAGTGTCCTACTTCTGTCCTGGCCTTCATATTTTCATTCTAAGGAAAGAAGGCATCTTCAGAATTACCCTCCCAATCTGGTGAGCCGTGTTTATCCGAAGGGCCTCACCTGTCCTTTGGCTTGTTGCTCTGGAACAGGACTCATTCTCCAAATTCCTATCTTGCTTCATCCTGTAACACCAAAAGGATGGGAGGAGTTCTGTCTCAGTAACCAGGCCTGCAGTCTTCATTATGGGAGTGAGTTGGCTGTGTGGAACTAACACAGACACAGGCATCCTTCTAGATCTCAGAACTGTTGCAGTAGAAAACCAGAAATCAAAAAGAGCAGAAAGTTAGAGAGTAAGAAATAAATACATAAATACAGCAATTTTTTCTTTTTTATCTCTGTGAATTGTTTTTCTCTTAGAGACTTAACAATTTAAGAATTAAAAAATCCAGACCCTGAAACTAAACATTTGCAAATAAAGTTTGCTTTTAGGAAATCCTATTTTCTGTCAGGTAAATCAATAGGTGCTGTCTGCAACAAGTGATTTGATGTCAGTCGAAATTGTAAGTTTTTCCATCTTTTAAAAAGATGCAAAATCATAAATTGTGGAAGCCTGTATTTCTAACTTCAAATGTCCATGTTAATCAGGAGTTCTGCTCTACTGTTGCTTTTCTTTGGTAGTAGTGTAAAACAGACAACACACACAGAATATCCTTAAGTCAGCTTGACTTAATTTTGTGCATGATAGTGCTTTGATTTTTGTTGTATTAGAATAATTGCTACTTCAAAAGCAGAATTTTTAATCAGCTTTTTAGAACAATTGTTTGTGTATGAGCATACAAGTAATTGTCAGTTCTGTTAAGTGATTCAAATTGAATATTAGTCACAGATATAAGGAATGGATTTTATTCCGTGAGTTAGCTCTCTAACAGTGCTCTCTGAAGTAATGAGAGATTGCGAAGTGCTTATTGGACAGTGAATTTTATTTTTAAGGTAATTTTAAATTTATAGATAGGAGTATAAAAAACATAATTCATACAAAATGTATGAATGTATAGAATGTGTCAGAGATATTTAAAAATACGGAGACTAGTGCACTCCTCACATTTTTAACTCCCATTTTTACCTTTATGAAGATTTCCGTAAACCCTAATATAACAGGTAAAAGTTATTAGGGTGGTTTTCAGTTTGTTGGCTCTTTTTTGCTTCAAAAAGCATAGCTCAAAAGGGTTTCATTTCTTCAGGTAATGCTGAAAATTCATCCTATGTTCATAACAAGTTGGGAAAGTAAAAATGCATCTGGGAGACTTCCTGACTCAAGGGAGGGGAGGAAAAGGAAATTATGTATATGAGCTGGGGAACTGTGCCAACATTGAGTCATCCTTTTAGAATCACTTGATATCTAATAAGTTGACTGTCCTTACAGGTCATAAATGCTTTATGTGACTTCAGCACCAAGGTTTTAATATCATAGTCAATATTTCAGAAAAGGTTTATTTGATTATAGTGATCAACATTATTATGCCTGTGACAGCCAGAAAAATATTTTGCCAAATACAGCAATGTCCAGCAGAGCTCTTATCATAAAGGCTAACACAGCAGTAAAAGGAAACCTGCAAGTGTGGTTGGAGCAGTGTTAAGTGAATTGCTGGGGATTCCATTTTTCTGTTTTCAGCCTTATCTTCAGTTGTACTGGATGTTCATGTGCCTCAAGAAAATGTATTTGTCTAAGGGAAGTAAAACATTCCTGGAAAAGATACTGAGAGGAGTGAAAACAAAGCTGCTACTTCCGTAATGAAGATGGAAAAATCTATGTAGCTGCATACCCGATACTAACAAATGAAAAATGATAAAAGCACTGCCTTTGCTGCTGCTCAACTTTCATGTGAAAAATAAGATTGCAATTAGCTCTTCCTTCATTGGATTTGCTTTTTTGAAAATTGTATGGTCAACGGCATAACCTGATTTTAGGGCTGCAGTCTTATCTTGAGAGATGGGGGGGTATTCACCAGTATGGGCAATATAGTTCTGACTTAGTTGTTGTGATTAAAGCTATCAGAAAGATTTTTTTTTTCCTCTCTCTCTCATTCTGACTGTGTAGAAGTTGAAATTCCAGAACTGTGACCTTTTCTTATGGTAATTCTAACTGTTTCTCATGTATACTCATGTATATTCCTATACAAAATAAATATTTTTAAAAAAATGTCATTTTAAACAGAAACTGTTAATGAAACAGTTCCCTGAAGAGTTTCTGGTGGAATCCCACCACCATTTTTTAATGTATTACTAGTAGCTGTTTAGAAGGAGTATTAAAACCACCAATATTGGCACAGTTAAGTGCTAAAGTGTGAATTAAAAGAATCTTGCACAATCTGTGGGAGTGACTTGACTTTCAGGCAGTGACTCTGGAAGGAGCAATGCCGCTGCCTCGGGGTTGTCCCTCCAAAGCTGGGAGCACTGCACGTAAAACATGACTCTCGTGGCTGGGAGTGTGGAGCTATTGCTTTATAAGCAGCATCACTTAAGGAGCTGATGCAAGGGGCTTCCATAACAACATGAAAAATCAAGTAATAAAAAATGAAAAATGATTCAGAAAAGACCTTACAAGACCAGGATATAGAAAATCAATTTACAGTAAAAAAATCTGAACAAACTCTTAGGGGGCAAATTAAGTCCTAACTAAGTCTGTAAGTAACTATATGTCAAAGATGGTTCTGTTTTGTACCTCCTTAACTCTGTTAAGAGTAGTTCAGAATTAACAGGTAAAGGTGAAACCTGGGTAATGCTGGAACCAGGATTATCAGTATTTAAATTAATTTCTCCAGCAATTATTTAAACTGGCTGAGCTGCTCTAAAAGGTTTTAATTATTCATTGAGATTAAAATTTATTATTAATCTGCTTATCTAATGTTTATTTACCTCAAGTCAAAGTCTATCCCTCATTTTTACAGTTTTTGGTCAGCATATCAACAGTGTTTGCTGTCCAGGAAGAACTTTTTTGAATACTGGACCCGTCCAAGGGCTTGTTGCATGTGTCGGATTTCCCTCCCTGGTTTTGATGAACTTGAGTGTGTATAGCCACCTCTGTCCTGGTCATCTGTGCCTCTTATTGGAAAATTGCAGTTTATTTAAAAGCTCTACCAAGAGTCAAGTTGCTTCTCGGTTCTGTAAGCAATGATACTATGCGTTTTTTTTCATGTCCAGAAATTGTGTCATAAAATTCAGAGGTTCTTTTTAAAATGAGTGTGAGGGCTAATGTTTCATCCTGATTCCTTTAATATGTGCTTTATTTCATAACTTCCATCTCTGTTGGATGTAACAGAGGTTGGTGTGTGACCTTTTACTTTCTTTAAGTGTGAAACCTTTTCTTCTGATATTACAGATTTGGTAACATCCAGTTTTAGTATTTCTTGCTGTATTTCATAGAGCCAGCGAGTGTGCAGAGGGGAAGTTTTTTGATCAGTACTTAATCATCTGCCAGATGAATTTCACTACACTTCTGAGGAGATTTTCAGCTTCATCTGGATTGTGTTCATTTTGTGGGAGAGTGAATATGCAGCCTTGTTTTGCAGTCCCTTCTGTCCCTTTTAGGAACGGCACATGAGTGTTGTGTGTTACCTTCAATATCCCTTTCCTGATGCCAAGGACCCAGGATAGTAATTCCTCACATCTCATGCACTAAGGACTTCTGGGATTTTCTCAACCCCTATATGAACTTTTTTTTAAAGAGAAATTTTTCAGAAATCTGTTTCTGAATTTGCTATAAGCTTCCTGATGAAATTCAGGTATGGCAAAGGACCCATTTATTTTTTTTCGCCTTTAGCTGCTTCACAAAACCTTAATCTTTAGATACTCATAGCATGTACTGCACATTCTTATCTTTGCTCTTGATATAAAAATTTACCTGCTGTATTTTATTATTCTCTACATAGTTAACCAGAAAGATATTTTTTTAAAACCCACACTATTATAATCAAATAAAACCTTCCTGATCCTTTTCCACCCCAAATCTTGTTTTTCCTGCATGTCTCTGTTAGTGATCTTACCCTGGGATATCTTGATTTTGGTTAACTTCCTGTTTCACCTGATTTCAGTGTAATTTCACTGAAGCTGACAGCAGAGACTCTGCAGTCAGTCTTTCTGTTCAGGATGGATCCGGTTTACTTTTAGATCACATTCCATTTAACCAGAATGCTTTGGGTGTCTTAGGCTGTAAATGTTGCCTTGTACTTTTTTCCTTACGTTTCCAATTCTGTATAACCCATTAACTGTCATCTGTATGTAGGGACAATTTAAAAATACCATTCCATTATAATTATTATTATTGCAATGAAACTACAATTTTAGATGGTTGCTGTTTTTTCCCTATGGAGTGATCTGTGCACATCATAATTTTAACTTATCTTTCAGTATATTGAAGAGTATACACTCAAATCTTTGTCACTCATTGTGAAGGTGATGAACTAATTATTCGTTTAATAACTGTTATCTGAAGTAGGCTATCATAAGGAGTTAAGTGTTTTAAATATCGCTACTCATACTCACATAATTTTGAATATCTAGAAAAGGAGAAATCTGTCTTCAGGGAATACCTTTCCCAAGTAAGCATTCCATGTATGACATACCAGTTTATTCTTTGATGTCAGGTTTAAATTAATTCACATCTAATTCTTACACATCTTTAAGTTGATTTCCCCCCCCCCCGCTGAAAGTGATTCCCATTTCCCATTTCTGTCCCTGTGGATTGGAATTTCTTTGTCAAGCACTTGTCATGGTGCATGTTTGCACTTGGCTTATGTGTTTCTTCAAGAAGCTGAGATGGAGAATTTTAGGTGCAGTGAGACTTCTGTGGTGTTTGGATGTGGTAATATTCCTTATTCTGAATGGCCTTCTGCTTCCTGCTACATGTAAAAGCACAGACCTGATCCTGTGCTGTCTGTTCAGATGATTCAGAGCTATTTCCTTGTGAACTGTTTTGCCAATATCAGAGCATACATTTAAAGATTTTTTTTAAATTATTTTATTCTTTAGTTGGTTGTTTCTCTGTCCTTTCTATATAAAATTTGTAGACTAAGAATACTTCCATTTTTTGAGATGCTGTTTAAATTCTGATGAATTGTGTTTTCTCAACTTATCAGATTTAGGTTGTGTCATAAGAGCATAACTCATATGGCACTCACAGTACCTGGTTGTTGTAAGTGCATGTCTGACAACTCTCACAAAGTGTCTACAAATGGTTTAAGCTCAGACTCCAGAATTCTCTTGCATCTGCTACTGTCACATTATCTTCAGGATGTGGAAGTTAGAGGTAAAAGGGTTATGTGGTCTTTTTGCTGCTGTATTCATGCTTATTTAAAAAATCAATCTGGTGTTTCTAGGAGTAATAAAAGAAGTGGAAATTGCAAGCCAGTGAGAACAATAGCAACGGTATTGTGGGTGATACTGGTGGCTCTCCTAGTTACCAGTTCAGAGCACAGTTTACTAATCCTAGACCAGCTTTTCAGTTGTCCCTGAAACAGAGGCACTCAGAAAAAGGTCTGCAGACAATATACTGCTTGTTCTACACAGATGAGTTTGTGCCAGCTCTGCATGGGCCACTTCTTTACACTGAACAATTTTAAGATTACTGAAAATCCAGAAATCTGAAGGATAAATTGCAGAAGAGTTTATATATAGATAAACCCACACTTTTCTCTTGCTTTTTCTAGACTTTTTCATTACTACTGAGAAATACTTACCTAGTAAGGCTCTTCTGCTTCTACTTCCTTGAGGGATTGAAGTCCAATTTCCTTTTAACCTGTTATCTAATAGTTGTTCCTGTAATAAGATCTCAGAAACAAATACAAGTATTTTATTTTGCAGCAGAGTTAGTTTAACCTGGAATTTAAAAGTGAAGGTAAAAATAATTCTCATAAATTCAATTACTAGAAGCAAACTGAGTGTTTAATGTTCATTAAGTACCTAAAATATTGATTTCCCCCCCCCCCAGTAACATGAGTAGGTTTTTATTTTTATAGCCTAATAATTGTTAAATATTTTTTCACTGCTTGCCTAGAAGGTGTCTGTCCTTTCTTTTCCTGACAAGCATGTTTCCTATTCTAATTTGCTTGGTGCTGCTATATCCCTTTTTTTTTTTAAGCTTTTCTCTTTCAGATTTTGTCCATTCATTGTTCTTTCCTATGTGTGTATGCTTTCCTGTACATAGACATATATTGTGAGGTGCATTACTAAGAGCTTTCTTATACTGAGGTACTTCCCAGAATGGTTCTGACATGCAGACTACATCAGTACAGAAAATTATTCTGGAGTAGTGGTGTTTTAAATTCACATTCAAACTTGTTTGTCACTCACTTCCCTTGAAGGTCCGTGTTGATTTAACCCTATTACATTGTTAAGGAAACGGAGGGTAATGTTACCTTCTGTTTGTTTCCTTGTACTCTATATTTAGTTTCACTCTAATGGTAGCCAGTAGCAACCACTTTAAGTTGACTAACATGGGTTGTTGGTTTTTTTTACATGGCTTTCTGTGACACACTACTTTCTAGTAGTGTGAAGAAGGCCTTGAGAGAGCTGTGTGTCTAGAAGAGGAAATTATGTCTTGAGACATAATGAGACATTGCTGCAGTATAGTGTTTGACAAGAGGGAACTTCCCAAGCTTATAAATAACAGAACTAAAATGTAGGCAGTAGGGTACAGTTGTAACAGGAAGGAAGATCCCACCATTGCAAAGGACAGATCACTGGTGAGTGAATGTCTGTATTCATGTAAAGTTGTCAGGGAATGAAAGAAAGGAGAGGAGGAGCCAAGTATTTCAGCACCTTATATGTCATCTCATTTATTTTGAATTCGTCACATGGGACAAATGTTTTTTTATGATCATTTATCAGGGAATGATCAGAGATGGACCTTAAGCCAAATTCAGTACCAGACAGAATGGCTGGCTTGCACCTTACTGTAAGATGCCATCTATCATCTGATGCAATTAGTGTAGTTGGTTGAGAAATAGAGATCTCTTTCTTACACAGTGTGTAAGACTTGTATTCTAATTCAGGTAGATAGTGGGTACAGCAAGGGTTGATTGTGTATAATTTGTGTTCTGTAAAAGGCTTAGCTTTTGTATTTTTAACTGCATTTGCAAAACACTGTTTAGGTTAAAATAACATACTTTTAGCAGTTATGTCAGAAAAGGAAACTGCAAATTTGTGGACAACTATTCATCATAAGTCTTCCTCGCAAACATGTTTTATGGACAAGCTGCTAAAGTAGGATATTGTTTGAGTTCCTTTTTGTTTAAAGCAGAATTAGTTTAGGTCTGCCTTTTGTGGACTGAGGAGTATCTGAACCCTGAGAAACTGCAAAGTCTGGGAATATTCTCTTAGTATCAGGAATGTGAAGTGGTGGTTTTGGATTTGTTTTGTTTTTTTAAAGGGTGCCCAAAATAACCACTGGAAAGTTGGTTGCATAATAATTGCATTGCATTCAAAAATAATAATTTTGTTTGTGTATAGAGATCAAGTTAATGTATTTTTTTTTTTCATTTCTTGTTTTTGTTGAGTTTCTTAATGCTTTAAAGCAATATAGAATCACAGAATGGTTTGGGTTGGAAAGGACATAAAGATCATCCAGTTCCAACCTCCCTGGTGTGGAGGACCAGGCACTTCCACTAAATTAAGTTGTTCATAGCTCTGTCCAACCTGGTCTTATACACTTCCGGGGATGGAGCATCCACAACTTCCCTGGGCAACCTGTTCCAGTGCCTTACCACCCTCACAGTAAAGAATTTCTTCCTAACATCTGACTTAAAGTTTCCCTCTTTCAATTCGTACCCATTATTCATTGTCCTGTCACCACAGTTCCTGACAAAGAGTCCCTCTCTGGTTTCCCTGTAGGCCCCCTTCAGATACTGGAAAGCTGCTGTGAGGTCTCCACAAAACTTCTCTTCTCCAGGATGAACAACCCCAACTTTCTCAGCCTGTCTTTGTAGGGGAGGTGCTCCAATCCTCTTATCAACTTCATGACCTTCCTCTGGACTTGGTCCCAAAGTTCCACGTCCTTATGTCCACCTTGCTTTGCCTCCCTGAAGGAAGTAGATAACAGAAAGATTTGAGGAAGTTCTGTTTCACGTGGTTTTGTACTTTTCCAAGATTGCTAGGGAGCAAATAGATAAAACAGTAAAGGAGAAGCGGATCAAAGTATCTGAAGTAATATGTAGTTGGCAGTTTGTTTTGCTGTGCTGTTCTATTCCTCTCTTGGGATTCTGTTAGATTGCAGTGGGTGGTTTAAGTAGTGTGTAATCCAACTGATTACATACTAATTTAAAAGATAAAACTACAAGTGTCCACCAGCAAATTATTCCTTTGACAAGTAAAACGAAACAATTTTTCTTTTAGACTCTATAAAGATTCAGGCTTGAGTCAATGATGGTAGCATTTTCTCCTGAAAGGATTTAGAAGTTTAGGTTTATTAGGTGGAGTACTCAGCATGCTTGTGGTGCACACGTGCAAAATTTTGGTTGTCTTACAGTGGAAACTGGCACCTAAACTTACTGGTCATCTTGATTTGTCTTGTGTACTGAAACTAAGTTCTTCACATTACAATATCTTTTTTCATTTCCTGGTTTTAAAAGTTGCCAGGATGTTCTGTGCCTTATTCCAAATCACGTGCTGGATTTTTTTATATACATACACAGTCTCACACATAAATTGTCAGGGTTTCTTATGTGCTGCTTGCTTACAGCTTTGGCTGCAATCTTTTTAGAAAAAAAGAACCTTTTGAAAAAAGAATTGTCAGTGTGGGAAAAGGATGCGTTGGAACAAGCTGACATGGATGGAGAGTTGCTCTTCATTTATACAGAGTGTTGAAATGACCAGATGCAAAAGGATACTTTCAGCATTAATTTATGCACATAAATTTTGCATAATACTTGAAAAACTTACAAATCAGTGCCTCAGAAACACAGCTTTAGAATTCTGCCTCTACTAACCCATGACTGACTAATTGGAGCACATTTTGGTGCATACAGATGAAGCAAAAGTCTGGAGCAAGGAAGACATACCCTTCAAAGCAAATCATAGATTATCCTGAGATGGAAGGGACTCATCAGGATGATTAAAGTCCAGTTCGTGGTCCTGCACAGGACAACCCCAAGATCCCACCATGTGCCTGAAAGCATTGTCCAAATACTTCCTGAACTCTGTCAGGCTTGGTGCCATGACTGCTTCCCTGGGTAGCCCATTCCAGTGCCCAGCAACCCTCTGGGTGAAGAACCTTTCCCTAATATCCAACCTAAACCTCCCCTGATACAGCATCAGGCTGTTCCTTGGGTTCCATTGCTAGCCAGGTTAGGGAATACTTTAACAAACTGTGTGTGCACAAGTCTGTGAGCCCTGACAGGATGCATGTGAGTGCTGAGGGACCTGGCAGCTGCCACTGCATGGCCACTCTTGATTATTTTCTAATTATCATTAAGACTGGAAAAGGTGACTGAGGACTGAGGGAAAGCAAATGTCAACTCCTATCATCAGAAAGGGCAAGAAGGAGGATCCAGGGAACTATGGGCTAGTCAGCCACACCTTAATCCCCAGGAAGGTCATGGAAAAACCATTTTCATGTACATGAAGCACTAAAAGGTAGTTCGGGTCATTCAACATGGATTCACAATGGTGACATCATGTTCAATGAGCCTGAATGGAGGGACTGAGGCGATGGGCAAAAACAGAAACATGGGAGATTTAGTCTGAACATGAGGAAACACTTTTTCACTTTGAGGATGACTGAGCCCCAGCACAGGCTGTCCGGGGAGGTTGTCACCATCCTGGGAGGTGTTCAGAAGCTGCCTGGATCTGGTCCTGACAACTGACTCTCGGCGGCCCTGCTTGAGCTTGGGGGTTAAAGGTCCCTTTCAATGCCAACCAGTCTGCAATTCTGTGAAATAGGTTTAAGAGTTCCTGGTTCCTCATTATACAGAGGAAAAGTATTCTCAGATTTATTTTATTTGCTGTAACCCATAGAAGAAATAGAGAATGCACAAGAAGTTGAAATTGTAGTCATAGTATATTGCTTTCTGTATGTTCACTTACAGTCCATTGCATTATGTGTGTTAATGCCTAGATAGATCTACATTAGATCTATTTGATGATTAAATGACATTAACAAGAATTTTACTTTACTTATTTTTGAACTTATTTTGCTGGTAAGTTCTGAAGTTCTTTTCTTGTGTGGCAAGGAGTGTCACTTTTCAGGGGATTTTCAAGTTCAGTGCAGAAGACACTGAATTAAGTGCAGAGCATAAAAAGACTAGAAAATTCACTGCCACTTAGAGCTTTCTGGTGACCAGTTTCTCCCAGAAGGGGAAATGCTGAAGACTCGGCAGCTTTTACAGGATAGGATCTCCTTGAGAAGAAAGGCAGGCAGATTCTTTTCTGCAACAGAATTTTCTCAGTGGAAGGTAGAGAATTTATTGGTGCTGAAGTGGGGGTGGAGGGTGTGCTGCTTTACATGGAAATGTCTTGAGTCCTGCACTGCATTATAAAGGTGCATCACTGCAGCACAGGGGTCCTCATTCAGGTGTTAAAATGGAGGGCTTTCCAAAGGTATCTGGTCCATTTGATGCGTTCTAGGTATGTTTTAAGAGGGCTAAATTCTTAAGAAGATTGGTTTCCATTAATGGGTTGTAAATCTGGAACAGAGATATGAACCAAATAATATGGGCCTAAACAAAAAAGCATGGGAATTGCTGACTTGTTTTGTCTACTCTCTTATTGTTTGGAGACTGATATATCCCTGAAAGTTTAAGCCATGTTGTTACTGAACTTATGCTGCTTGTGTGCCCTATTTATGCAAATAGCAGTGGTCAGTGGTTTTTTTGTCTACATTTTGGAGCGTCTAGTTTGTTGAGTTCTGGTGGCACTGGTATTTTTCAACATATTGTGAATTTATAAACATAGGAAGATGCATCATTAATGTAAATTTATTCCTCTGTTTTCCTCTGTCAGGAAGAAGGAAGTATCAAAGAAATTGCAATAACTCACCATGTAAAGGAAGGACATGAGAAAGCAGACCCTTCACAGTTTGAACTTCTGAAAGTACTTGGACAAGGATCCTTTGGAAAGGTTGGTAGCTGAACTCTTGTGGAGCCAGTTACTCAGGAATATGGCATTGAATATCGGGAGTGAAATATTTAGAACAGCCACAGTGTTCCATTAAGGCAATGTTGCAAGTGAAAGCTGCTTTCTAAATTAGTGCTAATGAGGCACTGTAATTGTGGCAGATCTTTTTAAAGGAGTATTTTTTTCTAGTTTGCATGATATGTAGATTTCAAAATTCGATAGAAAAATTGGCTTGATATGAAATAATTGGGTATTCACTGTTAAAATGGAATGTAATTTTTCTGTAACTACTCTGCTGTGTTTGAGGGGGCGAGGGTTGAAAGGTTTTTTTGGTAAGTATTCCTAGTTGCTAACTTGCTAATGGTAGGTCATCATTAGTACAGAAGCTGTAGGCAGAATTTTTTTTTGTGGCAGATTGTAATTGTAATGAGCAAATTTTAGGCAGTAATGGCTGCTGAAGTAAACGTGATACACCCTAGTCTTGTTTGTGCTGGTTTTATCTGTCCTAACTTAGTTAAGGTACAATGTGCCTTGATATTTATCTGAACACCTGTTAAAGACTCAATGTTTCTAGCATTTGGTAAGTACTGTTCACACTGTTCACTTGACTTGCTTTTATTTTCTTTTAAGAATTCTTTCTAATTTTTAATGCAGGTCTTCCTTGTCAAAAAAATCTCAGGATCAGATGCTAGACAGCTTTATGCAATGAAGGTATTGAAAAAGGCCACCTTGAAAGGTAAGCATTGTTTAGAGAGAGGGAAGGAAAAAACCCAAGCTAAACAGGGAGCATTCTAACAAAACCTAATCTTAACACAGATGCTGTTCTTCAGATGGTCTTACAGCTTTCTTCTATCAAACAGCAAATAGCAGAATACACTGCTTTGTGTTGTAAACCTGAAAGGGTTCAGTAACAACAGGATTGTGTTGTTAGTTACAGGGGAAAGTGGGTTCCTTTCCTTTCCCCGCTGCCTCCCTCAGGTGATGGTGGTTTGATAGAGTAGCTGTGTTACATCTGCCACCCCACGGGCTCCTGAGCTCTTACTTGAAACTTAATATCCTTCCATTTTTCATTTGCTATGTATCACCAAGGATACAGTTAATGCCTTTTGCTCAGTTTATAGTTAGGTCATGATATTTAAAAGTGCATTGTATCAACCGTTTAGTTCTAAAAATTCTAAGCACGGGAGTTAAAGTCTTTTTTTAAAATGGACATACACAGTACATTTGCCCAAAGTTTTTGGTGCTTGTTCTGGGTGTAGAATGTATTTTATAAAACCTTAAGTAATCCTCTAAGTTACTTGACCAAAAATGTGTTGTAAATTGATCTGTTTCTTGGGTGGTTTTGGTCTTGAATAGTATCAGTAGCAAAATAATTTTAAGCCTGAACAATCTCAGTTCTGTCTTGGAGAATTCTGTAAGAAAAAAGAAATAATGTGGGGTTTTTTACTGTAGATTAAAGGGAAAGTCATCTTTCACACTAATGCTTTAACCAGAATGTTTGCTTGTTCTTTTATGCCATTATTTAGTACTTCTGTCTATTTGAAGTTCTGATTGATGAAATTGCAATGGTAATTTTGGGATGGTTTCAACAAATTGTAGTGCTTTGCCTATGTTATTGATTATTATATTGAATTTCAGTTTTAACATACAGTTTATAGAATAATGAAGAGAATAAAAACTCTAATTGAATTGTGAACTTCTGCTAAAATGTTGAACCCAAATTTTTTTTACTTAAGATCTTGTACTGAATATCTGTCTCACAGCTCTCATTATATGTCACTTACACTTGAAACTATTACAGAGGGTATGTTTTTGAACAGTTTCCTATATTTTGATTCCTTTGTGTTTTGTGGCACGTGTCATTCTCATTATTTACTTCCTATTTTTCTGAAATTGATTTCCACTCATTTAAGGTACATTAATATCCTCAATAGCCTTTCATTCTACAGCCTGTTAATCACTCAGGACTGGTCAAAGGTCATTCAGCAGTTGCTTTTTCAAGACATGTGAGGGCTTCTCTTCATCACCTTTTGATTGCAGTTTAACCTTATGTGTGAAAATTACAGTCCAAGCTGTTGGTCTGGTTTTGCCTACAGATGGCAGAGACTGATAAATACTGAAATTGGCAGCTTCACTTTTAATTGAAAAAGGAGATTCTTTGACGCACTAATAATTCAAGAATGCCACAGTTCTCAGCACTTTGTATCTGAATTTTCAGATGCTTTTATGTGCTGTTTGGTTGTGATTCGTGTTTTAGGAAGAGCAGAGTTGCAAGCAGATTAAGGCTACTGTTGAAATTTTAGTATGAAATTAACTGGAATTAATTCTATTTTCCATAACTGCAACATTTTTTGATATCCAAGACTATATTTTTAAATAACACAGTGTATTACTTGATTTGTCTGTGGTTCTTTGACCTGTTTGAAATCTATTTCATAAGGTTATTTTTGTGTTCTAAAATTAAAGATAATGCCCTTTAAGACCACACTTAAAAGCAGTGTGCATGATTCACAAGTCAAATTTAGAGAGAATATTTTCATAGGAATGCAACTGTATTAGCCAGAACACATAGATGTAACTACACAGTCCAACATTTTAATGTTTGAGACAAATCTTAAGAATATACACATATAACTTTGTTTACTGCAGAGACTAGTTTATTAATACACTCTGATAGAGGGTATCATCTTTCAGTGGCCCTTTATGATGGGGGGAGAGAGAGAGAAACAGGGTCCAGCCATTGCTGGAGAGTCTGGCAACAAATGTATTAAGAAAAAACAGTATTTCCAATAGTGTGCTGATGGAAACGATAGTCAAACAACAGTCAGATATCAGGTCAAGTAATGGCTGATACTAGTATCTGAAATAAGCTCAGTTCTTTACACTTTTTTTGCTTGAAATTTTGTAAATCTGTCCTTTTTCTAGCTTTCTAGAAATAAGGCTTGTTATCCATGTAACTGTTGCATAGCTCCAGGCACTTGAAAGTCTTGCAAACTTTTTTCTCAACTGAACCTTCCTAAGGAAAGGTTTCTGAATATTCTGAATTTCAATTATGTAATTCAGATGAACCGCTGAAACAGTGAAACTGCACAAATATCTTGTGACATTGTAATGACTTTAGATGCAAAGGTCAAAATCTAAATGTGATGTTTGCTCTGTGTTTGCTGAGCGCTTATTTCACATCCTTCATTTTTAGGAATCTGTTCTGAAGGAGGATGAAAACTTGATAGCTTTATTAATTCATGAAAATGTATCTATATAACTTTTTTGCAAGTACCTGTATTATTGTAAATGCCTATTTCTGGGAAAAGATAGATAAACTTTCTGACAGACCCTTTTGCTTCTGGTCTTTTTTTTTACTGCCTTGTTATGTTTCAATATGTGAGAACTCTGGCTTGTTAACTGTACAAGGAATGCTGACAACTTAAACTTTGGACTGGACTTCATTGCTCTGGGGTGCTTCCTTCAGGAAGATGTAACATTAGTGAAAGGAGCAGTAACAAAATGTAGATCAAGGGAAAGAGAAATGCAGCATCTTAAACCACTGAAAGCAAACTTTGATAGCTCTCATCTGTTAAGAGCTCTGAATTGTGTCCCTGTCCTGGCTGATTCGAAGCTTCAGATGGGAACCAAGCCCAGACTGGGGTGGCAGAGGAGTTGTGGAGGACACAGCTGAAACAGGTGCTGTGCTCAGCTGACCATCTCCCCGTGTCCACGCATTGCCAGCACTGTGATGTGGTGCGTCTGCATGTGATGCTCCCTTGAGTTTAATCTGTCCTGGCATAGGAGCACTTCCATGTCCCTTTCTGAGCCAGCATGCTGGGACAGCACAGGCAGCTTGAGCAGCAACTGCTTTGATGTCTGGTGCATTCCTCCATGCATGTTTACTCGAAGTAAATACTCTGAAAATCAAAAAGATTGTTGGAAGTATACACTACGTTGAATCAGCAGTACTTTTATTTTAAGTTCAAAATAAAGAAAGGAAATAAAAAACAGTTTCCCTTCCAAATTGTAAAAGTACCTAACATCCAAATAGTGCAAGTTATTTGAATGAGTTAAACCACTATAAACATCTTTATGGTAGTATAATTGTATTTGTTATAAGTTTGTTTTGCTATAACTTTAATTCTCTGTGCTTTTCAGCAGTAGAGAAAATGGTTATGTTTTCTGTACATAGCTGTGGCAGTTTTGCTCTAATATTTAAAAGGTTAACTAAGTATAGAGCAGACTGAAGGGTAGATATGTTTTCTCACATGCTTTTATTAAATGTATTTGCCCAGTGTCATGTCTTGTAAACAGCACAAAGTGATGCAGATTAAAATGCATGAAGATATTTATCAGAAAACTCTGAACTGTGGAGTAAATTCTCTCTCAATTCCCTTCTGTGTGGGTGACCTGCAGGTGGTTGTAATATTACAGGATACAATGTGAAGTACATCAGGAAACATAGGAGAAGTACTGATTCATAATGTAAAAAAATTTTTTTTAATGTTGCTTGTTCATGTTCTGTTGTAGTTCGAGATCGGGTTCGGACAAAAATGGAACGTGATATCCTAGTAGAAGTTAATCATCCTTTTATTGTCAAGTTACATTATGGTGAGTTGCATAAAAATTCATTTTTAAAGCGTAAAAATGGGTGTTTGTCAAGATAGTACCTAATACGTGCTTTGTGATTCTGAGAGTCATAGAACATTAGTGTGCTAAGACCTGATTGTGCAAAGACTTGCTGTGTAGTAATTCTCATGCAAAGTAAGCACATGGCAGACTTCATGTAGTGTTAAATCTTTATAGGACTGAGAGTCTTTAGCCCTTTGTGCTATTAAAAAGCAGTTATCTATCAATAACTAGCCATTATTTTCCAAAATCACCAATTTTATTATGTCCTACTTTTTAAGTTATTTCTTTTAGTTGCTTTGCTTACTCTGTAGAAAACAGATGCAATGGCATTACTGTCAGTTGCATCAAAATTGGTGGGAATGTACCTTTTAATGGGCAATTGTAAAAAAATACTTCTGTGGAAGATGAGAGGATATCAGTACCCTTAATGTGTCATGCAGAAAGTAATGTGAAATAAATGATAGAAGATTCTCTGGTGTGGTTTGGGGTTTTTTTCATATTTTTCTTTTAAGATCCATTTTTTCCTGTAGTTCAAACCTTATGTCTCTCCATCTGTCTAAAATAATGTACCTTTGACTATTTTATTCTTCTGCAGCCTAGACTCAATCTGTTAAGCTGAGTTTCTAGAAGTTTTAAAATAGGTGTATTAGTTACTAGTTTGCCCTTTTAAATCTGGCTTGTTACTTCAAAATCTGGAATTAGATGCTGACTAACCTAAGTAAAGTTTATTTTTTTAGAAATTTCATTGGTGTCTTCCTTTACTTTCACAAGGCACAGAAGTTACTTGGTCCATGATAGAGAGTCAGGTGCTTAATTTGTTTAAATACATTTTTCATTAAATATGTTTTTCCCCAAAGGAGAAATAAGAATTCGTTTTGGTAATTAAAATAAGGGTGGATTATTTGGTATGTTATTTTTCTGATCGTGGGTAAAATTAGATAATGTTTACTTTTTTAATTGATCTTTTCAGCTTTTCAAACAGAAGGGAAGCTATATCTTATTTTGGATTTTCTCAGGGGAGGAGACTTGTTTACACGTTTATCCAAAGAGGTAAAATTTTTTAATTTGAAAAATTGTCTGTTGATAAAATTTGATTATAAATTGTCTATAGACAATTAGGAGAGTTACTTCTAAAATTTGATTTTCATTGAATAAAATTTTAATCTCTTTTTAACCACCTATGTTTTTTGTCTGGTTGGGTTTTTTGCACAAAGCAGTTACGTCATGAAAAGGTAATTTATATTATTTCTGAAAAAAAAGGCTTAGATAAACCTTCTGTGCTGCCTATGTACCTGGTAAAGTTTTCTTCTCATATTGCTCCCATATTTAAATATAAGACTCAGAAAGAGCATGGTTTTATATAAAGTAAGTGTATTCAAATGAACTGGTCTATGTCTGGGTTTAATGTCCAGAATTCAGTGTCAAATAAGATCCTTTTTAAATTTACATGTGAATGCAAAATCACATTGTTTATAGATACTAAAAAAAACAAAAATGGTATTTCACTTGTTAACTTTTGGAAAATTACTAAACTGTTTTCATTTTGTCATGATGGTGATATCTCTGTGTAGATATGGGAAATAATAACCTTGAAGAGTTTCATTTCCTCAAATTAATTTGATTATAATTCCTAAGAAAAGTTAACATTTAATATATCAAATTTTAAAAAGCTTTTTTGCCCATCACTCATGCGGAAACTTGAAACAAGATGTGTTGAAAGAGATACAAATATATCCAATATATGTCTGATAACCTGCATTTGTAATTGTAGCTGCCTTCCATTTTCCCTTGCTACGAGAGTATCTGGAACAATCAGATTGGGTGATCACTACAAAGCTACATGGTTATAAAGAGCAGAGTAGAATGCAATACATTTTGTGTATAGATATATCTTCATTTCTGTACTGACCACATAAATTGTTACATGCACTTTGATGAAACCATCTGTTTCAAGTTGCTTCTTGTAGTTTGTTTTGCCACAGATAAGTAAAAAGTTAAAAAACTTGGATACTTTTCTCTTAAAATCCATAGTTCTCATTCTTGATTCCCGAGAAAGAATGTATATTCGTTTCTTGCTGATGACTTTTTCATCTTGAGCCACTCAAGTTTTATAAAACTTAATATGGTTAGATAAGAAATATTCAGGATAGGTACCTGAATCTAAGAGAACCATTCATAAGTGATGAGTGACGTGGGTATTCTGGAGGCAACTAATGTTGTCCTCATATCAATTCATGTGATTTAGTTCATCTGATGTATTTTAAAAAGTTGCTTTTTCCCTATTGACTACAAAGGGAAAAGTGATTAATTTGAAGCTAGATGTCTACACTGCAGATGTTTGAAGTTAGGAGAGAAGAATTCTGTACAATGTTTTAAAGAACGTAGTGTGGGTGTATTATCCTCTTGGGATGTTATTATTTGAGCTTTTAAACGTTTCTTATAGAAATTTCCCTTCTTGAATATGCCTATACTAAATATTGGCTCTTTTGTAGAATTAAAATCAGCAACAGCCTTTTGTACCAGCTTTGGTATCACTTTTTTTCCTTGAACTACTAAGGGGAAAATATATTTTATTGTCCAGTTTTAACTCTTGTTTAGAATAACTTTCATCTTTACTCTCTATTGCCATTCTTTTTTCTAAGTCCATATGCTTTACCTAAAGATATTAGTCTTAAATTCTAAAAACAAAACAAAAAAAATAACTGAGTAGTAACTTAAATAGAATCAAATCATGCAGGATCTATTTTTATCTTTTTTTCTACAGTCTCAGAAAAGTTGAATTTTAATGTTTCCTCTCAGGAATCACAACAGTTGATATAATTAGGGCAACATGTTTGTTTCAATGAATGTAAACAGGGATTAGTTTATCTTCCTAACCAAAAAAGTAGGATTGCTACCTGGGTCTTACCTGTACTCTTGGGGAGACTATTTCCTTAGTTTACTCTTAGACTTACCTTTTCAGCAGTTACATTTCAAGGTTGCATCTTGGAGTTTTTACCACTTCTTTCTAAAAGTACTTAGTCTTTTCAAAACCAACATCTGTAAGCTTTTCTTGTCTTTCTGACTCTGTAGACCAGGTTCAGGTATTTGGACTTCTTTGGTCCATTTGTTGTCTAGAAATGAAATGGTCACATCCAGCAAAGAGGTAGTCACATTCTTTAAGTGCTTCCAAAATTTTTCAGTCCTACTACAATGTCTGTCTGTTCTCTGGCTTAATCAGAAACAGCTAACCTCCCATTTTGCAGAAAGAATAATGTATTGGCTTCAAAATTATTTTTCAAGTATGTCCAAGTATTTCAAGTATGAAATAGTATGGGTTATAAAATCCTAGTTTTTGTGTCACCAATAAGGTTGCATTTCTAGTGTTCTGTATGGAAATGAATTCAAGTATTATGAAAAACAATTCTGAAAAACTATTGTTGTTGTTGTTTAGTGTTAGTGCTGGTGTAAGCTTTACAGATTCACATGTAAAATACATTGTGTTGCTTTTTCAGGTGATGTTCACAGAAGACGATGTTAAATTTTACTTGGCAGAATTAGCACTTGCTTTAGACCATCTACACAGTCTTGGAATAATATACCGGGACCTGAAGCCAGAAAAGTAAGTCTCCTTTGTGAAAAATGCAGTGTATTGATTTCATTTCTATAGCACTTCTACCTATGCACTCCTTCCCAGCTGTTAAGCTTAAGTAATTTACTATATAAAGTGAACAGAGGGAGGTGGGGGAGATTTGTGGGCTGTTTTCACTTAAAAGGTTGGATTTCACCTGTCTGAAAGGGCAAAGAGGCTCTTAGCTCAGGGCTCCTTGAGAGAATTTTAAACTATGTTTGAAGGTGGATGGGAACAAAGCCAGAGATAAGCCTGGAGGTGACACATCACACTTTGAGGGACAGTGTGCTACCAAGGTCCTTCCATCTGCCTTATCAATGGAGTTAGGGGATGGGGATCCACGTGGCAGCAAGGATGCAAAAATTATTGATATGTTAAAAATACATTAAGAAAGTCAGGTCCTGCTTGACCAGCTTGATCTCCTCCTGTGGCAAAGTGAGCTGCTTAGTGAATGTGAGGGGAAGGCTGTGAATTACCTAAACTTCAGTAAGCCTTGGACACTATTTCCCACAGCAGTCTGCTGGAGGAACTGGCTTCCTGTGGTGTGGGTGGATGCATTTTTCGCTGGGTATAAAACTGTCTGGATAGCTGGGCCCAGAGAGTGCTGGGGATTGGAGTTAACATCAGCTGGGGGCCAGTGACAGGTGGTGTTCCCTGGGGCTCAGTGTTGGTTGGGGCCAGTCCTGTTTAACATCTTTGTCATCAATCTGCATAAGGGAATCAAGGGCACCTCAGCCAGTTTGCAGGTGACCCCAAGTTAGGTGAGAGGAAGTGTGGATCTGCTGGAGGGTAGGAAGGCCCTGCAGAGGGATCTGGACAGGCTGGATCAATGGGCTGAGGCCAATTGTATGAGGTTCAATAAGGCCCAGTGCCGGGTCCTGCACTTGGGTCACAACAACCCCATGTGATGCTCCAGGCTTGGGGAAGAGTGGCTGGAAAGCTGCCTGGTGGAAAAGGATGCTGGGAATGCTGTTTGACAGCTGGCTG
The DNA here is from genome assembly GCA_013397135.1 of Pachyramphus minor. Lineage (NCBI taxonomy): Eukaryota > Metazoa > Chordata > Aves > Passeriformes > Tyrannidae > Pachyramphus > Pachyramphus minor. The sequence continues at coordinate 1,688,419 of VYXB01010567.1, forward strand.
AATGTGAGGTGACAGTGTGCCCAGGTGGCCAAGAAGATCAGTGGCACCCTGACTTGTATCAGAAGTAGTGTGGCCATCAGGACCAGGGCAGTGGTTGTCCCCACGTACTTGGCACTGGTGAGGCCACACCTCAAATCCTGTGTATTGTTCCGGGCTCCTCACTACAAGAAAGACATTGAAGTGTTGGAGCATGGCCAGAGAAGGGTAAAGGAGCTGGTGAAGGGTCTGGAGCATAAGTCTTACAAGGAGTGACTGAGAGAACTGAGATTGTTTAGCCTGGAGAAAAGGAAGGTCTTTACAACTACCTGAAAGGAGGTTGTAGTGGGGGCTGGCCTATTCTGCCAGATAAAAAGTGACAAGAAAAGGGGAAATGTGTCACCAGAGGAGTATTAGGAAACTGGGTATTAGGAAAAATTTCTTCACTGAAAGAGTTGTCAAGCATTGGGACAGGCTGTCCAGGGAAGTGGTGCAGTCAGTATTCCTCAAAGTATTCAAGAAATGTGTGCAGCCGTGCTTGAGGATGTGGTTTAAGGTTGAACATGGTAGTGCTGGGTTGATGGTTGGACTTGATCTTAAAGGTCTTTTCCAACCTTAACTATTCTGTGGTTCTAAGATCATCTTGCTTCAGTTATATGCCAAGTGCTATGTCCAAGTTACTTTAGGTAAAGCATATGCTGAAATATTCCTGCCTTTCACTTTCCAGGTGTTTTAATGCATGCAAAGGAGAAGAGGTCTTCTTGGCCTTTTTTTTAATTGTTATTGTAGGCTTTCTGGGCTAAACTTAGAACAAATGCATGATACAGAGTGGCACTTGAATGTGGTATCTTTGCATTTGAAGCCTGACAGCAAAAATTTTTCTTCTGATGCTGATTTTTAAAATGCACTGCAAATAAGAGCAGAATGGAGTTTAAAATATAAAAATAGTAAGTCATAGGCTCTATTTACTGTATTGGCAATCACATAATTACACTGAAAACTTAAAATAAGCTTGAAAGTACAATTCCAATATGGTGGTGTGTCTTGATACGCTAGTCATCCATGCTTCATTCAGGTGACTGAATGCTACCTGCTGTTTATGCTTTTTCTTCCATAATTTTTTTTTGAGTTCTGGAAGATGTAAAGGAGAAAATTATAAAAATGTTTAGCACTGACTGACAAGAATGGAAAGATTCCTGCTCAAATCAGGAAACTGGACAGTTTTGGCATGGGATTGCACTTACAAATGAACAGGGAACGAATTAGGTTTAAACTTTTGGGAGTGTTCTGTTAAGTAATTCTGAAGTGAGGAAAAATAAGCTTAACATGTGGAAAATGATCTTGAGAAAGCAAAGTGAGAGAACTTCAGTTATTTTGCTAACATTAGCTTCCAAGAGGAAAAGGATGAAATAGTAATTGGCAAAGACTAAACAGCTACTGCCTCAAACATAGGGTGGGTTTTTTTGCTGTTTTTGTTTTGTTCTTTAAATACTATCTGTCTATACCTAGCCTTGGGTTTAAGCCTTGGGTGCATTCAGTTAAAAAAAAAAAAAGTCCAAATGTTGAAACTACTTGTTACTTCCTTATCCATAAATTACAAGAGTAATTCTTACAGGCTGTGTCTGTACTGTGGGGGTGTTTCCCAAAATCTATTTCTTGAACACTTTGCATGCTTGGAAATGTGATTGTATTCAGTGGTGGTTAAGGGTAGTTGTCATCTTGAAATGTGGCTGTTTTTGTGATTTAAGTGAAAACATGGAAGCACAAAGCCTGCTCCAAGTACAGGGCCTGTGGGTCCTGTCCTTTGGTACAACATGAAAGTATTTATTACTTGATGTTATTTGAAGTAGTCAACATGCTCTGAAATGGTAATAACAAATTAAGACCTGTTTTGTAGTCGCATGAAAACATACCTTGTATAAAAGAAACAGAACGAGACCTCTGTTTTTATCACTTGTGATAAAACTACATGTGGAAGTTTAAGATAAATGTTACTACAGACTGAATTTAACCAAATGGTTAAACAAAACTTTGATAATCTGATTCTTTCATCATCTTTAAAAAGAAAGAATTGAGGGAAAAGAAAAAATGTAGTTTGAAAGTATCTTCTAATAACTCATTTTCATGCATGTTCAATTCTGCTTGTCTTTGTGTATGCTGTTCTGTTTATTCCTAAGGGTCATCACTACGTTGTCCAAAACAACAGTTAGAAGACATTTTAATTAATTTTTATATTATTTTTTTGTTTTTAGCATCCTGCTGGATGAGGAGGGACATATCAAATTGACAGGTGAATAAAGGGAAATTGAAATACCTGGATATTTTCTGTTCATCATAAAATCTTGGCATTTTTCTTTTGGTAAACCAATATGGTAAAATAAGTAAAGGAAATAAAAAAATAAGTAAATAAGTAATTTTAACTGATAGGTAATTTAGCTGCGGAGAAAATAGTGTACTTGAAATAAATGAAATACATAAATATTTGAAAAAGATTCCTGTTTTACAAGTATATCTGATGTTACAGACCTATGATAATGTGGGGAGGGGAGGAGAATTCTGTAATTCCCATATTAGTATTTAGTTGTATATACAAATGATATAAGCATAGCACTTCATATTATAGTAAAAGTATCAAACATGAGTGATTATTAATTTTTTTATATATATATTTACAGTTGTAACTATTTTTTTTTGCCATTCAGATTTTGGCTTAAGTAAGGAGTCAATTGATCATGAAAAAAAAGCCTACTCTTTCTGTGGAACAGTGGAATATATGGCACCAGAAGTTGTTAACAGACGAGGCCATACACAGAGTGCAGACTGGTGGTCTTTTGGTGTTTTAATGGTAGGTTTCTGGTAAATGTAAATAATAACAAAACTGTGCTTTGCAAGGTTTGGTGAAACAAATAAAACCCTAACTTTAAGGTGAGCTTTACATGAATTCTACAAAGGAAGTTTAAATTATATGAAATTAATATTACCACAGAGTTTGGATTAAGAACATGCACTAGGTTTCATATCCACACCAACAATATGCCATATTTTTATCTTCATTTAATTCAAATACTTTACATTTATATATGTTTATATAGTGCTATCTATAGTAGTTTGATTGTTATGGAGACCAGGAGGAGTACTGAAGTATACAGAAAAAATACTGTCTATTCCAAAGTAGGGAAGAAATTTTAGATGCAAATTTGATTTTACTTTCAAGAGGAAAAAGATGATCAGTACCTTTCTGGTTAGAGTCTACAGTGTAATTAAAATTTAATGGAATAATGACAACTGTTGTTTTCACCCATCACAGTAATCTAAATGACACTGAACTGATATAGTTGCTCAGTTGCTTATGGTGTTTCTACCAAGGGTTAATTCCTATGAAGTTGCAGTGCTGGGGGAAATAACATACGTATGGAATATGATAAGAATAATTAATAGATCATGTTGGTATTTAAGGAATGCTGAAGGGCTTTTAATATTTAAAATCTTAGTGTGCATTTTTGACATGGAGATTAAATAATTGTATTTTTAAAGAAAATGTTTTTGTTTCTTACTGCTTCTCTACATGACTGTAACAGTGTGTGCTTTAGAGTACAAGAAGGACTCTTGTGTCTGAAAATACATCATCCTATCACTTTTTAATCATTTAGAATGCTGTTGTGATCTGAAAACTGACTATGTAAAAGTAGAACCTGATAATTAAGCTCTCCAGACAAGAGCACACACTCCTCACAACTGCACATATCAGTAAGAACACAGTCAATTAAAAGATAATTACAGTGCAGTTGCAGAATATTTGTTGTTGATAATACTAACATAAACTTCAGCTTTACTTTATAAAGCTGGAAAATATAATTTTGTGTTTATCAAGTGCATGTGGTAAAATTAAAAACAGCTGAAAGATGTGACTGGTGTAACTTTCACAGTCTAAGTGCACTGTGTGTTAAGCACTTTGGCTTCTACTTTGAATACAAAAATATGACCTTAAAAAACAAATTCTCTGAATTAGTATATGGAATACAGTGCAGTTTTCTCTGAGGCATATTTTTGGTGCTTGCATTTCTAGTTTGTAATTTGCATAGACAATCTGTATATATCCAGTTTTAAATCATTCTTGATGATTTCTGTGTTGATCAAGACTTCAGGTGATGGTTGGTGTGGTGTAAGGACACAGTAGCTAGATTGAGCAGAAATTATAGCATAGAAAGGGAGACTCTAAAGATATTTCAACAAACCATTTGGCCTCTTTTCTTTTGCTGCTAGAAACAAAGTAGTGTTTAAGCTGTTGTTGAGAAATGTATTGCAATTTGTCCTTTAAAATGGTGACAGTTTTAAGGGATGCCATACATGTAAAAGCATTTGTTTAAAGTTTGCAGAAGCATTGAGATACTGTCCTGCTGAAATAAAACATTATAACAAGGGAAGGTCAATATTGGCACATAATGTTGGAATATGGTGTTTGTGAGGGGCAACAAAGAATATGTATGCTGAGCTGTTAATACAAATATGTATGCTTGTGGCAAATTAGGAGCTTGCCAAAGAACTTTGTATTTCAAAACATGCAGCACTACAAATGTACCTCTTAAAAAGTGGTTTTCTTTTAAGTGCAACTTGTGAAGAACCAAAAACAAAGAAAAATTTTTTTTTTCTTCCATATACCTCTCACATCTTCCTGACAATTGTCTTAACTGTTAAAGTGTTAAAGTAGGTTTTTTCATGTTGGCATTATTATTAAATTTAAAATTTTTAAATATATCTTGAAAAACTATTATTTAGAGTATAAAATACCTAGTAGTAGTGAAGAGATAGCAGTAAGAAGTTTAAAATTTATTTTAATAAAATGGTATTTAAAGAATACTGTTAGTGCAACTTCATGCTCTTATTGTAGATCTAAGAATGCTACAGTCACACATTATTCATTCAAGTTATCCATGTACATTTTTAATGTTTAGAAGGCTGAATGTCTGGGTCGTACCAGAAAAGAGAGGAATAGGATACCTTGTGTTCAGTATGACTTAAGTTTGTGTAAGCTGTTCAGAGGGCTTCTTTATAATTATTTAATTTTTATGTCTTTAACTGTATGCCACAAAATTTCATTGAACTAAGTTATTTTGCAATTCTTAAACCAAAAACATCATGATTTCTGCCTAAGAATCTGGCTGCAGTGACTGCTGCCAGACTGCCTTCACTACCTCACTTAGACCTGATATCCCTGCATTATACTGCAGCCCAACAGAAGTACCTTTATATTTATCTGGTTTTACTCAGTCACTTTCAGAACAAATCAGTATTTTAACAGTGTCTGTTGCTTATTACAAGGCACTGTAGAATGTGCATGTACATATTGTGTAGCTCTTGCGTGTTCCTTCAGGCTTTATTTCCACTGTATGCATATAATAACCACTTTTCATCATGCATGTCTTTGTCAATCAACTAACCTTTCCCCCTTTTCAACAAAGGCTATGTACATGCCAATTTTAAAAATTTTGACCTTTTTAAAAATCCCTGCATGAGGAGAAATCATCACTAACTTTTGGAAGGGGGATCTTTTTTCCCTACCCCCCCACTTTGTTGAAAACTAAAAATACAGCTGTGTAGATCAAGTCTTCCAAGAATAAAGTTTTTAGGCAGAATTGAAACACAGAAAGTTATAGTCTAAATTATTCAGGTAAAAGTATGTAAAGCAAGGTATCAATATAGGAAAATATTTTGCAGCTTTAAAAATGGCAAAGGCTGCTCAGTGTTTGTAGCAATTTAAACTGTACAATGAAATTGTTTTGCACAGACTTGATTGTTAACATGCATGAATTTTGGAAGGTTAAGATGCTAAGTAGTTTTGTCAAAAATTAGTTTTTGTCCAGGTAATGTAATTGATGAAAGTTTTACTCTATACAGTTTGAAATGCTCACTGGTACTCTACCTTTCCAAGGGAAAGACAGAAAAGAAACCATGACTATGATTCTCAAGTGAGTACACTCTTATTTATATATCTCATCAGGTATTCTACAGCGATGCCCTCCGGGCTGCAATATCTAATTTCTACTCTTCCCTCATTTTCAAAGGTACTGGTAAATCCTCACTCCCTATTCCATATTATTAATTCCCTTTGCTGCCTATCTAATTTGCTTTTCTATTCCTCCCCCATACCAGGTACAAAGAATTTCATAGCAGCTCTTTAATCTGTAATAATAACTTCAACCATATGATCTTTCCCATCTTATTTCCATAATATTTTTTAACTTTCTTACCCTTTTTGATAACCTGTGCATTTTTTCCTTGGTGTTTTTTTTTCCTTTTTTAGGTTTTTGGGGCTCTTTGAGAAAATATTTTCTCTCCTTTGTCTTACCAGCTCCTTACCCTACTTCTTTGTATTAATAGTGCTACCAGCAACTTGCTTCCCCAATACTTCCCCTATTTGCTGAAGTACATCTTCCCTTCTGTACTCTCCTATAACTTGCCCAAGCTCCAATTTCCCCCTTGGCTATTTTCAGTATAGATTTTGCATTAGCTATATTGTGGAAATTGCTTTCCTTCATGCAGTTAATGTTCTTGTTTTTGCTAATGAAGATCTGCTTTTTTTTTCCCCCCTGCTGATTCCCCACATATTCTCTAAACTAATACAACCTATGGCGTAACTGCCCCATTTTTGGGACTGTAGCCAAACACTGTGCAAACAAGTCTGTTTCCTCATATCATAGGTTCACTTCTCCGTTTCCATCCATTTTTAACTAATACCATTTTTTTTCCATGAAAGCTCATAAGACTATTTCAGTTTTCTTGTTTGTTTTCTGCTTTATTGATTATAATTTTTCTTAGTCCTGTTACTGCTTGTCTACCCATATATCAAAGTCAACATTTCTTCTACACCAGCAGCCTGTTTTGAAAAGTAAATATATGAAATTCTTTCATATTTTTTCTAAGTAATTAGAATGTGAAAACCACTAGAAAACAAACTCATTCTTTTCCTTGCTTTTGCTTTCATAATGCATAAGTTATGTTTTTCTTTGCCCTTCTATTTCTTCCTCATCTTATTTGCAAATGTATTTAGTGATGCTACTTTCTTCTGCTGGCTCAGCACCATGCCAGTTCAAAGCTTCATGTTGTGATTATTCAATGTCTTTAACTAAAACGTTCTATCTGTTCACAGCAATTCTTTCCACCTCCTATTTACAAGAAGCTAGTCTGAGATAATTCTACATCGCTCTCACTTGTTTCAGGAGTCATGCATTTTTTTTTTCTATCCATGTCTCATGAGTCACATCTTTCTCTTCTTCCCTTTGCTTGCATGTGACTCCACTCTGTTCCTCAGCAGTCTTTTCACTGTTGCTATAAATATCTTCTGTATTCAGCTGCCATGTAGAATATTCTCATTGCATCTCCCCAGTTAATTGATATTAATAGTCTTTGATAGCCCAGAGAGTGGTGGTGAATGGAATTACCTCGAGCTGGTGGCTGGTCACAGGTGGTGTTGCCATGGACTGGCTATTGGGGCCAGTCCTGTTTAACCTCTTTATCATCAATCTGCACAAGGGAATCAAGGGCACCTCAGCCAGTTTGCAGGTGACCCCAAGTTGGGTGAGAGGAAGTGTGGATCTGCTGGAGGATAGGAAGGCCCTGCAGAGGGATCTGGACAGGCTGGATCAATGGGCCGAGGCCAATTGTATGAGGTTCAATAAGGCCAAGTGCCAGGTCCTCCACTTGGGTCACACTGTGCAGATGTGATGCTCCAGTCTTAGGGAAGAGTGGCTGGAAAGCTGTGCAGAGGAAAAGGATCCTGGGGTTATTGGTCAATAGTGGCTGAATATGAGCCAGCAGTGTGCCCAGGTGGCCCAGAAATCAAGTGGCCATCAGGACCAGGGCAGAGACTGTCCCCCTGTGCTCATCAGTTGAGGCCTCACCTCAACTCCTGTGTTCAGTTTTGGGCTCCTCAGTGCAATAAAGACATTAAAGTATTGGAGCAAGTCCAGAGAAGGCAGTGGAGCTGATGAAGGGTCTGGAGCACAAGCTGCAGATCCCTGCAGCTGAGGGATCTGGGTTTAGACGTGAGAAGAGGAGGCTCAGGGGAGACCTTATCGCTCTCTACAACTACCTAAAAGGAGTTTGTAGCAAGGAGGGGGTTGGTCCCTTTTCCCAAATAAGAAGTGTCAGGACAAGAGGAAATTACCTCNGCAATAAAGACATTAAAGTATTGGAGCAAGTCCAGAGAAGGCAGTGGAGCTGATGAAGGGTCTGGAGCACAAGCTGCAGATCCCTGCAGCTGAGGGATCTGGGTTTAGACGTGAGAAGAGGAGGCTCAGGGGAGACCTTATCGCTCTCTACAACTACCTAAAAGGAGTTTGTAGCAAGGAGGGGGTTGGTCCCTTTTCCCAAATAAGAAGTGTCAGGACAAGAGGAAATTACCTAAAGAGGAAATTACCCCTGCATGGGGAGGTTCAAACTGGATATTAGGAAAAGTTTCTTCACAGAAAGGGTTATCAAGCATTGAGACAGGCTGCCCAGGGAAGTGGTGCAGTCACCATCTCCTGGAGATCTTTAAAAAGACATGTAGATGTGGCACTTAGGGACATGGTTTTGTGGTGGACTTGGCAGTGCTGTGCTAATGCTTGGACCTGATGATATTAAAGGTCTTTTCCAACCAAAACTATTATAGGATTCTGTGATTCTCTAATTACTTTCAGATTTCCTTTGAGCATGAATCTCTTAATTCCCTTGCCAACTTTATTTTTTCACCTTCTAGTCTTTGCAATTGTTATTAATTTCAAATAGCTGCACAGAAAGTGTGCAGTGTTTTATGATGTAAAGATATTTTACCCTCTTTTAATGTTTTGTACACTTATGAATAGTATATACATAAAAGTATTTTGCTGTTGGTAATATAAACAGCTGAAAAACAGAAGATATTTTAAAGTGTTTTCTGATGAGTTCACACTTGTTTTTTCTGGCTATATGTTCTCTTTTTATTTTCTGCATACTAGTATATTTTTCCTTAAATTTTTCGTAAAACTTTAAAATGGACAGGTGTGCATATGGACTGATATTTTCATAGTGTATCATTTAAGATATATTGCTTTTCTTACCTTCTGTTCCTTAAAAATCCACAGAAAAGGCATTCTTCTTAAGATACATGGTTTTTTGGATTCTTTATTTCTCACAACATTATCAAGTTTTTGTTTATTCTTGTGTGTTTTACCTAAAACTGAGAAACTCTGTACTTTGAAGAAACCATAGGTTGCAGCAATAAAGTTTAATTTTGAAAATGTATTTTCTCTTTATTGAAAGAGATATGCCTTCATATAAAGCTTTATTGTTGTCCATCAGGAATGTCAGAAAAAAATTGCTGTCACTCATGTAGTTGCATGACGTAGGAGCTCTGAGGACCTGGTGATTGCCTTTTTGCCTTTTCTTCTGGTGTCCAGTACAGGGTTTTGTGGAAGGTACTCCTTCATGATGGAGTTGGCCTGGTTTTGGCTTAGATTTTTCTAGGCAGTTGACCTTTCATGCTGAACCTCCAGGGCTGCATCCTCATGTTGGAGCTGTTTTGGATTATAATAGACAAAGATTTCCACCCACCCCGGCACAGTCCTATCATACTTGTCTATTCTCAGTCCTTCAGTAACATTGTAAATGTTACCATTGTGCTTTTGCAGACAGTGTGTTCCCTGCTTTCAGTGTAGCTCTGTGATACTTGACTATGAACAGAAATGACACCACATGAACATGCAATGGAATCACAAAATATAAAATGCGTGAGTAAGAATTCAGCTGCTAGTAGTGCATTCCAATCAGGAAGCATTGGATATCCCCCTGCCTGTTCTTCCACTTCACTGGTGGCCTTGGTCTGCCTGTAGTATGTTACTGAAGAGCCCAAAGAAGGCAGTTTTTCAGACTTTTCCTCCTCCCTACCCCTGACTTTTTTAATACTGAAAGGAATGGAAAATATTGTAAATTCTAGTTTTAAAGTAATGAACGGTGTACTTGTGGCAACACATAGGCACTTGCTGAAGTGTCACAGAGATGGACATGTAGAAACATCTGAAATACAAGGCAGATCGTGTCTTCTGACTGAAACATAGGCAAAGCTCGTGTCATGGACTGTTACAGAAACATACCAGCTACAGCTTGAATTAGTGATGGAAAGGAGGGAATTATATCCCTCCTTACCATTATTGTTATAAGAAAAAGTGAGCCCTGGTAACAGTGAGAGAATGGAGACTCGGTGTTAAGTGGAGAGGAGAAAAATACAGCAAGGATTACAAAACAAAACTAAATGGCAAAACTACAAAAACTTAAATTGAAAAATTGAAGACTGGCAAGTTGGAAAAATATTTGAAATAGATTGGGGAGGGGGGTAAAAAGAAAAAAGGAATTATCTCTTTTAGTTTTTTTCACCTGCTAGTCTTTTAAAATGTCCTACCTTAATTCAGTTGCTGTTATCTAGCTTAGGTTTCCTGTTGTTTTTTCCTGGGTTCTCTTGGTATATGTCCTATTGTGGTTGTTTTCTTACTCATTCTAAAATGTCTTTTATATGAACAATTAGAATGGTTTGTTTGGTGTCATTTGGTAGTAACTGGACCTATAAATGAATCAAAGCATATTTCAAAAATTTACAAGTTTGTAAACTGTTATCCTATTGCTGTTCTTCTCTGTGTGTTTTGCTATATCTTCCTCTACTTAAGTTCCTGAGTCATTACTCAAAATATTATCCTATTTAAAAAAAAAACAACAACAAAACAAACCCCAAGCATGTTTACATGACTGACAGCACTTTTGCTCTGTGTCTGATGTCTGAAGGCAATTTCTTAGTGATGCTACTTTGTTACAGATCTTTTTAATGACAAAGGAAGGGAGAATGCAGAGTTAATTCTCACCTAAATATATTTGTATACTATTAATTATTTTTATTCTGTAGGGCCAAACTTGGAATGCCCCAGTTCTTGAGTCCTGAAGCACAGAGTCTTCTGCGAATGCTCTTCAAAAGAAATCCAGCAAACAGATTAGGTAAAGCAAAATATTTAAAATTTTATCATAATATTCATAACATCAATGATAAATTTTGTTTCTTGTGTAAGATAGACTTCCAAGGAAGAATGTAGTTTGCATGTTTGCTCTTCTAGTGATTAACAACATATTATCATTTCTGCTAGTCATAAATCTAAAATTAATGCAAAAGAAATAAGAAATAATTTTGCTAGCCATTCCTTTGACCCAGGAGAAAATAGTTCACAGACATTTTTCTTCCTTATAAAAGGAGCAGGTCCAGATGGAGTAGAAGAAATTAAGAGACATGCATTCTTTTCCAAAATAGATTGGAATGTGAGTATCTAATTAAAAATTAATTCAGTAAATTTCTTGGTTAAGTCCTTGGTGGTGTCATATAACTTTTCCATTCACTGTGTTCCTTCTCTTCAGAAATTATACAGGAGAGAAATTCATCCCCCTTTTAAGCCTGCAACTGGCAGACCTGAAGATACATTTTATTTTGATCCTGAGTTTACAGCGAAAACTCCAAAAGGTAAACAGATAAGAATGCAACTATTTATCTATTCAGAAAGTAGAATTTGAATGTATCAGTTTTCCACTGATCCATTAAAAATTTCATAGAAAGTTGTCTTTACTGAAATTTTGGTAACACCCTAAATTTGTATTCTCCTACAAAAACATAATGTAGATATACTGTTATATGTAAATATTTTAGTAAAGTACTGGTATTTGTATTAGAAAATTGTGTGATTATCAGTTGTGTTTCTAGATGATATATGCAAAAGAATTCATTAATTATTTGTATTTCCATCCTCAGAAACACTTCCTGAAAATTCCAGTCTCTGTATAGTCTCTGTAGTTTGCTCCTCAGCGTAGACGTAATGTTGTATCTATATTTTAAAAACTGCTTGTAAGTAGACAATGTGTTTTTCAGATTCACCTGGTATCCCACCCAGTGCTAACGCACATCAGCTTTTTCGGGGATTTAGTTTTGTAGCTATTGCATCAGATGATGAAAGCCAAGCAATGCAGACAGTTGGAGTGCATTCAATCGTCCAGGTGAGTACATGTGCTTAAAAAAAAAAATTAGTAGGTCAGTCAATTTTAAAAAAATCAATACTGTGTCTTGGTGGGGGGATTGTTTCCTTCCTCACAGAAAGAAGTACCATAAAACCAAAGGTTTTATACAAGGAAAGTAAAGATCAGTTTGTTTTATCTAAACAAAAATCTCTGAAGGTGCACGACCTATTTCACTACTGAGCAGCTACAGGTGTAAATAGGCTTTAACTCTTAAATGAAAACATTCTACCACCTCTACTGAATTAACTCTTTAATATCAAGCCATAAGTATAAAATGGAGGGGAATAACAGATGTCTTGACATTTTTTCCCCATGCATGAAAATGTCAGTTGATTCCTGCAATGCAGCAGTGGGAAGCACTGAAATACAGTTGTGGATTGTATCTGGATGTTATGGACTGCTGTGCATCTTGGAATCCATGACACCGGACACATTCTGTCCCTCCCAAGCCACTTTGAGTTAATTTGCTAATCTGTGCTATTTTGTGACTGATTTCAGTATATCAGACAAGTCAGTGTTACAGTAAATGCTCAAGCTTTCGCCTGCTTAAAGTATTGGAACAACTCCAGTACACTCTCCCATGTAATTGTGAGGTTGTCACTTTTCACGGCCTAATGCAGTTGCTATTCTTAAATATTCTGTTACTGCTAGTGCTGCTTATTTTTGGACAACAGATCTTTGGGAAGGTGCAGTTTTCTGAGAGACAAGAAAGGTGAGCCTCTTGCTAGACTGGGAGAGAGGCTTGCCTTGCCTCCTTATGAGGCTGAAGTCATTCCAAAATACACTGGAGAGTTTACAACTAGCAGGGACAAAAGCAGATGCATGTACAGGAGAGAAAACTGGAAGACCTCTGCAAAAACTGTTTTTCTGCCTCCTCTTTCTGCTTTTAATAATTTTAATTACTGAGTCATGAAAACCAACTGGTGATCTAAATTGTATTGAAAATTTCTCAATATATGAGTAGGAAATTGAAATGAGAGGAGGTCTCCTTTCTCTCTCAGTCATACAGGGGTGCTGTATGATTGAGTTTATTTGTATTTTGCACTGTGCAGGTATTTTGAAAATGTCTGAGAAAATAATAAAAAACCCACAATTTATTCAGAACATGAATAGCTCTTGTATTTCCTTAACATTCTCATTATGTCTAGAATACCCTCAACATGCTTTTTTCTACACGTTACTGTTTCATGTGTAATAAAAATTTCAAAAATACAAGTTTATATCCTTTTTTATTCTCAAGAAACTGTCTGATTTGATATATGCATACGATTATTTCTGGTCCTGATATCTTGCTAAAAGTTTCTGCAAGCTTTTCTGTGTTGCTTCTTTCCTGTATAGTTTTGTGGATGAAATTATTTCTCTTTGTGTATGGTTTCCTTCTCTTGTAAAGATCTGTTTCTCTGATGCCTTTCCTCTGTGCCCCTCAACCACTTCCTCACTCCTATTTCCTCTTTTCTGTGCTGCAGGATACCCAGATGGTTTCCTGCAAATGCTTTGCATCCTTTGCACAAACTCCTTACACTAGAACACCATTTCCTTCCCTTACAAGAGTGAACACTTGTCCTTCTTTCAGCTTTTTATTTCTGTAAAAGGATTTTTTGACTGCCATTCCATGCAATTCCATTTAATTATATTCTATTCAGTGTGTCTGAATTCTCCAGCTGGCATTCATCTGTCTATTCAGATAACAGAAACAGTGATACTTTTTTACCATTGTGGTATCACTATTTTATCTTGAAGTCTTCTGGTTTTCTTTGGTTTGGAGATTCTGTCTTTAAATTAATAAATCAGTAATCAGAAAAATAATTCTGTCAGTTTCTAAAACACAGTGTGCATTATTTACAATACGTCTAATTTACAATTTGTCCCATACTAATTTTAAACAAAAGCTCTTTAGACCACTTTGACATTGTACAGTCCTCAGTTGAAAGTTTGAAGCAAATCAATGGGAATTTAAAAGAACTTATTTTAATAAAAAGATCAGTTATATATTAAGAATAATCATCAATTGATAATGTTATTTTGGTAGCAGTTGCACAGGAACAGCATTCAGTTTACTGATGGATATGAAGTAAAGGAAGATATTGGAGTTGGGTCTTACTCTATCTGCAAGAGGTGTATTCATAAAGCTTCAAACATGGAGTATGCTGTAAAGGTAATGACTTTGTTATAAACCACACTTTTCAGATTTTAGCACCAGACATCTTTAATTTATTTGCCATAGAGAACATAGAACTTTTTTAATATACAAATGTATTATATGCAACTGTGAACAATACTAGTCAACCAAATAGAATATATACTGGGAGATATTTATGTAGAATTTCTATGGGGTTTGTTATCTATATGCTATTTTGGGTGGTGAACAGCAATCTTCAGTCCTTGAATCACCTCTATAGTTATGGTGACTGATAAGAGCTGCAAGACAGCTCCTAGGAGGAAATGTACTACAAAAAGCTTTCGTACCTTTTATCATTTTTTTATAAATGTGATTGATTACTCTTACTCAAACATAGTTATATATGGGGTTTTTTGCTTCCAAAGTAAATTGATAAATTCTCAAGTGGGTAAGGCATTTGTAGCAGGGTTAAGTCTGGTACAACTTCCAGAATAAACTTCAACTCTTCTTTGCTTCCTAGTTTTCAACAAGATTTTTCATGTTGTTATTAAGTTATTCTATTGGGCTTTCTTAACACTTCTTTGAAGGCATTAAATTCGTAGTTGAAATCAGTAGATTTCCCAGAACTGCAATTATAAGGTTTTTTATCTTTCTGTAAAACACTGTGGGACTGAATGGTTGCTATGAAAGCAGAAGTATGGATTAGCAGATTTTCTAAGTGGAAAAATAAAAGCAGCCTTTAAATCCTGTACTATGAGACAGTTCTCTTTTTTAATTGCTGAACAGCTTACTACTTAATTATGTAAAATGTGAAGATGAATTATGTTTTGCTGTATCCTTATATGTAGATTGCCTACTGGAGACCTTCCAGTTTCAAGCTGGTAGTTAAATACTTATCTTTATTCTGGTTCTGGCCAGGAACAGATTTGATTTCTGTGCTTTCAATTGGAAGTAATTTTTTGAAATTAGAAGAAAGTACTGGCATAGCTGTTAATTCGCTCAGCTACAACACTTACTGTGAAGATTGCCTCACTTTTTCTATTGCCTCTGTTAAGGCATTTGTTTTCCTCAAGGAGTCGTGACAAAAGGAATAAGGTGATCAGTGTCTGATGTGTTAGGATGGGGCTGGTAGCAGTAAGGGCATAAGATGAAGGGTTAAGACAGAGTTGGAGAAGACATGATAGGAAATTCTATAGTTCAGGAGAGGAAAAAAATGAAGAATACTTTCTAAGTAGGGCAAAATAATATTTTTTTTGTTTACACAGAGAGAACTCTGGAGCCTTAGAGCAAGTCTCCAGAGATTCAGTAGACCTTCATAATGAATGCTTATTTGAATTAACTCTGAGAAATTTTGACTTTTTCTAATTTTTTTATTCTCTTACTCTCCTGCCTTATCTTTTGCTGCACCAAATATTTGTTTGAGATTAGCATTGTGAAAGTCAGTTCATTAACATCATCAAACCAGTATCTCATCTTAAATTAGGAAGTTCCTATTTTATTAAATAATGAGTGGCTGAAGACTTATCTACTAAACAGCTTTGCATTATTTATCACAGCCAAAGGGATCAGATCACTTATCTTCCAAAATTTTTTTAAACAGAGATTTTATTTTCACTTTTTCCAACATTTTTTGCTTTGCCTTGCTGCTCCAATTTAACAAACTGGGTTTGGGTTATAATCCATGCCCTGTACAACAATAAATGTTGTTTAACTGTTTATGCCAGTAAACACCCCAAAGTGTTACACTATATAATGTTCACAAAAGAATTATGCTTCTGTATATATTTACTCTTACAGATTATTGACAAGAGTAAAAGAGATCCAACAGAAGAGATTGAAATCCTGCTGCGCTATGGACAGCATCCAAATATTATTACCCTAAAAGATGTAAGTAGTGTTTTAGAGACATCCTTTAGTGTATTATAATTGTGTATCACTTTCTAATTTGAGAGATGACAAACTGCATGTTTTAGATTTGTGTTCATGTTTTTCAGTATTTAAAAATAAAACAATGTCCCAGTGCAATTTATTCAACAGTATCCAGGTTTTTTACAGGCATGTTTTCTTTTAAGATGCTCATATTTTGATACAACATAATCCTAAAGAGTCAAATAATTCATCCTCCATAAATGCTAGCACAAGAATAAGTCACTTTGACATTGGCTGTATTTTTAAAGCAACAAGCAAGGCTTTTTTATTGCTTAGTTAACTTGGAATCTGCTTTTGTCTACATTAATCAAAAGGAATTTTAATGTACATTATTATATAACTAAGGAGTCACTGTTAGCACACTACCCAAAGTAATTTTCATGGACAGTAGTGAGTATTACTCAGTAGTAGACAAAATCTTTCCATATCCATGTTGTCACTTGGTTTTTTTTTAGCGAATATCTTTATGTGGTCTTTGTATGGAACACTACCTAGCTATTTTTTTTCTTTGCCATTTGCTCTGACCATAGAAATGCTTTGATCATAAAAAGCAAGGAATAGCATAAGTGGGGAGGTAGAGGTTTTTCATAGTGAACAGTAGATCCTGATGATCTAAGAGAAAAATAAAATTGTCTTTCTCTCCTTGATTATTCATTAAAGAGGATTAAAAATTAAAAAGGCTTATGCTTAATGACTTTCTTAGACTACAGGAAAATATTCTGGTTCCCCAAACCAAACCTCAAGCAAAACAGCAAACCATTTCCTGGAAGCTGAGCTCAGCTGAAGGGAGATTATCAGACATTTTGAAGTCATTAAAACAATAGCTCATAAATACTGTGCAGATGAGCGCTACAGAACTCTGCATGAAGTTGTTCTACTATAATGTGTCTTCACCTTATCAATATAATATAGTTTGGCCCTTTCTTGGATGAACAAAATAAGGCAGATATACAGGGGAGCCCACCATGGAATTTATCTTACTGCAGGCTGGATACCATAACTACAGTCCCACTTTCTGTTCTGCTTCATGCAGCTGGACAATAAAGCAACTGTGCATCAGAATTCATGTTGCTTTTAGTGCTGCATGTTGGCTTGTGTGTTACTTTAAGTTATAATAGGGATTATGTTATTTAAGTGGGAAGACAAACATTAGAATGTGGGCACTTACCTGAACTTTAGCTTTATGAATATTTTACATTGAGAACAGAGAAATCCAGGCAACCTTGAACAGTTGCCATATATGCTGAACTATTTTACTTTGTAATTAATTTTTTATCATCATCAGTCATCTTTCAGCAGGAACCATCTTTCATGCACAGCAACAGCAATACACAAATAGGAGACTACAAAAAGAAAAAAGCCTTAAACCCAAAGAGAAAGAAAGACAAATAGCAGTGATTCTCACACTTCAGATCAGTTCCCCAAGCAGATATTATGGATGTCCAGTGTAAGAAAAGAGGTGTAGGATTCATATATAATAAAAACTTGTATAATATCCAATACTGGCAGAATTTAACATTAAGTTTTCATTGTCCTAAATCTGTAGATCCATAGGGCAGATTGCCTGTATATCCCACAATATAGTGGTGTGCTATTGCAACTTTCAGAGGAGACAATAAGGAGTATTTTTCCTTCAGGTCTCAAACTCAAGTACCATGTCCCATTATAAAAATAAAACTCGTTGATTTGTTCAATTTTTCATTCATTTCTGCATCAAAACTTAAATGCTTCTAATCTGAAATGCCAAAATAAAACATTTCAGCATTTAAGTGCCTGTCTGTGGAAATAATTATTCTGTAAGAAATAGTTTCTTTCTTTTCTTCTATTGCAAGAAGAAATGCAGTAATACTTGAATTTAGCTTAAGATGGAAATTTTAATTCTTGTTCAGCCTTCTTATGTTATTTAATTCTGAAGGTGTTTGGATTGAAACAATGGATATTCAAAAGACCAAATTATTTCTGCAGTGCACAGTCCTCTGGGGGTTTTCCTTCTGATGGTTATCAGTGGTCTTTTTCAGTTGCACAGTGTATATAAACAAAAGAAGGAGCTATATTGTGCTAACTCAGATGTCCTTCTTATCCAATATCCTGCCTCTGACAGAGGCCATTAGTGGATGCCTAGGAAACAGTGTAAGAACAGAGGAAGCACACAGCTTCCAACAAAACATTACCTAGAAACTTCCTGTGCCAGACCATTATATGTATGTATTTTAATGTATTAGTTACTGTGCTGTAGCAGAACTTTTGTACTGTTTTGAGTTATTTAAGCATTGCTTGAAGAATCTTTTCCAAAGCATTTTAGAAACTTGAATACAACATATCCAGTCTCCCTGTCCAAGTGCTTATTTATAAGATTAAAAGAAAACCTCACTCTATGTATGTAAAATCTTACTTCACTTTGCAAGAACTTCGTTTTCGTTCTCCGTTAAATTTTATGTGCCTACATTTGTTTCTCACTGTAGTTTCTTCCACTTTGCCTGGTGGAGAAGTCATACCAACTGATCTTTGGCTTGTGCCCAGAGTTAATTTAAAAAGTGGGGTCACATTTATGATCTTAGCATAATACTGTGCACCTGACCATGAAGAAAACTTCAACAGTATTTATTCAGTGCAAACAACTAAGTTGATAATACCATTAGAGGAATGGTTTGTTTGGGGTGAGTTATTTGTAGGCTTTTTTGACAGGCAGACAGGACTAGCAGATAAAATAGTAAGCAAATGCAAATTTTACTTGAATGTCTTCTGCAGTATTGAGGTGTGTGTGCTCTGTCTCTCAAATGAAATAAGCTTATTTCCTTACGTTATACTAGAATTACAGAAAGCATACCTATTAAAAAAATATCTAGTCTAGTATCTAGAATTAGATAATTCTGCTTTTCAATACTGTGTAGTGTTTAAAGTCTTAATACAAACACATTCAGATAATCAGTCATATTTTGGGGGGGGAAATTTCTGTTAAATGGTAACACAGAAACCCATTGTGTCTTCCTCTCCTTAACATCATGAGGGTGTAAAGCCTGCAGAATTATTTCCTTAACATTCTTCCTCATTTTTTTCTTTTTATTTGGTGAGAAAATAAATCCTTTTAGTATAGTTAAGAGCACAAAAATTTTCAAGCTTAGAACTTTAGTAGCATATATTTCCCAGGGAGCTTAAGACAAGTAAATTGGGATGAAAACTTTTTTTTCCCTCTTTTCTGTTATTTAGCTGATATCACAAAATTCATTTTACTACAGCTTGGATAATTGTTTCTACTTAAACAAGTTGTAATTTCAAATGTTTTACTGAAGAAAATAATTGCATCATCATAATAAAAATATAGGTTGAAATTATAATAGGGAACAGAACCTGTAAAGGTTTTCACCAAAGCAGGAACCACTTCTGGGTGGGTGTTTTGAGCTGAGCCAAGGGATGGGGCTTTGAGCAACCTGATGTAGTGAAAGGTATCCCTGCCCATGGCAGGGGCGGTTGGAACAAGAGGATCTTTAAGGTCCACCATTCTGTGGAAGTGAACTGAAATGAAATGCTCAAGGATACACCTTAGAACGTGTTTTGGTATCGCTCAGTCTGTAGCGCCCCCTGGTGATAATACAAATAATTCCCAGGGACTGCTTTCCTGGAAGATAAAAGCCATGCAAAATTTAAGCCATTTTCCATAATTAGAAGTAAGGGCTAAAATATGCATATTTTAGACTTGGATATAGGTTTTATGTACTTTGTATGCATTCACTTCAGTGTTCATGGAGGCTATTTGAGGTAAACTTCCATTTATTTTTTCTATTTGTTTTTTTTTTGGCTCACTGTTCAGTTGGAATGATCTCTGTTCATATTTGTAATTTGGTGCAATAATTGCAGATACAATTAGCTCTGATTTTGCCTTAATTAGACTAGCATCCATTTTGTACTACTTAATTTCTCTTGTGTCTCGTTTAATTTTGTTTCAGTAAAACTGAAACTATTAACTACATGTTAATCATCCTTTTTTGTCTTGAAACACTTACATGCCAGTATTTTTGTTATTTCATTACTGTACCGCCTTTTTGTGGAAGGTTCTGTGTTCATTTCTGAAGATGAACCATGTTTGGATAGTGTGTGGGTTGAGAAATATGGGGAAAATAGTTGAAGAAAACAGCTTGTGGACACACCTGCACTATCTCAGAGTGTTACACAGGAAGTCAGCAGAGAATAAACAGTTTGAAGTTTACATGTTTATGTACTTTTTGCAGGTGTATGATGATGGAAAATATGTATATGTAGTAACAGAACTGATGAAAGGAGGAGAACTGCTGGATAAAATTCTTAGGCAGAAATTTTTCTCCGAACGAGAAGCCAGCGCTGTTCTGTTCACAATAACAAAAACGGTGGAATATCTCCATGCACAAGGGGTAAGTTTTCATCTTGGACAAAATGTTTATAGTTGTTAAAATTCTTCTCTTTCAGAAGCATAAGCTCATATCTTGGTACATCCTTCTGTGTGGTAATTAAGTAATTCTTTGTAAACAATTACATTGCAGCAGGACTTCATGTTGAAATCAAAACATTCCTGATCAACTGTGTATGTGTTCAGATAATTGAGATGATGCAATTGTTTCTGTTGTTCTTCATGCAGTCTGTCAGCAGTTTTGTGGAATATGCAGATAGTGGCTGACAGAGAGGATGTGAGAGGAAAAAGTCCAGGAGGAAGTGCTAGGACCAGTGCTTTTGCTTATCCATGGGACCTAATGTAATTCCAGCCTCATTCTGTGATAGGCACTGAAAATTTATTTTCCACCTGTCACACTTGTAATTTCTTTGACTTCTTGGTTTTGAAGAACAGTGTTTATGACTTGTAACTCCTGTGCCATAGGGTCAGGAACTCGTAATAGACTGTTAGGTGACAGAAAATTGACACTTTGGGAAATTAGTCTGGAAACAGAGGAAGTAGTTCAAATATAGAGAAGGCCAGTGTGACAATTGCATGGCAAGCATGACAAGTTGTGTTGCATTTTTAAGTGAAGAACAAAAAGGGAATAGAGAAAAGGCAGAAAGTATGGGTGCAAGGAGAAGTCAAGTTGCTCATAAGTGATGTTATTACCCGAGGAAGGATGCTTTGGAACACACAGTACTCAAATTATTTTAGGTAACAAATAACAATTCAGCACACACTGTTATTTCTGGAAGCTGTTATTCCAGAAAACTTATGGTCAAAGTTACCTGGTATCTTACTTATTCTGTGATTCATCACTTTCTCAATCACTTGCTCGTGTGTGTAGTTTTATGTTAGTCTGTGTGCACAGGACTAGAATCCTTGGCCAGCAGCATCCCTGGGAATTATGAACAAATCTTGATACCTTCTTCATGGAAATACCAATAACAGAATAACAAATCATAACTTGGTTCGTTCTTGCCAAATGGGGCCAAAAGAGGCCCAGTGTCCTTGCATCAAGTGAGGGATTTTAGGAGCCTTTGTTTCTGTACTGTAGACCTCTGTAAATATTGGCATTTTAACTTGTATTAAACCACCTGTACTTTGGAACTTTGACTTTTAGAAATTTTCAGGTCTTATGTTAAGTACATCTCCATGTACATCTTTTCCTGTTGTAACTCCTTTGGCTACTGGAGGAGCTCACTTGAATATGGTATTATGTGATATCTGGTTTGACAGACTGAATCTGTGTGCAGTCTCCACAACCCTTCGCAGAAGGAGTTTCCTCATGGACATTCATAGGATACTTTTGAACTGAAAAATTAGCTAAGTAAGGAATGAAATCCTCCTCTTCATCCATCTCTCACCCAAAGCATTCTAAAAGCATACAGCAATTAAAGATTGGCACAATAGACATCATCATAAGGATAAACAAGATAATATCAATATAACCTATACAATCTGACATATTTTTAAAGAAAAATTATATTTGTACATATTTTCAAAATTTAATTTTGATGTAACAGCTTAATATAGGAAGGTATTTTATTTATTATTTGACAGAAAAATTT
Source organism: Pachyramphus minor (assembly GCA_013397135.1). Classification (NCBI taxonomy): domain Eukaryota; kingdom Metazoa; phylum Chordata; class Aves; order Passeriformes; family Tyrannidae; genus Pachyramphus; species Pachyramphus minor. Next base: position 1,710,479 of record VYXB01010567.1, read on the forward strand.
TGATTGCTTGGGAATTAGCATTTGAATTTGAACGAGACTGTTACACTTATTCTTCCCCCTGCTTCAGAATTACTTCTCGTTCTTCCAAAAAAAGCATAAAACTCGAGCAGACTGCTTCTAGAAACTGCCATATCCCCAGATCTGTGCTTCTATTGCCTACTTTTTCCTTTCTACCCCTTTTAGAATCTATTTCAAAAAAAAACCTGAAGCATCAATGAGAATAAAACTGTGATTTTTTTTTTATTATTATTTATTTTATTTATTTATTTATTTATTTATTTGCCTGCCTCTTGGAGCAGTAAAGGATGTTTCACTTATTACTTAGAGAAAAAGGTTTCTCATCTGTTTGAACACCAAAAAACAAGGGCTGTCAGGACCTGGTTTTCTCATACACTGACATCTAAAGCCAGGATGTTCCACTTGACATCTACTGTTCCAAGTCAAATTCTTTAATATCATTTGTATGTTTTAGTTTACAAGGTGCTTATTTCCATAATTTTAAGCATTAGTTTTGTTAAATCTGGGAATTGCAAAGTATTTGCAGGCTGAAAAAGTCTCTGCTAACTAGACTGTGCATTAAATGGGTTTGCAATGTGCAAGACCCTCTGCACTCTTTTACTTCGTTAGCCTTATATTATTTACTTTCTTGAATCTCTGCTCGCCTTGGAGGAGTGTGTAGAACTTCTGCTTTCTGCACATTCCTTACTTGCAGGAGTTTGGGGGTATCTTCTTGTTCCAATGTGGTTACCATCTTTAAATATTTTACCGCAATCTCTTCTGTTCAGATTTAACCATGAAAAGCTGTGTTTATTATTAATAAAACACACAGGGCAATCAGGCAGATAAAGACCTTCATGTTCTACTTAAATATTTAAAGGAGGACATTTAGATCCCCCCTACTGTTTTAGAGCTTTCCTTCACAGAGAGCAGACTCTGGAGGCTTTAGACTAATTTGTCTTGTCAAGAAAATATAACAGGTCATTACAGACGCCCATAACTCCAAAAGGCATTACTAGGCAAAGGTTCTGATTTAAAGAGCCTTGTAGGTATGCATGAAAAGGAATTTTGTGGTTCAAACATTAGAACAAGACACCTGGTACTGTCTGTAAAAATAAATTGGGGGTGGGGATGGGATGTCTGGAGGGAGTTTTATAGTTAAGACTTTCCAAGTTAGAATTGTAGTATTCCAGACACCACTAAGCATCAGAACCCTGCAGCTGATGGCACAAGCTGAAACTCTGGAAACTGATGGGAGACTTGAAATCAAGTAGCAGAATTGCTAATTATAATAGCTTTTCATGTGTTTAGCTTATTGTATTTAGCAGTTTGTTTTGTTTTTTCAGGTTGTTCACAGAGACCTGAAGCCTAGCAATATTCTTTATGTTGATGAATCTGGTAACCCAGAATCAATTCGAATTTGTGATTTTGGCTTTGCAAAACAACTGCGAGCAGAAAATGGTCTTCTGATGACTCCATGTTACACAGCAAATTTTGTTGCACCAGAGGTAAATACCAGGATAGCTTATGTGCTTTGATTTATCTTAATGGAATTTTTTTGCTAGTTAGATATTATTTTTTGTTCTTGCATAACAAGTAGAATCACTTTGTAAACACTAAAAGTTTGAAATCTTACTTCTTTTATGGCATAATTAAAGCATTTCTGAGTGGGTTTTTCAGAAAAAATATTTGTCTCCCTCAGGTTTTAAAGAGGCAAGGTTATGATGCTGCATGTGACATATGGAGCCTTGGTGTTCTGCTTTATACCATGCTTACTGGGTAAGGGTAATTTTAGTTTGCTTTGCTGTAGAATGACAAACCAATATAAAAAAAAAAAAGAATAATAAATGTAGGTCCACTGTTGCAGATATTTTGTCAAGGCACTGATTAATCTCAACTTTGGGGTTGAGAATATGCTTTGCCTTTCGTAGAATCCAGATTTGAAGGGACTGATGTGAAAAATTTTTTGCTTCTAACATCTCATCCATTTTAGGTGTTTAATTTCTGCTTAAAGGTGAGTTAGAACCAAGAACTTACTGTTTCATGTGAAAATTAGAAGATTAAGCAGCATATATGTTGAAGAAAATATATGTTGCAAATAAAATTGCAATGCGTTAAAGCCTGATTGTGTGCAAAATTCAGCCACTGAATAGTTTGAAGTGATGCAGTTAGGATATAATGTGTGATAGAAAAGCATTTTATATGCAATAGAAATTAATTGTAGAAAAGATGATGAATAATAAATTCAAATATAGTACCATGATTTAAAAAGGTGTTTGGCAGATGCAATAGCATCTAGATTTATCTTTTTATGCTGGGTTATTAAGGTTGCCCTTTTGGTGGAAAAATCTGCTTTTCAGACCCAATACGGAGGGAAAACATGCAGTAAGAACAGATCTGTAGTCAGTGCCATGTGTTTTAATGTGCTAAGAATAGTTTATTTTTACAACTGTTAAGACTGTTGCCTATAACTATGCTGAACTCGATGACTCTTACAGTCAGATTTATAACACCTATTGAGGTCCAGGTTATGGAAGTTTATTAACATTGAAATTGTTTGGTTAAATAGCTACACTCCTTTTGCAAATGGTCCTGATGACACCCCAGAGGAGATTTTGGCCCGAATAGGTAGTGGAAAGTTCTCTCTCAGTGGTGGTTATTGGAATACTGTTTCAGACACAGCTAAGGCAAGTATATTTCCTTTGTCCTTTGTGGGGATCAGGAATGGATTGCAATGTAACATGTTGCTCATAATGTATATTTTATATCTCATATGATTGGGTTTCACCCATTGTTATTTTAAAATACTGATCTCATCCCTTATGTGGCTGGAATTTTGTCTCCTGTTTTTGATCCTTTCATGTTTCAACGATCACTTGCATGTAGGAGGAAAAACAGCTGTGCCTTACACTGTAGTAGTTAACAGCTGACCTTAGAAATACAGTGTATTTTATCAGTATTCACACCCATGCACAGTTATCCGTGGTGAGAAATGCACTATTAAAGCTTCATGTGGAAGCATGACAATTTAAAAAATTGTACAACAGTCTAAATCATGATAATACTGAAGGTTTTTTACTGCATTTTTACAAAGTAAAAATATTGGACAACTTTTTTGAGAAGTGCATCTTATACACCAAATAGGCTCTAAACTTCAGTATGCAATATCCTTTATACCCCTTCTATGTAGATGCTTAAAGTGCTAAAGTTTTCCTTATTTAATTGGATACCTTCATTTTGTGTTACCAAGTTTCCATTAAATCACATAATTAAAATATATACTGTTAGCATTGCAGGGTGATTTTTCATTTGTTTTAAACTGACATTATGAGCAAATTTTTATACCTCTAAAATCTTCAGTTTGGAAATCTAATTTGTTTTAAAGCTGCAGTTTTACTGTTATTTGCATTGAACCTTTGTATATTATTGACAGGACCTTGTTTCAAAAATGCTTCATGTTGACCCTCATCAAAGATTGACTGCAGCCCAAGTTCTGAGTCATCCCTGGATAGTTCACTGTGACCAGTTGCCTCAATACCAGCTGAACAGGCAGGATGCTCCTCACTTAGTGAAGGTAAGTAGATATTTTCAGCTTGTTGTTTAGCCAAAAATAGTGTAAACAAAAGGGAGTTGTTTTGATTTTAAAGTTAGGGTAGCATGTGTTTTCTCTAAATACTATTTAGAAGTTGTTAAGACTGATTGTTGCACTAAGCCCTAAAATGAACTTGTAATATGTAATAGGATTTAATGAGAAACCACTTACGGGGGTAAATCTAAAATATTTTAAAAATACTTTAATTTTCTTGTGTTTGAAATCTATTGGACTGACTTACACTGTTAGGAAACCTGCACAAAGAAATCATTTTTCTGATGGTGAAAAATGTTGTCAGGTGATTATAGGGGAGCTGAAAAAAAGTTTAGCTAATTTTACAGTTTCAGAGGAGGGTTAATTGTCAGTAACTAACATAAAACAATATACTTTGTGTTCACAGTAAAAGCTGTGAAGAAGTCAAAAGGGCAGTGTTAATGACAATGGTATCATACTGTTCTGCAATCTGTCTGAAACAAGATCTGGTTTTGACCCTGAAATTTTTTCACTTTGAACAAGCAGAGGAAAATCCAAAATAATTGAATTCTACTTCTCTGTATTCCACCCTGTTTGCAGTCCTACATTCAAGAATCTCTCGTGCAACATAAAAGGGATCTGAAGAATATAATTAACACTGTCTCTGAGTCAGCTATTAGAAATTTCTAGCATTGAAAACCACAAGTGGAATGTGGGGGATGTTCTGATCCCATGGCTCGCAACTTTCTAACTTTTTATTTTAAATAAATCTTCCTGTTCTCATTAATGTTGGCGATTTTATATATTTTGTCGGAAACTAAAATGGTTATATAAGTGATAAGCAGAGACAGCCTACTAATGGGATTTCATTTCCCAACTATCTCACACAGCAGAGAAAGAGAACTTAATTTAGCAACCTAGCTTATACCTTCTGGTTTTGACTTTTTAAGCAATGTAAAATCATTCATTACCCTAAAAAACACTCACTCCTAACACTGCTGGTACTGGAGTAAGCAGCAATATGTTTCTGTTTTGTAGATAAAAATAGACTGGAAGTTAAAACTTGTTCAGAGTCTCTGGCATTTAGCACTGTGTGTCTATACTGTGTGCATCAGTCATAAAATACTCTGTTTTTTCCCCTCTACCCAACAGGGTGCAATGGCAGCAACTTACTCTGCTTTGAATCGTAATCAGTCACCAGTTTTGGAGCCAGTTGGCCGTTCTACTCTTGCTCAGAGGAGAGGTATAAAAAAAATTACCTCAACAGCCCTGTGAAATGACCTCAACCAGACACTTGGTACCGTGGCATAAGATGATAGCACAAATCATGGCGACAGGTAGCACATATCTGACAGATACCTGCAAGCACACTCTGGCCCAGCTGGTACCTATAATGCTGCTGCTCCTGCTGCTGCTACTGCTTTCATCTACTCTCGCTTTAAACTGTTGATGGCAAGTTACTGATCTCACTGGAGCTGCAAAACAGAGTGACAAGTGGAAACAATGGAAATGATCATGCTCGCGACTGAATAAACCAGAAGAATTACAAATGCCACCTCTGTCAAAAATACACTGAATAAAGCACTCTGCACCACATAGCATTATTTTTATAAGGAATATTTTTTTTGTCCCCTAAAATATTCTTTGTTACAAGTAGAAATGGACAGTTTATGTTAAGCACTTAGCTTAAACAATCTGTTTATATTAGCACTATATACTTTGTGCCATCCAACATTTTGTATGTTTTTGTAAACAGTTCACAAGCAGTACATTTCTGTGCTGTTTTCTTTAATGTATACATGCCTTGTTTTACTTAGATATTATTAATCATTTTGACAATTAAGTCTGATTAAACAGTTCACCTGGATTAATCAGTCTTGTTGGACAGCTCTAAAAGAAGCCTGACTGTTAAACAGCTATTGAATGTAATACTATGAATAAGTAGTTCTCCTCACCTATGTCTTTTCTGCATTTTTGTGTTTTTGACACCACGTCATGTTATGAAAATCAGGATACTGTTCATAGTACTCAAAATTCAGTGGATCTGTCACCATACTATATATACAATAGGTAATATAACCCACAGAAAAGATAACTTGCTCTGTCTTTTGTTCCCCCTCCCTTTTAGTCTCTCCTGTCTAATCTCTGGACTCAGGAATCATTGCTAGATACTTTCTGAGAGAGGACATTTCTATATTGTTTATTCTTATAATCCATTGTTAATATTTTATCTCTATTCTATGACTTTTGTTTAAGCTGCAAAGGATTTGTTCAGTGATTGAATGTTGGCATTATAGAAGAAAGGCAACATTAAAGATAAAGCAAAACATTGTCCGCTAATAAGCAGAAGCCTGTAAAAAGTAGTTGTAAACTGCATTCATTGCAGCTGCAAAACTGATGTATCTAATGTTCTGTCAGTTATTTTCTGCTGATTTTAATTGACAGTAAAAGCAAAATGAGAGGTGAGTCATACAGATCTGTTGGGTTAGAAAAGGGTCATTCTAATTTAGCATGAAAATAGTATTGTCCCAGTCAGGTAAGATAAAGCTGCTCAGAGTGAACATTCTCACTTTTCTGCAGATGGAAGCAAGTTTGTCACGAGGATGAAAGACTCACTTTAAATACCAATATGAACTTTTAATACCCTCGGCCTCTTGGTGTCTAAAGTAATTAAAGGTGTATCTCGATGGCTGGTCTTGAAAGATCAAATTGCCCACATGAGAAGGAGCACAGGAATGTGTTTGAATTCAGTGAGTGTTCCACTCCACCAAAATTACATGCTGCATTAACTCCTTTCAGATATAAAAACAGCTTTTGGGAATTCAGCTTTAATAAAATACGGATCTGGATGAACAGCTTACATGAACAATGCAATTTAAAAACTAAAAGGTGCAATTTTCTATTTTGCATAAGAAGGTATTTTCTTGGTTTAGTTGTATTAAATTTCTTTTATGGTGATTAATTGGCTTGTTTCCCTGAAATCATCAGAGGTTTGTTGAAAGGGAGAATCATCTTTCTGACACCACAGATTTACTCTAAATGAATGGGAGTGTTTCTTCTGCCAGAATTTCTGAGCTCCTAGGGGAACCTTCCTTTGTTAAACTTGAAAACCATCCCATTATTGCCCTAAAAAATCTGCTAAATATTTAATCCATGATATAATTTTGAAGGAATTGGTTTTATAAACAAGGATTCTTAAATTAGCATAGATCTCAGAAATTTGAATACACAGCTCTTCCTAGCAATTAGTATTTTTCCCTTACTTGGTGCTCTAGCATTGCAATTTGCTTTGTACAGGTGCATCTACCCTTTCTTCAAAACACATCACTCTACCCTTACAGAAAAAGACCATTTTAAATTTTTTTGGCAGTGTCAGCAGTTCCAGAGGAATTTAGTAAAACCTTACCATTCAGAAAATGTATTTTCAGCTCTCTGAGCAATTTTAAATCAGGCTTCTCAAAGCCTCGCAACTGTAGCTTCTTTGAAGGTGTTAATCAGAAGACTGGCATATCTAGTCAACAAACAGGATTTGATACTGATACTGTTGAAATAAAGAGATGTGAATACTCACCAGTGTGTCAATAAGAACAGTTCAGGAGGGAATTTCTCCTCTGTTCAGTGTGTATCTGTAGGTACTTGGCAAAGAACAGACCAAAAAGAGGAAGTGTTAAGCTGCCTCACTATTGGCAATATCCACGTTAAAATAACTTAAAAGTACTTCCAGTAGTTTTATTGTAGCTGTATTTTGTTGTCCTCAAGCTCACTGCTGATTAGCCAAATAGTGAGCAAAGTTAACTCCTACATTATATGTATCTACATTCTCAAGTGAGCTGTTAATTTAGTCTAGACTTTGCAGATGTTGCTATTTTGTCATGTACAGAGCAGCAGAGGATGAACATTTTAAATTGTAGCAAAACAATTGGGGTTTAGCACACCCTAATTTGACTGCATTCAAGTCTAGATACTTTTAAGTTGCCAAGGTGTAAAGGGTCTGCCTATTTTACAGGCTAGCATGGTTTTATGTACCTTACTTCCTGGTTCCATGTTCACAGCTTTCACATTGAATTTTTATGGGTTTTTTAACTGCAGTTGTTAGAACCTATAGAGAAGTCCAGATAATGGTTCTCTGAGTCCCAGCACCTTTCTGTTAGAATGTGAGTGTATGATACACTGTGTACATTCATTGCTGGGCTGCTGCTTGGTCTGCAAAGTGTAGCAAGTGACTCAAGGGTGCAGAGTCATAGAGGATAAAGAAAGGAGAACTGCAGATGCAGGTGAATTTTCTGTATGTCAGCCATGGAGTTTTTTAATTTTTTTTAAGTGTGAAATTATAATTTACTGTGCTTGAGAGCATGAGGGAACGGAAGGAAGAGTATAGTTGCAATACTCATTAAATGCCATCTGTATCCAGTAAGGGCAATGTTCTGTATTCATAATCACTATAACATTGAACGAAACTTATAAGGAGTTTTTCAGGAAAGTATTTAAAACTTTTTTCTAAAGAGACAAGGCCATAAGAAAATAGATTTACATGTCTGGGATTTTTTTGTGTGTTTTGCTTTTGTAAATGTGGTGTACCAACTAAAGCTGTGCTTTTCTATTATTGAAAGGAAAGGATTCAAAGTGTGCTGGCCCTTAGTAAGCAGCAATGGTTAACAGATGAATTTTCACTTATGAAAATGATGTAAATGATTAGCTTTATCTGATACTCTTGACCTAATCAAAGGGAAGGTGTACTTATGAGGGATGTAATTATTTTGCAACCTAATTGGGGGGGAGTCTACTTAAACTTTTTAAAAAATTACAAAATCACAGATAAAATATTTTTCTACGATTCTATACAATCATACTTTATACTAGTTTTCTCAGCATGGCATGTAAGTGAGTCTAAGGTACTGTTCCAGGAAATCAGTGGTATTGTACCTTATTCTAGACCATTAAAATAGCATCTGTTAGATGCTTGGCACTGCTGTCATAGAACTGAAATGCTAGTTTAAAAAAAAAAAAAATGTACTGAATACTTTAAATGATTGTTTTATTCAGAGTCTGATATAGAAAATGTTCCAATCATGTTATTAATGTGTAATTAAAACTGTTCCAGATGTAACTAGAAACAGTTCTGGAAAGTTATCATTGCTTGTTCTCCTGTCTAATGGCAGGTTTTGTAGTCTTCAAAAGAAATTGAAATTTCTACTATGAATAAACTTTCAAACATCTTAAAATGCTGTTTTGTTTAATCATTTGTCCTGCCCAGTTATAAAAGTTGTCATTAGTTCATCACTAACACTGAACTCTACCCTTACAGCACAGTGTGCATTGCCAACCAGAAGGGCTTTTTAATAAGTGTTTGTGAGTTATAATGTTGCAGCATTACCATGTGTTGAGTCAGGTAAATAGCGAGCCACAGGAAAAACACGTGTATTCAGCAGATGCTTATAGATCTGATACATGATACAACAAGAGCAAAGTGCAAGGATATAGTAGTTTAATAACCTGTAAAGATCCCAGTCCACCCTACAGTGGCACTTAAAGGGAGGCTGTGAAATAATGCCTGCAATGCCTGTATTGCTCTGGACCTTGAAAATAAAGGTATATTTGATAGTTAACGAACCTTTCAAATATTTTTGAAAAATGAAAATATATGCAGAAGCACTCACATAAACAACAGGCCTGTATTTTAGCAGTTCACACAACTTGGAAGCTTACTTACAGCTGCAATTTGTTGTAGCCTTGCAACCTGGAGAACATGGAAGATTTTCACAAGTTTGCATAGTTTACATAAAATTACAGTAATTTTGATAGAGAGTTTATGAGGAACGTAACCAGAGGCCTTCCTCAGTGTGTACCAAAAGAAAGGTGTCAGAGGATACAAGGAAGGGTTTGGTGACTGGTACAACAGAAGGAGAGGAGAGAGGGGAAATTCACACAGGGGATCCACGGTGTGCATCACTACTGCCCTTTGCTGACACAAGGCTTTGCCCCACCTGTCTAAAAGCATCTTTAAATTAATTAACAAGTAAACTGGATGATCTGTCAGCCTCAGGAAGCTATACAAAGGAAGAAAGGGGGACCGATGTAACACAGATCCTGCTGTTATTATGTCCCCTTACTTTAGCCTTCCTTACCTTCGTACCTGCTCACTTACAGAATGGTTTGGGTTGGAAAGGACCTTGAAGAACATCTTGTTCCACCCCCTGTCATGGGCAGGGACACCTTCCCCTAGACAAGGTTGCTCAGAGCCCCATCCAGCCTGGCCTTGAGCACCTGCAGGGATGGGGCATCCACAACTTCCCTGGGCAACCTGTGCTACTGTCTCACCACCCTCACAGCAAATTATTTTTTCCTACTATCTAATCTAAACCTGCTCTTTCCATAACCCGTTCCCCCTTCTCCCGTCACTACATTCTCCCGTAAGCAGTCTCGCCCCGTCTCTGCTGTGCGTTCCCCTCAGGTACTGGGAGGAGTTATTGCCGGCAGCGTTCCGGCTCGGCGGTGCGCGGTGTCCCCGGGCTGGCTGGGTGCGCGCTGCCCGCTCCTCCTCCTTTCCCTTGGACTCCCGCACACGACCGACCCGCCGCTCCCGGCTTGGG
>VYXB01010567.1:1720861-1750249 GCA_013397135.1 Pachyramphus minor
CCCGGCCCAGAGCGGGAGGCCCTGCCCGGGGCTCGGTTGTCAAAGGCGGCCCTGCCGAGGAGGCGGCCGGGCCCCGCCGGGCCCTCGCTGGGCAGCGCCGGCGCCGCTGCTCCTGCTGCTGCCGCCCCCCTTCTCCCCCACCCTGAAAGGAAAAGCAGAAGCTGCGAGGGGAAGGGAACGGCAGGTTTTAACAGGGGGCGGAAGTATGAGCTGCTCTTGTACGTCTTCGTGAAGAGCATCTAATGCTGTCGCCACGTGTGTACCTTTTAAAAAGGGCAGCTACACCTGGAGCATTAGTTTCCCCCTTCAGTGTTTCAGGGATTTTAGCACGACGGTAACTCAGGTTATTCATCTGCTGCTTGATGGTTACGTGCTTCGAGTTATCCCACCATTATTTAGGAGGTATGTGGCAGCAGGGATCACAGAAGCTGGAAATGGCCATCTTGTGGAAATCCTTGTTGAAGGCTGCTGTCACTCCAGAGCAACCAGGACATCTAGTTGGATGGAGACTCGAATATTTTATTTACTATGTAACTACTTGGATAAAAATTTAGACCTACAAATGTTAAAAGTAAGCAAATAAAATCTAAATCTGGATAGGACACTTGAAACAGACATATAGAGAACACAGTTAGAAAAACCTCCATAAGTCTGAGTATTTCATTCACTGTATTCAGACAGTAACACGTGCTTTTTCCTCCTCCCCCTTTTAATTTAGGTAAAGGAGGTAAAAACAGGCGACGAGGTAAGAATGAGAATGAATCAGAAAAAAGAGAACTGGTGTTCAAAGAAGATGGACAAGGTGAGTTTTTAATTATGGTATGGCAGTGTCGTTGTTTTCAGTCACATACTGTAAGTGACAGGCACTGAAAGTTGATACACAAAACATCTGGATGACTGAGAAAGGTGAAGTTACTGTTATTGAATTAAGAGAGATATTCTTATTGGGGTTGTATTTGAATTCTAAATGACATATTGAGTATAGGAGAAAGTAGAAAAGGGGAAATTTTAAATAGCTCCACCACTTAAGAATGTGGCCAATAATTGTCTCTCTCTGTTTTATACTGGCTGCGATGCCTCTTGAATCCTTCAGTGAGCTCCCAAAGTCTGACCTGGCACAACCATTAAACTCACTGTTCTGTCCCCTCATGGTTCAGTTGACTCCTGGGCTGGGAAGTCTGACTATTAAACCAGGAGCAATAGGTAGGTCTTTGCTGGGCTGTTGTCAGGTGAAGGAAGCTATAGGAGTGGAGGGTGATGATTACATTCCCCTCTGCCCTGTCTTTTGGTGACAGTGAGCTCACCTCACTTTTGACTCACCCTGTCTCATGTGTCACACTCCTGTGGTTTCTAACATAATCTGAGTACTTTCCTAGTGACCAATTAATAAGTTGTTTTGTCAGAAACATGGGAAAGGTCCTGACTGAAATAATTGTAAAAGAAGTGAACTGAACCAATTTCTGATATTCTGTGATGGCTGTAAGCAAAAAAGGAGTTGATTTTGATGCGGCTATAGAACTTTAAATCCTTTTCAACTCTCAAGCAAAATCTACTCAATGAATTATTCTCAGTTACAAATAGTCTCGTGTTTTGTTGGACTTTCTAACTTGTACTAAGGAAAGATTTTAGAATGTTGAGTTACAGCGCTGGCTAATTGAGAGGATTTTTTCCCCTGGCAAGTATGGGTGGTCAGTTAATGTTAACTTTGTAACTTACAGACATCATCATCATCATCATCAAGCTTTATGCCTTTTAGTTAAATGGTAATACATTATGCTACAAACTTTAATAATGCATGTGAAGTTCTCCAGTAGTCATTTCTAGAACTTGGTGAGGGAGGAGATGAAATACACAGTGAGAGATTGAGGGTGGGTATTCAGAGATTTCAGCTGATGTGTGGTAGTTGACAGCAGTGAGATTTTGTCAGGACAGGTGCTGTGATGCTGCCCTAAACTTTCAAACTCTGAGTGTGACTCAGTAGCTATGAAAATTATCTGTAAGTAGGCATTTCGGAGGGAACAAAAGCATGGATGCAACCAGAATGAGCAAGTATTTGAAAATATTGACATTAACAGTGATACAAAAACTGTGATATGTTCTGCAACCTGTGTGGCTGCTCAAAGCTCCTCTCAGCTGTTCATGTTTTGACAAAAACTTTGATTACAATGGCAAAAGCTACTGGATGCATCATGAAGCTGGATTTGTTTAGAAGTTTTGCTCTGTGGCATTTTGGGATGGGGGATTAGTGGTAGCATCCGCACTGCTGGGTTAAGGCTTGGGCTTGCTGATCTTACAAGTCTTTTCTGACCTAAATGATTCTGTGTTTTTATATGTTACTGTCTCTTTCAGAATATGCCCAGGTGATCAAAATGTTAGGCAATGGAAGACTGGAGGCATTATGTTTTGATGGTGTGAAGAGGTTATGTCATATTAGAGGGAAGCTAAGAAAAAAGGTAATTCTGAAGCATTGCAATAGAAAACAGTGACTTTATGCATGATATGTAATTGTAAAAATTTACATACATAGCTTGTCATAAAAGTTTATATTTCTACGGTACTTAATACCTTAAATATATTTTTTTGATAGTAAACTAGTTTATCTTTCTGTTTCTCTTGCCAGCACAAGAGTAGGCAGTGTTTGGCTTTTGGGTGAAGCTCGTGGTTGAAGGGCTGCCTTTGGATGTGTGTTTTGCAGGGGAGGGGGGTTTGGCTGCTTATGAAATACTAGCTTTTGTATTCTAGAAATCTATATGTATATAAAATAATAAAAAGCTCCCTAATTGTAGGTGGAGAACGTGATGACTGTTTAGAAACCCATGTTCTATCTCATACTAGATCAGCACTTAGCTTAGCAGTGGAACTTCTGTAATGTGAAGATTGACACCCAGCATAAGAAAATACAGGTGTAAGAGACTTGTCCCAAGGCACTTTTTTGTGTGCTATTTCCTAAGACCAGTAAGGGTTTGAGAGCCCACTTAGTTTGATCTGTGGAGGAACTGAATAATTACCATCTTATCTATGAGTAGTTCAATAAGGGCAGTTCAGGAAGGTGTCTTTATAGCTTCCCACAGGCACCTCAGATGCCACCATTTCATTGTCCACTTCAACAGCTCCCAAAATACCTCTGTGCAAAGCTGATCAGCAAATATTTGTACCTTGGGGACAGTCGGGTGTATGTGTTTGTGTTCTTAGCTTTGCCATCTAGAGATGGTGTCCCCCCTGACCCTTGTCAGCTTCCTGTCCTCTGCTGGTGTGTGGTACAGAGGAGGTCCTCTCAGTCTGTTCCCAATGAAAACAGACATTCACTCTCTTCATTCTGGGTTGTTCCACCTGTCTGGTTTTTCGAGAGCAATGAATGCACATGTCTTGGTATCAGTGTGAGCAGTGCTACAGCTGCCTGCAATAAACTGTTGAAGGTGGTGGAAGATGTGCATAAATAAACACTGAGTGCTGCAGAATTAATTTCTTACTACAGAAAGCATCACTTATCTATTCCTCATGTCTAAAAGAAAGGAAATCTCAATTAAAATGTGTTTGATCTCCAAAAAAAATTAGCTCCAAAAGCTGATATGAGACAACCATCTTGTGCATTTAGATTGGCACGTCCTGTTTTGCAGACTTTTGATTAACATAGTTTCTAGAAACAGTTGTGTTCTTTTGCTTGTGCTTTTCATTGTGCTTGTCCATCACCCCCTTCATCAGGTTTTGCTCAAAGTTTGGCCCTTGTGGAGCTCAGTTCACAGAGTGGTGGCTTGATGCATTATTTCTGTTTTCTGAGAAGTTAAGGCTTAGTAACCACCCTGTTGGCCAGAAGCTCTTCAGAGAAGTTTGATGTACCTTGTAATAGCTCCATAACATGCAAAATAATGTAACTATGCGTATTTTATGACCTCAGTTTTGCTGTTAAAATGTGAAATTGGATATTTCCAGCTTACTGGTTAGAAAGTGAGGGTGGTGGCTGTAGTGATATTTCATGTCTTTCAGCAAACATAAATGTACTGCTTGCTTCTTGTGTTACACTACAGAAGTTGAATTTCTGTAACATGACATATGTTTTCTCGTCCAGGTTTGGATAAATACGTCTGATATTATATTGATTGGCTTAAGAGACTACCAGGTAAAAATTCAGTATAATTTGGCAATAAAGAGTGTCTTATTAGCAGCTTTGTTTAATGTTAAACTGCAGCAGGTGTTGTGAGGAAATTCCCATCTTAACTTTGAATTTTTATTTAGTTATGCTAAATCATGACTTTTAGTTTCCTTGTATTACAGAAAGATTGTAATGAGTAGACAAATTCTGGTTCAACTTGTTCTTCTAAATTGCACCCTGAGACTTTGTGAGTGGAGGTGCTTGTTGTCATCACGCTTGACCTTATTTTTCCCACATGTAGCTGTTTGATGTTTGGATCCTGTGATATAAAGGGAGATTGGGTCAAACACCAAACATTTTGTTGTGAAAATTATAATTTGTGGTAATCAGAATTTTGGAACCTTGGTGTTTAGGCTTTTACCTTAAGAGACAAATTGGTCAGTGATTAGTTTGTACTTAAATTTCCAAATGTGGAGTAGCATAATTTTACCTAATATAAATGGTAATGGAAAACAGTTGTCAGATTTTCATTAAGTAAATGGTCTTCATGAATGTTAGTGTTGTGTCTTCAGTTGAAATAAATTCTGCTTCTGAAATGTGCATTTGAGTTGTAAAGCATTATAAGATACTGTCATCTACTGTATGTATTAAAGTATTTAAAACTAGGAATTTCTCATTTTGGCACTTTCTGACTGACCACAAACCACCTCACTACATGTGATCTCTGAGGAAAGGTTGATTTCAAAGGCATGAAACTGAACTTCTCCAATTGTCAAGTTCTCAGAAGTTCTCAGTTGTCTCAAATTCTCTTCTTGTTGCCCAGAGCAGTTGTAGAGCACCACCCCTGGCAGTGTTCAAGGCCAGGCTGGATGGGGCATTGGGCAACCTGCTCTAGTGAAGGGTGTCCCTGCCCATGTCAGGGGTGTTGGAACTAGGTGATCTTTAAGGTCCCTTCTGACCCAAACCATTCTATGATTCTATAAATTACTTGTAATGGGAGAAAATTAAGTTACCACCAAGAAGAAATGAAAATATTCCACAAATGAGGATTTTCTGCTTAACATTTAAAGAAACTGGAGGGGAAGGAGGAACAAGATATTCTTCTGTAAATAATATAGGTGTTACTCCTCTGTAATTAATATGGTTGTTGTAAGTAACATAGTCTGCTGAGGTTAGTAGATTTATTTTTTACTTCATAGATGACTAATGAATTCTAATAAATTCTTTTATAGGATAACAAGGCTGATGTTATTCTAAAGTACAATGCAGATGAAGCCAGAAGTCTGAAAGCATACGGGGAGCTTCCAGAACATGGTAAGAACCTTTTCACTTCAAATTGGAAGTTCATATTGGACAAGAATATTCAGTCTCTCCTGACATGGTGTGAGTGCACTCCTGAACTTCTCTAAATTCCTTTTTTAGCCAAAATCAATGAAACAGACACATTCGGTCCTGGAGATGATGATGAAATCCAGTTTGATGATATTGGGGATGATGATGAAGATATTGATGATGTAAGTGGTAAATGTGTATTTTGTATCATATGCTTGAAACTCATTTTTGACAATAAGCTGTTGCTTTTGGTTTATAGCCAGTAAAATAACACTCTGGGGTTTAGAAGAGGGACAGCTACAGGAAGTGGTGAGGTGAATGGCAGCTTTGTGTTCTCTCTCCTCTCCTACAGTCATTCCCTAGCTGACCTCTAAGCACAGAGTACACTTAGTGACATGCTGTTAAAACACATGTGGAGAGTGATCTTCTCATTACCCTGAAGATGCCTAAAGGAAAATCAAAGCTGTTTGACCTCCAGATTCCTCTGTAGGTTTAACAACCTTACTATCTAATAAGAACTGCAGAAATAACTGAGGCATTTGTGTTTTTTAAAAAACAAAGGCTTTAGTTCTCCATTTTTGTTTACATAAAAAGCTGCATTTTAATAGTTTCTAAGTTAACCATAATCCTGAGTTTACAGATTGTCACAAACACTTGTGTTACTGCTTATCACTCCATAGTAACTGACCATGCACACTCTGAAATTATAATAGTAAAATTGCTATAATTCAGATTTTGTAGTAATTTGCAGAAGTGGGATCTGCCACGCAACATTTTCTAAGGTGATGCATTTTATTTACAGTTGAGAGTTGAATGTGTGCAAGGTCAGCTGGCTGAGAGGATAAGTAGTAACTTACTGAGCCACTGAGTTAATTGGATAGACTGTTCTAAGTATATTATTATGTTTTAATTCTTCATCTTTTTAGTCCTCTCTCTCTGAGTTGATAATATGGCTAATTCTTTTAAAATGCTTACCTTATTTTGACTTTTTTTGTGTGTGTTTTTTGTATATGACTTACTGAGGTTCTCAGTATATGACACATTAGAACAAGTATTTTAAACCTTTCTAAATCATCAGACTTTTGACCTGTCAGTGATTGAGCTTACTGAAGATTTAGCTCACTGAAGCTAGAAAAACTGTATAGTATTGCATGCTTTTAATAATGAAGTTATTGTAAGGTATCAAAGTGATAAGTAGCTGTAGAAGACATTTGCAAACTAATGGATCTGTGTGGGGAATATTGTATTTAAGTGAGCTAGAATTGTTCTTAAGCTTTTATCAGCTGTGCAGACAATATTAATATCATGCTTTAAGAAAGGAAAAGACATAAAGACAAAATGTGAATAACCTCTCTGAGGGTCACCTGGGATGAAGTGCAGATTCCAGTGTAGGTAAAAAACACTATGGAAGCTTTTCTTTGTTTTTTATGTCAGAAGAATGATTTAGAAGGTCACTACTCAGGGAATTGACCCTCAGACTTGGTTTTATTTTTGTTTTTGAGAATCGTGGGCTAATTTGTGTCTGTAGTATTGATGCATAATTGTATTGCAGATACTGTGGTTGTTCAGAATTGCTCCCCCACATGACCAGGGTATTGTCACAGGGCTGTGGGGACATAAGTGGAGTGATTGTTCACATATGAAGAAAACAGGATATGAGCTGAGGCAAAACCAGGACTGTACTAAGTTCAGGAAGACTCCTGTTGAACTATTAAAAGTAACTTAAAGAAAGAGTTGCTTGATGAAAAATGCACTTGCATTAAATACATGGTGTGGTGGTTTTGCTTTTCAGATCTAATTTGGAACAGAGGTTTACATTCCGACTTCTTTCCTCCAAGGATTGTTCTACATTGATACTTCGATTATTTTTTGGGTGAAGTCCCTTACTTTTAAGAAGACTGAAAATTCTCGGTAAAGAGTGTAGTTTGTTACATCAAAAGGATTTATTTTCAATGTTTGTTTTTAAGTATTTATATTTCTTTAGAAATGGATAATGCTGGATTATCACAAAGGTTCAGTGACACACCACAAATATTTTGTCTCTTCACCAATTAGAGCTTTTACCTCTGGATGTAAGTGACATACAGTGACATGGGCTGTAAAAGACTGCATTTTTCCCTCTTCTGCTTTCATCACTACAATTCCAGTTAAACTTGTATTTTGAAATAAAAAAATGTTTACCCTGTAATTATCATTAAAGACAAATACCCAGTTCAGATTAGTATCAAATCATACTATGCAGTGTCTGTCCTTATACCCCTTGCCTTGATGTTACCTTTAAAAAAGATTTTGATAATATAAAAGGAAGGCAGAAATCTGCATTTCAACTCATAATGCTTGATGAATCTGCTTTTCGTGTCTAGTAGCATGCTGCTATTTTTATACTGATTTTGATAATTAAAAACACTCATTATTTCAAAGGTGTAAATTTTCCACGGTGGAGGGAGGGGTAGGGGAGGAGGAAAGATAAAAAGTGAGCAGCATCTCCAAATTCGCAGTTTTTGGGAACTGCGGTTCGTGCCGAGGCCGAGCTGTAGTTGCAGACGATGAACACTGGGTGGCACCCGACTGAACAGCGAGACATGAATGCGAAACGTTCGCGGTCGGGTTTGTACTGAAAAACACGTCAAATAGGTTTTCCCCGAAGTGAATGCCTAACACTTGATATGGTAAACATGTAGAATATTTTTACATTATATAAAAGGTTATGTTAAGAGTAGAGTTTTATTTTAATCTGAAATTCCATACATTGTAAGGTGCAACGTAAAACCTTATGTGAATGTTGAGTAACAATATAAACGAGAAAATGAATTTGTGTCAAAAGTAGGAAGAGAATCTTTTCATCCAGAATAAATCACTGAAGCAAACTAATGGAAAGATTCTTCTCCACCTTCAGACTGGAGGAATCAGTTGAGAAACTGAATAAAGACTAACATCATCATGCAAATATTATTTTGTGGTAGCCTTAGTTTCTTTGTCTTCGATTATGTATTTAACACCTTTGAAAGCAGGCTAATGGAAAACTTCCTTTTGTGCCATAAAGATCTGATTCTTGACACTTGTATTCCTTATACAGTCTTTTTGGTATGATGTAAAGTGACTACCCCAATAGATAAAAACAAAATGGCTTTAAATATGGAGTGGCCTCATTGCTTTACGTGATTTTTAAAGAGATTTAAACATCCAGAGCTTTTGCAAACATGTCTTCCCTTTTACTTTTTTCTTTCATTATAGTGTCTGTTTTCCTTACATGGACCTGGTATCTTACACTAGGAATAACATTTTCTTAGCATTAAGTAATTTTGCGAAATGTTTCATGGATTTTAAATATTTGTTGTAAAATGTTGCTAAATACTGAGGAAAAGATACTACCACTACAGCATTGTTACTCCACTGATCTTTAAGTATCAATTTATTGTCTTTGTGTGCCTATCAGGTTCACCAGAAGGAACACAAATGCTGTAATGTTCCAAGATGAGGCTTCTAAATCATTCCCACACTCATCACTTTCCTCAATGTATTAAGCAGTCTTTTAACCTCTGAAAATGGTTAAAAGCTCTCAAAACTGATCTTGAGATCGAAGTCCAGAAGTATCTGTTGTTCCAGTTGTACTAGTGGAAAGGTTAATGATTGAATTGCAGTGAATGTGTACTGAAGAAACAGATATTATGGAAAATATACTTGCCAAAACCAATCTTGTGTGTGTGTGGGAAGAATGCAAAGTGCATGGTCAGTGCTAAGGAGAAACACAGACTTACACACGGCTGCTGTAAGGAACTCGATTCGCTGTACCAGAGTCCTCCAGTGTAACAGTGTAGCTTCAGCTGTGGATCAGAGATGAAAGGCTGTTTCTGTCAGGATTGGTTATGGTTTGTCCTGAGGTTCCTCCCAATCTCTATTGGCTCAACACCATCTGGTTTCTGCTTATATTCTGAGCTCTGTTGCCTCTTTGAGTGCACTTGGTCATCTTGTTTCTGTATCCATGATAAAGCTCCCTTACTAGTCCAGTTTAGGCAACCTTTTATTGTCCCTCTTACCTCTTTTTTTGGGGGTGGAAGAACAGTTTGTACAAGTAGCTGTCTTTCCCACATTTCCATGCAGGAACAGTGGTAGAACAGCAGCTGCAAGGTAAAGGATTGCAAAATTGCTGACTCTAAAGCTATGAAAGGTGCTCCAAGAGTATTTCCTAGATACATTTTTAATAATTTTTGTTTAATTTTGGGAACTACTGCTGGCTTTTCAAGTACAGTGCAAAATTGAAAATAAGGATTCAAAAATTATTCTCCTGCAGCCAAAGTATAAACTTTGTGTTTGCTGTTTCCCAGTTTGGGGTTTTCTCTGTGGTTAACATTTTGAAAAATTACTTTTGTTCATTGTTCCAAATTGTCTTTGCCCCCTTATGATAGGGGCAGCCCTGCATTTTCTTGGACAGCCCTAAATGTTTTTTCCACACTAATCCTTCGCAGATACAGTCCAGATACAGTAACTGAAAAAAAAACATGGTTAAACAGAAGATACAACCTCTACTCTACTTCTACAAGAGGAGGAGCTGATAACCTGTGATTGTTGAGCTCTGAGCCATTTACTCGTTACTGCTGATGTGTTGTGTCATGACCGTGCCCTGTATGTGCCACTGAGCACATCCGTGGTACTGTGTGCCACTGCCACACTGGTGTGTGACACAGCCACTTATGTCATGTGTATGGTACCTTATATGTACTCACACCTGGAGTGCTGTACAGACACAGCCTGCTCGAGGGGAGGCTGGCACAGGGATTGCTCTGCACTCTGGGCCATTTCCACGGATAGAAATGGGCCAGTGACAGAGGGTGCCATGTTGCTCCATGTGGTATCCAGCCGTGCTCCCAAACAGGTTCTTCACAATAAACAGGCAGGACTGATGGCACATCTGCATGTGAAATAGTGCTGGGACTGCTGCTCCCTGAGGCCCTCTGGTCGTAAGGTAAGTCCTGTCTTCAGGTGCATTGAGGCGTCAGCTGTTCCTGCTGTTGAACAAGCTCCAGTCTAAACCATAATTATTTGCTGTTCCTGAATTTGAATGTCAAGGGATTTGAATTATCATATGATTCCCTGGAGGACTCAAACCTGGCTTTTCAGCTGTGGACACTATAGGTGGTTTGATCACTTTATAGAAGACAACTTAAAATAAGTGTAGCCTTCTAGAAGATATGTGGGAAGAGGGAATTATTATTTGAACTAATTTGTAGTATTTGTAGTAGTCTTGAGTGCAGTTTATTCCTTCATGTAAACTTGAGGCCCATTGCTGGCACTTCTGAAGGTAACTGTTGGCAATGCTTTCTCATTTTGATACAAAAATGAATCTTTAGAATTTATTTGTCAGGCTATGATTGCCCTTCCCTTTGGAGAAGGAGGGAGAAGAGGTAAGTAGGGACGATGCCTACTTTTTTGAGTACCTTCATGGAATAATTCCAACTAGGAAGTAGGTACTAGCAGCAGGGAGCCACTAGGAGCATCTAAAGACTTGTTTCTCACTTTAAAGTGGGTGGTTGCTTCTGAGCCACACTTGGGATCCAAATGTTTTAATTCCACCAATTACATTTTCAGGATTTCTGTTAAATGCTTCGTGAGGCAAAAAAATACACAGATGAGACTGTGTTGTCTGACCTGTGAGTTAGCTTTTCTTTACTTTTTTCCAATGGGTCTGTAGACAGAGATGACACTTGCACAGCAGTTTTATTTATAACCAAGCTGCTGACTCAAGGAAGGAAAGCTTCAGCAGAAGCTGACAGAGACTTGGTAACAGATAAAGGGCCTATTGCTGCATCACTTGCTCAGTAAATTCTCGTTTGAAGCGCTCTCACTGTGTTTTGTAGGCACCTATTCTTCCCTCCTGCAAAAGTGGGTGGCTTGTATTTGTGTGTCTGAGCTTTGGTGGTGTAGGAGTCTTCTGTGGCCAGCAGCATCTGTATTCCTTAATCAACCCTACTCTTCTTTATGGTTACTGAATTTTATTCCCAGCTGAGGAAGATGATCAGCTAAATGCTTTGTGTGCTTGGCCTCTGGAGGGAGCAGACAAGCCAAAAACCCAGACCGTGACAGATTAGAGCAAGCAGATTGCCTCAGCCTGTGGGTAGAAAGAGTTTCTAGTGCTGGGTGTCAGGGACTCAGAGGTGCCTGGTGTCTGCAATAAGTATTGCCAGCAACAGAAATACTTGAAGGCATTTTTTTAAAAGTTTTCCCAGTAGGATACCTACCTTCCCAAAGAAGCAGCTGATTGAAGCACGTAAGGATGGGCTGAGGTGCAAGCCTGGCACTGGCAGCAACGTAGGATGATGACACTGCTATTCCCAGCTGTAGTAAATATAGCAAAGAGCAGCAGATACACTGAAGGAACCCCCGTGGGACTGTATAGGCTATATACGTTCCACTAGCTGCAGTGCCAGCTGTCAGGGAGGATTCAGCTCTGTGACAACCCTCAAGACAGTGACAGGGCACTCTGCAGTTACTGTTTAGCCTCTGTGCTTTGGGAAGAAAGCCAAGTGCTGCACAGGGCTTGAGGAAACAGCTTCTGACTTACAAGACTTTGAAACTAACCGTAGTAGACAGTGGTGGAGGGTGGGGAAAGATACAGTAATGAGGTTTCTGAGAGGAATTTTACTCTTTTGCTGCCTGACCCATGAAAAGATCTTCCCTGCTCACTGCTGAAACTGGAGATCTATAGAGAAGCAACAGTGCTAAAAGGTGTGAAAGACCTTGCCCCCTTCCAATCCAGTGGATAGCGACTGTGCCAGCTTGCCTTGCCAAGTTGCTCTGGAATATGTCTGGGATGTTAATAATCCAACTGTTGCAGCAGGTGGCTGACCAGGGGGAGTCTTGCAGCAGCTCAGGCACAGGGACCCCTGTGCAAATAACAATATGCAGCCAGATCCTAAGCTTTGCTGAACATGGCAGGAGTAACCAGCGCTAAGTAACTGTGGGGTGTGAGGGAATATACAGAGATGGATCTTCAGATCTGGTTCTGCCAGCCCTGTTATCTGAACACATCTTAAAAGATGTCCTAAGACCCACTGGTGCATTGTCCAGTGTTACTATATTCCCTTTGAGTAACTGGGTCAGAAGCAAAGGGCACCTGTATCTCACTGTGGTTGTCAGCTCCATCCCCTTAATAGCAGCTTATACCACTTCCAACCTGGTAATGTGTCTTTGGATGACTGCTGTTAACCACAGTATGGGTGAGTGAGCAGAAACCTCTTCCCAAAATAGGGCAGCAATTTCACAAAGGTGTAGGAAGTGTGCAACAGCTTAGGGACTGTTTCATTAAAAATGTGAGTGGAACAATTACTATTACTGGTGTATTGTTATACTGGCACTGATGAAACAGAGGAAAAAACCAGTATTAGCTAGTGCTTCTCTGTATTAAATTATGCTGTAATCATCAATAACTTCCTTCTCTCCCCCTCCTCTCCCCAGTTTGAATTGATGTATCAATGTTGCTGGGTGTATGCTTTGTCCACAAATGCAAAGGTATCTCGGGCTTTATGAAATGTTTTAAACTACACTGTTGTAAAGTTAGTGTTTAGGACTACTAAAGTCAAGGTTAACTGTAGTATTTAGCATAGGGTAATACAGAAAATAACGTATGGTTACAAAGAAAGAGAAAATAATGCAGACAGTAGCTGACTATATGGTTTTATACGCAGCTTAGGTTAACCTAGCAATAGTTACATAGGTTGGAGATGTTAGAGAATCACTAAGCATTGAGGACATGTGTCTGATTTAGGGCATGGCAAGATGTTTAGAAGAAACAGCTTGAGTGCCAAGTAGCCAATAATTTTATATTGAGAAGGCAGCATGACTGTCTCTGATTACTTGTGTGGATTGACATGGAAATCAATTAAAATAATAACTGGGGAAGGAAGGAGAGTATGACACGTAATAGTTTCCTTCTTTAATATGCAAGCCTTCCTTAAAACAGGTAATTTCCTTATTAATGGTTTTCAAAATAGTATTTACTCTTAACATGGTATGTGAGGAGAAAATGAGATCCAATGGAGATCAGAACTATACATATATAATCTACCAATCAGATTCAGATTAGGGACTCCTGCCTGTTTAGATATTTTTTAATATTTTTCACTGTAACTATAATGAATGCACCTACTGTGCACAGCTGAAGTACTACATCTATGTCATGTCTTCAGGAGATATTAGATTGTACTATTTATTACACTATAAGAAGAAATCACAAGCTGCAGAAACCTTGTTATCTCTTGGGCTGAGCTGAATTAGTTGAAGCCTGAGAGTCTTTGCAACTAAAGTTTCCCCACTGTAGTTCTTCTGTGAAATAAGTTCCTTAAGGTGATGAGGTTAGTTTTATGTTTATTATGATAGAGTTGAGTGTCGACCACTTTAGGAAGTCGGTATTTATATATATATAGGGCGTTACTCTATTTCTGTATGATTGTGTTGGCAGGATAATGATGCACTGGTATAATTGGCAGAGAAAAGGACTGGAAACCAACATTTATTAAAACAGGAGAGTTTATGAAATAGTAAAAGTCTTAACACATCATTGGCAAGACTGTTTTTGGATAATTAATATTTAGGTACTTCCATGGTCAATACTCATTTTGAACCTGTGCCATAGTGTGTACAATACAACAGTTTGCAGGGGGATTTTTTGCAAACCTCTTTTTAATCTGGGTCATTTCAGTGTTCCATTTGCATTAATGCCAGCCAAGCTGAAGGAGAAGTGCACTGGAGGGTGAGAAGAGCAGGGGAGGTATGGAGACTGTGGTAAGCTGGTGTAGCCTCTGAAGGCTTTGAGGAGACCCTGGCCTCAAGGAGATGTTACACTCACAGAATTGCACAGGCTGGAAGGGACCTTGGGAGATGACAGCTCAACATGCTGTGAGAAGCAGGTCCAGTTAGAGCAGGTTGCTTATGGCTTTGTCCTGTTGCTTTTTTGATGTTTTCAAGGATGGAGGGTTCCACAGCCTCTCCGGGAAATCTGTTTGGATTTGACCACCCTCATCATTAAAAGAAATAACTTCCTCACATCTCACTGGAATGTTCTGTGCCCTGAGTTGTAACCATTGCCTCGTGCTCACCCACAGTGTGCAACCAAGAGGAGTTTGCCTCTCTTCTCTTTCCCTGCACCTCAATTATGCAGTTGCAGACAGGAGTAAGATTTCCCCTAATTGTTCTTTTCTCCATACTGAGCAGATCAAGATTATGAGTCTCTCCCCAGATTCATGTGCTCCAGTCCCTTCAGGAGTCTTGTTAATCTGCTAAATTTGCTCATTTTTTTTCATGTTGGGGAGCCCCAGAATGGACACAGTCCTTCAGGTGCAATCTCAGCATAACAGTGTTCTTCACCACAGTCTGAAACAAGCATCTGGTGTGTGATTTTTTGTCCACTGCTGAGCTGTTGGAGCACTTGATCTGAATCACAAGATTTGAACTTGACTCCAAGGACCTGAGAACTCCTGACTCTCTTCCCTGTTAGAGAAGGTAAGCAATTCTGTCTGAGCAGAGGATTGGTATGAAATGGAAAAATACAAATGGGAGGTATTGCATAAAAAATTTAGAGGCTCCCTCTTTTTATTTTCTTTTTAAAATAGCTTTTCTCTTCAGCGCAGTTAGGTTCCTGTACCTCTAATGAAAACTGCACAACAGACTGTGGTATTGGTTGCTGTCATAAGCACAGATATATAGATCTGAAAACCTTTGGGGAAATTTAGAGCTAAGATTCAAAGGTGTGATTTATATCCCTGAATCCCAGCGGAGAAAAGTAAATGCTGGTATAGAGGGTAGGACATCTCATGCCAGAAGGAACCTTCAGAGGTATACTTGTTTGAGCTGTGAGGTTCTGGAGATATTTTTAAGTTCATGTTTAAGCAAAATATTTTTCTATAGGTCTATAATCAGTCTGAGTGTTCATTCTGCAGGATCATTTGTTCATCTTTTTTTGTTAATTACCTGGCAACCTTTCTTCTAAGGAGGTGCTTTCTGAGGAAATAAGTGCAACTGCATAATGCATAACTGCAGTAATTTAAGTGTTGCTATTGCTAAGAGCCTGCCTGTTCAAGCCCCATTTTAAACTCCCTTGTTGCATCTATCTGGATTTGGTGGATGGACTGTTTGGTGGGTGAAGAATTGGTTGGATAGTCACATCCAGAGGTGGTCAGTGGCTCAGTACACAGATGGAGAACAGTGTAACTGGGCCTTGGGGGTCCCAGCACTGTTTAATGTCTACGCCAATGACACAGTGGGATCAAATGCACCCTCATCAGGTTTGCAGATGACACCAAGCTGAGTGGTGTGGTTGACACACCTGAAGGATGGGATGCCATCCAGAGGGACCTGGACAAGCTTGAGGAGTGGGACAATGGGAATCTCATGAGGTTTAACAAGACTAAAGTGCGAGGTCCTGCACCTGGGTCAGGGCAACCCCCAGTATCAATCCGGGCCAGGAGATGAACAGATCAAGAATAGCCTTGCTGAGAAGGATTTGGGAATACTGATGGAGGGAAAGCTGGATGTGAACTAGCAATGTGCACTCACAGCCCTGAAAGCCAGCTGTGTCCTTGACTCCATGCAAAGCAGCGTGGCCAGCAGGTCAAGGGAGGCAATTCTGCCCCTCCACTCTGCTCTTGTGAGACTCAACCTGGAGTGCTGCATCCAGCTCTGGGGGGCCCAGGACAGGAAAGACATGGATCTGCTGGAGTGGGTCCATGGGAGGGCCACAAAGATGATCTTATGACTGGAGCACCCCTCCTACAAATAAAGGCTGAAAGAGGTGGGGAGGTTCAGCCTGGAGAAGAGAAGGCTCTGGGGAGACCTTCTGGCAGCCTTCCAGTACCTAAAGGGGGCTTTAAAGAAAGGTGGGGATGAACTTTTTAGAATGGCCTTTTGCAATAGAAGAAGGGATAATGGTTTAAAACTACAAGAGGTTAGACTTAACCTAGATAAAAGGCAGATCTATTTTACAATAAGACTGGTGAAACACTGGGACAGGTTGCCCGTAGAGGTGGTGGATTCCTCATCCCTGGAAACATTCAAGGTCAGGTTGGACAGGGCTCTGAGAAACCTAGTCTAGTTGAAGATGTCCCTTCCAAAAAGGGGTTGGACTAGATTATCCTAAAGGTCCCTTCTAATCCAAACTATTCTATGATTCTATGATCTAATCAAAGGCCCTATTTTTTTGTCACTGCCTTGGTGTCAGCAACACCTAAAGTCAGTCAGACTATTGCAGTCTATCTACAATATTTAATGCAAAAGAGTCTGCAGCTCAGTCTTCTGTGTCAGAAGCTGAAGGCCCCTTCCAAGTAACAACTGTCACAGACAGAATAGGAACAGTCACTGGTGGTTCAAACAGCACCAGCTTTTCCTGTACTACTGGATCAGGTACTAGATCTGCAAGAGACAAGGGCAGAAAGCAGGTAAAAGGACACTTCTACTGCTTGGACCTCAACAAAAGAAAAAAGGAGGTCAGACATACCTACTCCTCCCAGTTTTTGGTACTTCACTTTTTCCTCCCACAGGCAGGACTTGGCATTTTCCGTTCTTGAACTTTATAAGGATTCTGTTGACTCATTTCTCCAGACTGTCAAGGTCCCTTCGAATGGCAGCACACCCATCTGATGTATCACCTACTCCTCCCAGTTTTGTGTAATTTGCAAAGTGGCTGAGGCTGCAGTCTCATCATTGAGGCCACTAATGAAGATGTTATGTAGCATTAACTCCTGGGTTACACCACTATTGACTGGCCAGCTGGCCTCCAGCTTGACCTCATGCCCCTGATCACAACCCTCTGAGTCTGACAGTTCAGGTAGTTTTCAATCCACCCCACTGTCCATTTATTTAGTCTATATTTCATCAGTTTCTCTGTAATGATGTTAGGAGGGACAGTGTTGAAAGCCAACATAAATAAGATCCACTGCTCTCCCTTCCTCCACAAAGTCACATGTACAATCTTGTCATGGGGGAGGCACGATCTCCACTTTGTAAATCAATGCTGACTACTCCCCAACACCTCCTTCTCCTTAATATGTTTGGGGATCATTCACAACAGCACTTTCCCAGGGTCTGAGGTGAGACTGCCTGCCCTGTAGATTCTTGGATCCTCCTTTTTGCCCCTCTTGAAGAAAGCAGTGACATTTGGGTTTTTTCCAGTCCCCAGGAACCTCCCCTGAGCACCATCACCTTTCAGAGATTAGTGAGAATGGCCCCACAATTACATCAGCTCCATGGTGTCATAACTTACATAACTCAAATCTAGAGGAAGCCACACATTCCATGAATTGCAGGATTTGCAGGGAGGAAGAAAACCAACCCTTAATTGTACATGACTATGAACTTTTAACCTTTGCAACTAAGGTAAGTTAATGTTTGATTAATATCATATATTTACTCACATATTGACATGTATGACAAGTATCTAAATATATCTCGGTAAAACTCCACAGAATTATAGAATCACAGAATATGCTGAGTTCGAAGGGACCCACAAGGATCAAGCCCAATTCCTGGCTCTGCACAGGACACCCCAAGAGTCACACCACGTGCCTGAGAGTGCTGTCCAAACACTTCTTGAACTCTGTCAGCTTGGTGCTGTGACCACTTCCCTGGGGAGCCTGTTCCAGTGCCCAGCAACCCTCTGGGTGAAGAATCTTTCCCTAATATCCACCCTAAACCTCCCCTACTCAGCTCCATGCCATATCCTCCTGTCCTGCCACTGGTCACAAGAGTGAAGAGATAGGAACTTTCCCCTCTGCTTCCCCTCGTGAGGTTATTTTATCTTTTTAACACACATTTCGGATTTCTTTGTTGAAAGTTTATACATTATAAGCCAAAACATCTGATTTTTCAGTACTTGTAGGTGCATTAGTTGTATTCCATCAGATGCCTTCTCGTTTTAGTTTCTCCAAGTACAGTTGCTCTGCTCCTCTCCTTTACATACATCGTGTCCTGCGTTTTCTCCACTGAAACCAAGAATACTGGACACAAGATCAAATCCACAATACAAGAAAGAATTGAGACATATGGAATATATGGTTATATACTACGCCCTGGGAGTAGGGAAAAAAAATCCACAGTTCTAAACAGGAGACAAGCAGGTTACTGTTCTCCCAAATACAGTAAAGCAAGTTTTAATTGGTGGTGTGATCAGTGTGGGAATCTTTTCAGCTAAGACATTATGGAATTGATATAGTTCAAAGCAGAATGTCTATTTATATCAAAGCATTTCCTACAGACCAAAGAAGCTGGATGCTGCCTCGATAACAGAAGGCCAGAGAAAGGCTAATTACTAATTTAGGTCCTCTTCATTTCAGACATGCTGGAAGGAGCAGCTGAGTCTAGATTCAGATTTTAATGTGGTAGAGCTCTAAGTCAACTAAATTGGGGGGGTAAATGAGTCCCAGGACAAGGGAAAGAGGGATGTGGAGCAGAAGTGTGACTTGAATGCCTTTCCTTAGCTGAAGTCTCTTGCTACATTTCTAACTCCATGAAGTAGGTTGGTGAGAGGTGTTGCCTCAGTTAGGTAACTCACAGAGGTGTTTCCCATCTGTTGGATCTTCTCCCTTCAAACAGGCTAGGTAACAATCTTTTACCACCACTCATAAAACCAAACAACTTAATAAATGGATTATTTTAATAATAGGGCTTTATTAATATGCTGTGAAGACCCGAAACCTGCTGGAAGATCATAAAAGTGTTGGTTAAAAGGTACCTCTGAAGCTTGCTTTTTAGTTGGACCATGCCAGCCCTAGATTATGTCACTCTTAGCTTCGTCTGAGTCTTGAAAATCCACAGTGACAGGGATTCCTGCACTCCTGTGAACAACCTGTTCTAGTGCCCAGCTACTCTCTTGCTGATTTTATTTTTTCATGCCCAGTCTGAACCTTCCAAGTCGTACATTGTGGCAATTGCTCTGTTAGAGCAGCTGGTAGTAGTAAGAAGAATTTGGCTCTGTCACTTTTGCAATGATCCTTCAAACAGTTGTAGGCTGATGTTATGTTACTTCTTAGCTTTCTTTTGAATAGACTAAGTCCTTCAGCCTCTCCTCAGTAGTTTTCTTATTAACCCTCCACTGAACACTCTGCAATCTTGCCCTGTCTCTCTTGACCAGAGGTATCCAAAGGTATATTTCAGGCATGGCTTCACCAATACCAAGCAGAGATCATCAGCAAATTCCCTTTGATGTGCTGACCATGTTTCTAACGTGACCCAATATGTACCTTCTTTCAGAAGAGCATGCTGTGGGTTCACATTCAACCTGGTGTGCACTGTAACCCACAGGATTGTGACCTAGCCAGCTACTTCCCAGTCTGTACCTGCACACGGGGTTATTCCAGCTGTTCCAGGGGTAGAACTTTGTACTTCTTATAAGGATCATGAGGTCTCTGTTCAATACTTAGATTTTTTGAGGTCTTTCTGGGTCGAACCAGCAGCTGCTTCTGGGAACTTAGTGTTGTCTGCAGGTCTGCTCAGAACAAGCTCTGCATTGCAGCCAGGTTGTTGTTGATGGCATTGGATATGGGTGCCACAATTGAGCCCAGAGTGTTCTGATTACCAACCAAAGACTGAGTTATTGACTGCTACCCTTATACCCAGCTTTTAATACATCCAAACAGGCTGTTTGTCCAGTCCATCCTTCTGCTGTTTCCCTAACCTGTTGCTCGGGAAGGTGGGGTCAAAAGCCATATTCAAATCAAGGTATATTATACCCACTGCTCTGCCCTTGCCTACAGGGCCAGACATTTCTTCATAGCAGGCAATCAGGCAGGACAAATATGGTTTGCCTTCCTGGGCTGACTACTGCTGATTATGTACTCCCTGATCTTTCCATCAACTGAGATGTAGCTGACTGGCACAGAGTTGCCACCAAGAGGGCAACCCTCGAATCCTCAACCCCTTCTAACCCAAACCATCCAATGATTCTGTGATTCCCAAGTCCTCCTCCTCGCCTTTTTTTAGACATGAGGATTGATAGTGGTCTCACACTCAGGCCCACCAGGTCTCCCAGTAGCTTGGGGTGATTCCCATCGATCAGATCCGATGGATGGGAACACAGTTTCCCTAACCTGTTGCTCCTCCATTGCTGGCTGCCCAATCCCTTCCCCAGTTGTGCCCCCACAGGCAGGAGTAGGCAGCTTTGGCTGTGAAGACAGAGGCAGAAAAAAGGCACTGAGTTAATAAGCTTTTTTGTTGACACCTGTTGTCACAAGGGGCCTCTGTCAGTGGAAGCCCATCCTTGAACTTGTTTTTCCAACTAGCAATCTCCAGAATCTCCTTTGTTCTGACTGGTTCTCCTCAGTAGTCTTGGCTCCAACTGGGCTTTGGCCTTCCTGGTTTTGACATTAAGTACCGAACACTGTGGGTGGTTTTTGTGTCTGTCAAGTGGAAGTTGTTTACTTAAGACATTAGAATACTTGTGTTTAGTTTGTCTAATCTAAACCACATAGGAGATGCAGTTTCTGACTCTTGCACACTTTTGGTCCTGTAGGTCAAGAATCATGAATGAACATGGAAAAATTACTCCAGCTACAGAAGCAATTGTCTGTTAGTAGGAAAACATGGAAAAGATGTCTGAAATTACAACCCAGTTAAATGTGATAAATAAAAATATCAATAAAAATTGAATAGAATTATTCTGAGTTTTAAAGATTTAGGGGGAAGACGCAACTAAACAGTGAAGACCAACGTGTGGCTCTATAGGAAGGTTTAGGGTTGGTCTGCCACTGAGAAACATTCTTGGAAGAGGATTATACACAGAGTAGTTTGAGTTCTGGACTGGGACCAAGGCTAATTTGATTGGTAAAGCTTAAATTTTAAAGTAGGGAACAAAGCTGTGAAAGGTTCATTTAATCTGCATGATGATAATGTAGTGAGAAAGGAATATCAGAAGGTTAGAGGAATGAAAGTGCCAACACTAATAAGCAGACTTGGAAATTGCTGGCTAAAAATTAGCCTCTTGTTGTGGCCAGGGTGAAGCTATTGGACAGGGGTGTAGATGTCTGTCATGTCATTTGGTAAAGAAAATAAGTACCCTTAGTATCTCTATAAATATGGAGATACAAGGTTGTAAGGCCTATTCCTAGATGTATTAACAGATCACTACACTGCAGTAAGAAGATATGCAAGAGTGGTGCAAAAACTTTGTCATATGGCTGGGAAGGAATTTGTAAAATCCTTAAACATTTTTCAGTACAAGTAATTAATTTCCATTACTTTGATTTGGAAATAAAAAAAAATTCTGAAATGTCAGAATTCTCATCAAATAGAAACATTGGTTTTAGCCATCATAAGTTTTCCCTATTAGTTGTGTTAGTTGCATCAGGTTGTATCTTCAAATTGAGCTTGAAGACAGAGTAAATAACTTCTCTCATAAATATCACAGAATTAATTGAAAAACAAACTGAACATTCTGATATGTGGTAGAAATTAAAAGAGGGAAATTACAAGATGTGTACTAGATATAATCCTGATTTTCAACAGGGGGAGAGGGAAGACTCAATTTTCAAAGAACTAAAATTCAGAAAATACACTAACTGGCTTAAAAAACAGCATAATGCATTTGGGACCATCCTTAACATTATTTCCACAGAATCCATAAAGCCTATTTTTATTAACTCACCAGATGTTTTTATTTTGGTCTCCCTTATGTTGGCTTTAGAGGTTTGTAAATGTTTACAAAATGCATTCACTATATTTGCTGAGTTATAATTCCTATAAAATTAAAATCTAGAGGAAGCAGCATGTTCCATTAATTGCTGGATTGGCAGGGAAGCAGAAAATGGATCCTTCATTGTTCATGGGAGTGATCTTTAACCTGTGAAATTAAGGTAAGCCCATGTTTGATTAATATCTGATGTTTACTCAAGTTTTGAAATACATGACAACTATCTACATGCATCTCCATTAGACTTCTTGAAGTTGTTATTTTATCTTTTTAGCATATATAGTTAGGACTCCTTTGTTGAATGTTTATACATTATAAACTGAAGTAAATTATTTTTCTCTTCAGATGCAGATTGAGTAATTTGTTGTAGCTGTGTTGAAGTCAGTGGAGCTCAGCCTGAGAACCGATTTCATTCCTGATGAACAGGTTTTGTCAACAGACTCTCCCCTTTCGTGTTAAAATGTTCAGCGAAATATTTTATACTCATTGATTTCAGACTCAGCTCAACCATTTCTCAAACGCTGCTTGTTTCAAAATTATTGATCTCATTTTAATTACCAGGAGACCTTTACACTGCAAGCAGCTACAGGTATAGCCTGATTTATCGTGCTTTGAAGCAACCATAGAACCTCTGTGATGAGTGATGCTTTCTCTGTCTTCGAGTTTGCCAAGTCACAAATATGGCACACTCCATGTCTGCGGAAGTTAAGGAAGAATGAAAAATTGATTATAAGAGTAAATCCTCATCTTCTACAAAGTTCTTTTTTTCATTAAAAGCAATCAGAATTTGACTTCTACGTCCCTATGATGGACATGCAACCAGTATATTCTTAAAGTTACATCTAGGTCTGTTATAAATTCCTAAAAGGTAAAAATTCATGAGAGAATGCTTATGATTTAAAGACTCGTTAAAAACTATTTATGGAAGCAGACCTAAAGTACACTGAATTCTCCCCTTCAATTATCATCTCTCCCAGACTTATCTTATGGATAGTGCTCAGAGAGAATGAGGCACTTACCAGGCTGTCAGGATGTGGTGAGCATGGAGCATACGAATGGATGAGTGTGAGGCAGAGTCTTGCTGTGCAGATGCAGCAGTACTCCTGAAGTTATGTAGTCACAAGACCACATGGCTTCTTGGACCTACCCAGTCTAAATATTGCAGAGGTTTTGCATCCCCAGGATAGTCATGACTTCCCTTCTCTTCAAGGTGACTGAGTTTATTATATTCGGGATACCAGTTTAACCAAAAAAGTAAAAAACCTAATTCTCTACTGACTGTCTGCCATCTGATGCAGTATAATTATTATTCAATGATAACTAAACGTAATTAGTTTAATGCTATTTTAGGCATTTGATCAGAGTAGAAATATCTTAGGATTTGATATTCCATGAACTTGAGAACAGCTCATTATCAATCTGAGGTAGGTACATCCCTGTTCATGCTTCTATCATACATGAATGTAACATAATCCTTTTCTATATGGTTAAACGATGTACCGCTGGTAGAAGAATGTTCCACTGCCCGGCAAGGTATGCTGGTGCAGTTAAACAAAAATACTACAAACAACTGCAAATCCTTCAGGCAAATATCAATCACTTCAGCAGGTGGTGAAGAGGAAAGGAGAAATGTTTCTCTGACTGCAGGGCAGACATTCTTTCCTTCCTGAGCAAGACTTATCTTCTCCTGCCTCTCCCAGCAAATGCTAAGACTGTGTCACATCCTGTTAAAGCATGAAAAGCTAACAAAGCTTTTGCCTTTCCTTTGCCTAATACTGCAGTACATAACCTTTAGTTTAATCCAAGAATCAAAAGCAATACAAAAGTCATGAAAATCTAACTGGTTGATATTCCCCAATGATACCTGCTCACTAATCTGCAAAGTAACTAATGACAGAACTTTCCAGACTCATGGCTCACAAGGTTTTGAATCTGGAGGAGAAGAGCAGGTATTTGGTGGCAAATAAGGAAGGCCTTTTCTCCAGGAGAACTGGAGAAATAATACATATCAGTCTTTCAATGAAACATTAGTGAAGAAGTATTCAGTTTAAATCAGGTATGAAATAGGTTTGTGCTGCTTTCCATTACCGTCTATCCCATTACTATGCTCAGTAAAGCAGGGTGTGTATACCAGGGCTATGTTTGTACATGACTTAAAATACCTGTGCTGTCAGTAAATAACAAAGGACAAGGTGATGAGAGAGTTCCTCCCTTGCTCTATTTTCACTTATTTTTGTGAAAATCAATCCCGTTAGTGTCAACTTTTTCCAAATCAAACAGCTATGGCTGAACTTCAAAAGATAAAAGTGTGAGGCAAGTGAAAATATGCCTCTATTCAAGACATTTGGGGAGTATAAAAATAATATATGGCATGGGATAATGCGGTAGAAGACATGATTAAACAATATAAGGGTTTTTCTTACATATTTTCACATGGAGGAGAACTAATACAGTTTTCTCATGTCAAATAACAAATACAAAAGCAATTCATTTTGAGTCATCCTAAAAATTATTTTAACATTAGGCTGATATTACTCACTGAATGACACTTCTTAGATATGTAAATAAATGAAAATAAGGCAGATGGACGTAGTTCAAGCTTTACCAGACTGGGCTGCACATTGTTCCTGCTCTACAATCAAGGGAACTTAAAAATAATGCTTGTGAACATCTGTGCTTTCTTAGACAGTGAGAGAGAAACTGAAGCCATTTCACCAGGGCAAATGTAACTATTTTTCATACAAACATTCATGACTAAAAGGTACAAGTCCTTCAGAAATACAACCATGCGTTCTGATTTCAAAACCATGGTTTTGAAACAGAGCACCATTTTGCTGTTGATATGTTCCTTCAGGACTGACATCACCAACACATTTTACAGAAAGACTTCAAGTGACTGGAAAAAAAGACTTTCTCTGTTATCACAGTGTGTCTCAGTTAATTGACTCATGATTTTTTTTGTGTAAGATTGATCCCTTCTGAGGAAGATTTCTTATCAATCAATTAGTCCATCAGCGTTTCTGTCATTTCAAAGAATCATAGAACAGTTTCAGTTGGAAGGGACCTGTCAGAGGTCCTCTAGTCCAACCCCTTCGCGATGAGCAGGGACACCTTTCACTAGTCAAAGTCACTCAAAGTTCCATCCAACTTGGCCTTGAACATTTCCAGGGATGGGACATTCACAGCTTCTCTAGGCAACCTGTTCTGGTACCTCACCATCCTCACAGTAAAGAATTCTTCCTGATGTCTAATCTAAACCTGCTCTCTTTCAGTTTAAAGCCATTCCCTGTTGTCCTATCCCTCATGCCCTTGTAATATGTTTTAGGGAATGATCAAGATGCTGAGTTAATATTTCAACAATCAGGAATAAATATAATTACTTATACCCAGCACCTTTCTTCAGTTTCTGATATGTGTTAAAACACTCTTTTTAACCTCTGAGTTATGTTCTGTTTTTCTCAGAGGACGAGAACTTACTTGACAAAGAGGAGTATTTCTCTTCAGATGACTTGGATTGCTTGTAAAAATACCTTGGTGCAAGCATTTAATTTCATTCAGAAGTTACAAGGCAGGGGACTTCCAGGAGTTTCAGAAAAGCAAGGATGATTTTGAAGTTAAAACAGATAAACACTGCCTAGGAGAAGTGGATTTACTATCTCTGACACGCAGTGTTTGTGTGACACTGGGCCCATCACTCCAACTGAAATACCACAGGCAGCCATTCTGCTGCCATTACTCTTTTGGGGTTCTCAACTTTTGTGTTATTAATTCAAAATGGCAAAGTACAACAAAAACTGTGGACCAACAGAGATTTGTAACATTGTAAATTTGGCCGGTTTTCTCAGGACTCGCTAATCTGTTTTCCTTCAGAAGCATTCCGGGGGAGAGATTGCCTTGGTTGTATAGATACAACCATCTAAAAAACACTGAGAAAAGACGGCAAGATTTTCAAAATTAATTTACACTTTTGACAATTTTTATTTGAGTATCTGTTAAGGTCGCAAAATTAGCAGTCTCTCTGTCTTCTTTCTGTCTGCATCCTGAGCTGACTTTAAGACTTTACTTCTTTACTTCAAATTTACCTCTGAGATTTTCACAGACATAGTTGGGCCAACACCTACTGTGGCACATGTATGAATATTTGCACAGACCTCTTTAAATACAGCTCCTACTAAAAATGTGTGGTAAGACGGGAAACATGTTTTCCACAAAAGAAACCCAAAGTGGTATTGATTTTTACAGTGCACAACACACCATAAAAGAAAGAAAAATGCTTTAAAACACAACAATCTGGAACAAATATTATCAAAAGAAGCAGAAGGACAAACTGGGCATGGGATGAAGAAAGCAGAATAACCAAAGTGTCTGCAATAAACACTTTCCCAATATGAGTGCTCAATGGGATGTGCCTTACAGAGATTAAGTTGTGCTTGGGAAAATTCTTGCACTGATTTATAATTCATGTCAGAGAGCTGCTGATAAGAGGCTGGCCAATGCCCAGCAAACACACAGCTTCTCTCTGCTCTCTCCTTGCCCTCACAGGCAGTGCTGTGATAATTCATGCTGCTGGCTGTGGAGGACAGGAGAAACTTTCCGATCCCATCCCTCAGCTCCTAAAGGCTGTAGGACTGTCAGGTCCTTCCCTATCACTCAGAAGTGGGCCCTCACATTGCTCCCGGAGATGTGCCATCTCTATGATGGTTTCCTTCCATTGATAGGAATGGATAATGAAGAAAGGTGGGGTGTGGAGAGTTAGGGAGGAACATCTGACATCTCCAATTCTGAGCATGCAGACACTGGCTATAGTCCTACCACAGCTGGAAAAGCCCCTTTAGCTGCTCTAGTCAGGAAAATAATCTTGTCCTGTGAAGTATGGGCAAAATTAAACTGTTTATAACTTTCTTTTTAGAGGTCAAATATTAAAAAATTTCCTGGAGTTCCTCTATCTATCATATAGATAGGATATATAGATAGGATATATAGATATTTCTGAAACTAGCTCCTGACTCCCAGGTGTAAGTACATACCAAAACTTCGTATATTGTGAGTAACCCACTACCTCTAGTGCTTAAAGATCCATAAAGTATTTAAAATCAAACCTGAGCACAAACAGTTATGGTCTTGTTTCTTAGGTGCTGGTGGTTGCACATTGTATTAAATCCACTACTCCCTGCTTGAAAACAACCTGCCAGCCTCCACAACATAAAAGAATTAACAAACAACTACAGGCAACTCCAGACACATCACCTTGCCGTTAGTTCTTCCTTGTGTGTAAAATATGATAATAGCACTACTTCAACTTAGAAGGCTGTTACAAAGTTAAATTTACTAACATTTGAAGGAGTTATGAGAGTACTGCAGGAAAGTCATCATGAAAATTAATTAATCTGCCTTCAAGGCAGGGTTTGAAGAAGGTGCAGTGAATATGACATGAAAGATTCCACTTTACATGATGAAAATGAAGAGAAACATTGAAGAACTATACATTAATTAAACACATCCTTTGCACTGAACGAGGCAGGAGTCTGGTGGAAAAAAACACTCTGTGAAGGTAATTTAAAAACTGACTCATATCACATATTACATAAAATATTATAGAGAAGGGTTTTGTCTTTGGAGATTTAATGTTTTCTGTATAGTTTTGTAAAGTTTTCTTTAAAATCTCTTTTTTTTTTTTTTTCACTGCAAGTCTCCCAGTCTGAACGCTGTGAACCAGCTATCAGAGGAAATTACAGCTGTAGGAGAAATACTTATTTCTCCATATGACATGCTACACTTACGGGCTCCATGACCACTTCAGAGCCAGCACTGGTTCAGCGGGGCAAATTCTCCAGCAGTCCCATCCATCCTTCTCCACCCAGCCACTGGCTACTGCCTGAGCACCCTCCCTGCAAATACTTGCATATCCCTTTCTCCATCTTCTGGCTACACTCCCATCTTTTCCTGCCCCTTCATATCCCTCACATCTATTCCCTGCTTTCCTGATTCCCAGTCCTGGAAATTCATCCTCTCTGTTTCCTTCCTGTCATCACTAAGCCCATATAACTTGCACTGAGACCAGCTGTTCTTTCCTGTGTCTTTGTTAGACAACAGTAGGCTAAAGATTAATTAAGATTACAGGAGAGTCAGTCTTCTTTTGGTTTTGTTGCCAAAGATGCCCCTGGAAATCAAGAGGCACAGCTACGGTAAGACAGGTAGAGTTTTTCTTCTGTAACATAAGCAAAACTGTATAATTTCATCTTTAGACAGGAAAAATAATTTTAAGTAGATGGAAGGTTAGCCTAAGAAAGAGCTGTCATGAAAACATCAATGTGGCAGAGTTATAAACAATCAAAATGAATTATTTCATTGAGAAGGCAACATTAGGAATACGTGTTACTATACACACCAGAAAATCTAAATCTGTGTAATTAAACATTTATTGAGCTTTATGAACCCAAACACAAGGACATTACTTGAATGTATAGATGGAAGATGAAATGTTGCTCAGTGCCCCAGTAATTTACAGTTAACAAGAAACAGAGATTTACTGGGAGACACATAAGGGACACCAAACCAAATGCTTTCCAAAACAACTGATCAGCAAATACTTTTATTGTCCATCCCCTTATACTGTCTATGGTCTGTATTTTCAGGTAAAGAATATAATTGCTTGGCAAAAAGAAGAGAACAAAAAGAATAAAAGCAGAAAGTAGGAGGATTAAATATGTCTTTCATTTAAATTTTGGTAAACTGGCCGTGAAGATGAGTCAATGAGGTGTTTGGCGTATACCATCAGTCCTGGTGTTTTTGGGGCAGTGTGGCAGGAGCTGCCCCAAGGCCACACACCTCGGGGCCATGTGTGTTAGTCTGATGTCTCCCAACACGGTCCGGAAGCAGCAAGAATAGCAAGATGGGAGCAAAATAAATATGTAAGGTGTGTGTTATAGGGGGGTTCGACCAGCATCAAGAATGTAAGCGATGAGGGGAAACAAAGATGATGTTTCTTTATTTCTCCTCCTCTAACACCGAGTACAAAGCGGTCCTGACGCTGCAGGGCCAGCCCGGCCCGCAGGGCCGCCCGTGGAGGCACCGGGGCGCCGCTGGATGAGAAGGACACGGTGCCACCGGTTCCTCCGAGGCCGCACGTGGCTGCAAACAGCGGATGCAACCACCTGGATGGAAAAATCCGGGAAAGCCGGAGGTCACGCGCTGCTTGGCTCTCGGGGATAAACCGATGGAACGTGCCCGGTCACCACTGCC
This sequence comes from Pachyramphus minor, assembly GCA_013397135.1. Lineage (NCBI taxonomy): Eukaryota > Metazoa > Chordata > Aves > Passeriformes > Tyrannidae > Pachyramphus > Pachyramphus minor. The sequence goes on from VYXB01010567.1 coordinate 1,750,195, forward strand.
CGGGCTCGGCCGGGCTGCCCGAGCGGCACCCGCGGCTCCGCGGGGCGGGGCGGCG
>VYXB01010567.1:1750398-1840883 GCA_013397135.1 Pachyramphus minor
GGGGTCGCTGCCCGGCGAGCCCGGCAGGTGCCGAGGGTCCGTCCGCCATCTCGCAGGGATGGGGCGGGCTGTGCCCGGCGGGAGCCGCGGGGATGCCGGGCGGCCGCTCCGGAGGGAACACCGAGCAGGGCTCGCCCGGGGCTCCTGGCGAGCCCTTTCCTTCCCCTTTGTGGTGCGGGAGGTGTTTGCCGTGAGGTGGCTTTTGTGCCGCCGCGGTTTCCCCGACCGCCGGCGATGCTGCCGGGGAGGGCGGGCGGCAGCTCGGCTGTGCCCCGAAGTGCAGAGCGGGGAGGGAGCGATTTATGAACATCTTTTGCAGCGGTGCCTGGGCCTGTCCGTGCTGGTGCTGCCGAGCCCGGGCAGCAAACTGGTTGAGCTGGTATCGAGCGTGAACGCCTCGGAGCCCTTGTACAGGCACGGCTCCCGGTTAAGGTCCCTCCGCGTTTCTCGGTGAACGTAACTTTTAATTTCCGAGGGCAAAAAGGATGAGTGAGATGTGGTGGAGGCTGCTGCTGCGTATGGAGTAACCAACACCTGGCATGGGATCAAGTCCCTCGGCACCAGGAGATGTTACGGCCAGGGCTGGTGGTCGTGACCTTGGCTCTTGGCTCCACGTGTAGGTGTTAGGGTGGGTCTGGCTGCTGTTTTTTCACATGACCTCTCCTGGGCGCAAGGTATGAGTGGTAATTAGGTGTTACGTAGCTGCTCATTATGCTTTTACCTAAATTATCTGATATGTAGCTCTGTTTTGTGGATGGTAAGCCATCTGAACCTGGGGCATGAGGGAATTAATTTCCCAGTCATCCTAAGCCATTGTAGTGACTAAAAGTAGCTTTACAATTCTTTGAGAGATAGGGAAGTTTTATTATTATCCCAAATTTATGGAGTGGGAAGATGAATCTGAGACTTTGAGTTCTCTGAGGTAACCCAGTGCAAGGAGCCAAGAAGGGAGAGGGGAATGCCTGTGTTTGCTGTTCTTCTCCCTTTTCCTTGTACTCAGCGCTCATGGCTTCTGCTGTTGCAGTTGAGCACCCAATCTTTTCTAGGTCTTGAGTCTCCATTTTTTTTCATGTTTCACATGGAACAGAAGAGAGAAAAACAATACTCATATTTGTGACTGTTTTTCCCCCACCTCTTCTCAAAAGCAGAATATTGATTTGCATTCTTCCTAGACTTTTTTTCTTTTTGTTTTGGCAAACAAAAAACGTTCAGTTGTTATGTAGACCAGTACATCAATCTGTTTTTCACCCTGTATGAGGTTGGGAATCCATAGAAAAGGCAGCATGTGGTATAATTAAAGATGATATTAAAGGGGTCGTATTGTAGACCATGGGCAAGCACAAGGAGATCTAATCACTTGTGGTCAAGCCTTTGAACACTAATGCCCAAACAAGGCAGTGTCCAGTGGTCTTAACCAAATTTGCTATTTTATTTGAGTTGTCTGCTAGGAGATCATATATGGTGTGGTGTGTTTTACAGACAGCAGTGTGGATGGGATTTGGATCTGTTGCAGCAGCAAATGAGACTTTTTTTTTGGTGGGACTTAACTTACCAATTTTGTAGCAGGCACAACAGTTACTAGCATGAATCATTAATATGGAAGTGGAAATGATCCTCTTTAAATTCATGTGTTTGTCTGTCCTGGAGTCCTCACCTTGTTCACAGGAGTAGGAAGAATCTTCCCTCTGTGTTCCAAAGTAAGGTGCTGCCTCCCCCAAAGAGTGCTGCCCCAGCAACCAACAGTGACTGTAGTCACCATCCCCCTTCCTAAACTTGTAATTCTCTGACAGCATCTGAATTTTGATCTGGAGGATCCTCCAATGCTGAGGGAATTGCTAGGATGGCAGTGAAAAGAGAGGAAGGACATTTGGTGTGTCCAGCACCTCAGACTGTGTGCCCAGACAAGCTGTAACAAACAAGCTTGCAATAAGGGAAGGTATTTGCATCTCCTGACTACTGAAGAAGAGAATAGTGTTCAACTGTTTATAATTCTACAAACAAAGAGCAAAATTCTGTGGCACAAGCGAATAATATTTGCAGAGCTCAAGTATATCCCATTGCCAAAAATTAAAGGCATGAGTCAAACAACAGAGAGGTGCAGCCTGAGAAGACACTGTAGGAATCTTTTAGTCAGGAAGAGTGTTAGGTGACCTAAACACAGGCATTATTGCCTCTGCTGTCTGTAGTAAAGGTAATGACTAAACAGCATTCGAAGGACAAACTGCTCAGTATTGAATGTCCTATCTTCCCTTCTGCTGCCCAGTGAGACTTGCTTAATGTATGTGCTGAAAGATAGAAATACTGGATACTTTGGTCTTCAAAGCAAAATGTTTTGGGGTTTTTTTTTCCTTACAGAAAACATGGCCACCCCTAATGGAATTTTTAGAAAAAATTATGTGTTGTGCCTGTATATCACAAAAACAGTTTGTGTGAAAGGAATTAATGTGTGTGTTACTTTAAAACTCCTGTGTGGGTTTCTCTTCTTGATCTCAGTGCTTTTCTAAGTGATTTCTTATAGGCCAAAATGATTTAAACAATCTGTACTTATACTCTTCTTTTTGTACTATGCTATTTTCTCTGATATGGGCATTCAAAATTGTTTATTCCCTGTGTTAATTCATGTGCTGCTTTTCATGTGAAGTTTCCTTTTGCAAGTATTGGCTTTAGTTCAGGGCAGTTTAATACACTACATCCTCTCAAGGTTACTGTTCTGGTATTTAAAATATTGTAACATTGTCAGACTTCATCTCTGTCCTTGAAGAAGCAAAAGTCAAATCGCTTTTGGACAAAGTTCATTTAACTGCAGTGAAGAAAAACATCTTGCTTTTGAATTTCAGGATTGCAGAAATCAAAGTTATAGCAGTTGAAATGCCCGTAAGAAAGGAAAGTGAAGGATCTGAAAACTTTGTTGTTTGTAAGACACTATTGTATAATGTCACATACCTCCACTTGCTTTGGTGGCTGGCATATCAGTAGCAGTGGAAGGGCATCAGGAATGCTTTTTTTAATATTTAGGTAATTATTTCTAGACATTCTAATTGAAGCATATACATATTTAATGTAAATGAAACTATATCCTGCATGATGATATTGTATGAAGATTTATGTAGTAAGGCTTTCTTTAATCTCATGAATAAATAAAGTACATAAATAACTTTCTTGGTTATCAGTCTTTTAATGTTTGTGGAGCAAAACTGACAGGGGAAATGCTTTTAAAATCTTATTTGTATCTATCAGTTGCTTACAGGTGCATTTTAACGCTACAGAATTTTCAAAGCAAGGCTTTTAATTCTGTTTAATTCTGGACTATTTAGGTGGTTAGAATAAAAAATCTTATTTCCTTTTTGCGTGTTTCACCTCTACCAGAAGGTCCCAGTGTCAGTAATGTTGAGTAGCTTGTTTGGCTCTTCTCTGTTTTAGTTGTCTTGACCTCTCCTCATGAACTTTGGTTTTTGCACCTACTCCGATAGGGTGCTGAAGTCTTCAGCCCTTCATTTGTGACTGCTTCAAGCTGTCAAGCAGATCCTATTCTCAGTTAAAGTTCTATATCCATTTATGTAGTGCTGTTTTGGTTTTTTAAGGTAATGTTTTATGGAATTTTTATAGATAACTGGACTGTACAGGTTGGAGGGAGACAGAGCTGATCAGGAAGCTAATGCAAATTTTGGGAATGCTGGCTGCACTGAGTTACAACCAAGTCCAGTTGCCTCCTCCCAGTTTCCATCTTCCTTCTTTAGTTGGCTGTCACAGTTATTCTCAGCCTGGTAACTTCAGGTTTTGTGAGGTCTGTGTATCTTCTGGGTCCTGTTAGATGCAGTTGCATTTCAGGTGGTGTGTGACAGGTTATACTCAGCTCTCGGTGTACTGTGGTACAGTGATTTGGGTCAGTAAGTACATCAAATGCACTTGTATTACATACTCAGATTTAACTTTCTTGTGGATATCTCCTGCTGACAGAAAGGGAAAATCTGGATAATATGCTTAAATAGTGGAAGGAGTAGTAATGCTGTTATTATATAACCAGACAAGGTTATTGAAGTAATCAAAGGCAAAGTTCTTTCAGTACTGCAATGGGGCTTTTTTTAATCTGCATGGCTTATGTCATCTTAGATAGCTTCTGAGATATTTTTCTGTAATTGACTCGTGTTTGGTATTTCCATTACAACTTGTTTAATTACCTCTGTATTTTCTATGGCTGGAATTAGTTCACGTAGGAACATGGTATGTGTTAGTTTTCCCAATATATTTGTGTTCAAGCAGCTTACCCTGTGACAAAAGTGACTTGAAATCTTGGGTAGTCACAGAGGTACTTTACAGCATAGCATTACCCTAAACTGACTTTAGATAGGATATTTAGAAATACCTTTCACTGTGTTTTATCTCCACAGTGATTAATGATGATGATGTGTCGCTGTGTAAAGATAAGAGCTAAGTGGGTTACACAAAGTGGAAATCTTTCTAACCATTCAAATGGGAAAAAAATCAAAAACATCAAGATTATTGTCATACTATTTAAAGGACTGTAACACATCTGACAGACCTTGTGTCTGTCATTCAAATAATACAGTTTTGTTTTTTTCTTCATTTGTATCATAAAGCTGTCAAGGTCCTAAACCTCTAGCACCCAGCTCAGCTGGTCTGACTGCTGTAAGAATCTAAGTAAAGTACTTCTTGTTGCAGTTAAATAGTAATCAAAATGTTTTATATGGAATTTCTTCTGGTTTTGAGTTGTCTTCTGTGTTCTGTGTATGTTTTACATTTCAGGCTTTTTGCAGTTGTAATGAACAAATACATTAAAATGCCTGTTGGTCACATCTTATGTTTTTTTTTATTTTCTTCCTATTACTCTTAAATACATTATCCACAGTAGTTACACTTTCCCTTAACTATTTATTAACTATGTCCTCTGTGATCTGAAGTCTTGTGAAGTATTGTGCTTCTTTTCATTTAATGTATTATTTGTGCATACCGTCTCTGCCTGCCAAATGCCAGATCAAACTGTGTGGAAATGTTTTGCTGTAAATTCTGGGACATCAGTTTCTCTTTTGCACTCAAATATCTGAAGGTTTTTGCTACTGCTTTCGTGTGTTTGTGTCTGTTTCCCTTTGATCAAAAGGAAGCTGATTTATTCTTGTGGTATTGAGGTGCTACAGACAAACGTCTGTTTTGTTGAGATTGATAAAGCATTTCTGTGATCTTTGCATAAACTTCAGCTATGTGTCAAGTAGACTCCTGTTTGCTTTTTCAGCAGCTTTGCAGTGCGAATGTCCAAAGCAGTGATGGACAGTAGAGGTATTCCTGATGTTGTGCAGTATTCCTGGTTTGCATGGTTGCATTGTAGCTGTTTGCTTAGAAGTAATTTTGCTTTAAACTGTTTTTCTCACTGTGCTGAAGTTTGTTTTTTGCCGTGTTTTCATGTTATTTTTTGTGGCATAAAGATGCAGTAGTAAACTTTTCTTATTAATGTTTCACTTTTTAAAATTCATTCCTTTACAATATGGGAAATGCAGCTTTTGGTGTTCTAGTGTTACATAAACGTGCTTTTTGATTGTACCAGTTGGAAAAACATAGTGTTGAACTGGATGTCTTGTAACAGTTTACCAGAAGAGATTGTTTCCTGTGCATTATATAGTATCTAACTTTCTGGTTTTCATATACAAGAGTAAATACATATTTGGAACAGTCTTGGACATTCAAATCCTTACTTTTTCCTTTTGTGAAAAATCTGGAAACTCTCATTTTTCTGTATTTTGAATATAGACATAGGTGAAATTGTCAAAGTGTTTAAAATCAACACCTTCAGTAATAAGAGATTGACTGTTGTCAGTCTGTTGTTTTGTGAAGTGGTTCCTATGTGCTTGTATTTGCCTTCCACAAGGACCAGTCCACTGAATATGTATTACCTTGGTTTGATAAGATAAGCATTTTAGTCTGGGGTGCCTTCATGCCAGAGCTGGCTGCCTCTTGGCCTCATGTGCATGTTAATACATCTGCTGGCACAAAAAGAAAACTGGATTTTATGCCCCATAACTTTGTCACCATCATTGGTGTGTTGTGCATCCAACCATTTTAGAAGAAGAAAGTATATGAAGCCTCTTAAGTCTACTCAACTATTCTTTGTTGAATAGTTTCTCTTAGATACTCCTTTTTCCTAGTAGTGATTTTAATAAATAAGATGAGGCTCTAGAATGTATTAGTTCTACCAGAGGTTTTGATGGGATGGAAGAAGCTATGTTGGATAAAAATACATGACATTGTGTATCAATTTGTGGATGCCACTACAAAAGGATCTCAAAAAGTCTCCAGAAGCAGCACTAACACTAGTAAATCTGATTGTTTTGTCTGTTTTGGTGCCAGATGCTGGAGGACTGTTGTGGTTTTGTTTCACTTAGGGAAGATCTGGAAGTATTCAATCCATATGAATTACCAAATTACTTGTCTCGTGCCAAGCAGAAGCTAACAGGACTCTTCTCTGTTTCAGCAAAATGTTCATTCAAATATTTACATTTTGCAATTAATTTTGCTTGTGGGTGTGGTGGAATACTGAGTTCTTCATGTGGCTTTGATCAAAAGAGAAAGATACAAATTTTCCTAAGGTGCTGTGGCATGTCTGGGTTTGTAACTCCGGCAGGAGTGCTGAAGGGATCCTCCCCTGCTCTCTGTGGAGAGCTCTGCTGCCTTTTCACTTAAGCACCGGATCAGGTGATAGCTGGAATCAACCTCCAGTCTGAATAAAATACCTCTGATTGTTGAGTTGGGATAAACTTCCAATATACAATTATGCTGTGAGTAAAATAAACTTCATTTTGAAAAAAATCCAGTCATGTGAAACAAAAATATTTTTTCATGCTATAAAGTTCGCTGCATGGCAAGTCACCCAAGAAGGGAGGACCTTTCCTTTTGTCCTGAAGGGGAAAATAGGACAATATTGCAATGTTTGCAATCATTACTGTGATTTTACGTATTTTAAGTAGAGGGTTTAGTTTCTCTTCCCTTGGGAGGGTGGTATCAACTAATGGGAAGTGTTTTCCTTCTCCTGTGACTGGTGACTTGCCCTCCTCCTGCCAGGTATTTTCATTCCCTTGTTTGTGTTGAATGTGACATCTGTGTGTGTGCAGACCAGCTCTGTGTCAGGGGAAAGAGACCTCAGGGAGAGAACTGGAATGTGCTGTTGGGTCTCTTAAAATGTTGATAAACAGTGAGCCAATTATGGCTTCCAAAATAAATGATCGATGAGCTAGTTCTCCTTTCCCTCTCCACAAGGGAAGAGAGAGTAGGGCTTTACTTTTATGCCTAAGTTAAGTTTACGCAAAGTTTCTTGACTTTTAGTACCACGTGCCAGCCACAGGGTGTCTTTTTCCCATATGCTTAATGGCCTATTAATAGATGTAAGTATTTCCATTATGTTTCCTGGGTTTAGTAGCACTAAGTGCTGTGGTTATAAGTAAACATGGCAGTTTTCAGTAGTCAGAGGAAGTGGTTTAATGGTGCAGTGAAATGAACGGGTGACCTTCCTTTGGCACAAATGAGTTTTTGATGAGGTTCTGGATGTGAATGCTGGATTGCAGGGTTGTGGGCCAGGATGTGTTTCATGGCTCATTGGGGCCAGGTTATGGCACTGAATGAAAACCTTTGAGTGATGCACACGGAGAAGTTGTTTAGAGAAAGTATTATGAAGAAAGATTGCGTTTCTGTGGCATTATCAAGTTACAGAAATGAAAGAAAATTTGAAACAAAAATAACTGCACAGACTGAGGTATTTACAGATAATGGGAAGAGTCTCATTTTCATAATAATTTTTGTAATCTAAGGGCAATTTTGCATCTCCCTTGCAGTTTGTTTTCCCTGTTTTGTGTTGGTAGTTTTTTTTTTTGGGCCTCTGAGGTTTTTTTTAATCTCGGTTCTTATATTCACTGTCTGTATCCAGCCTTCCTTTAATTCTCATGCTGCCAGAAAATGTCATAAAAAGAATGTGACCTATCTTTGAATTTTAATATATTTAATATGTGATAAAGTTGTCCAAGTCATGTGTGAATGGAACTGAAAGTCATGTTACACAGTACAAGCACATCTGCTTTCAAATCCAATTTTTGTCATGACTAGTCTGTTTGAAATGCTGAATACGAACTGAATGCTGTAAGGGAAGTCTTCATGCAACTGAGGTTCCTTGTAATGAATGCTCCCTAAAGCATAGTGACAAGCTTACAGGCCATGTAGCAACTGAAAAGGTGTTTAAAATAGAACAGTGATGCTCCTGGAAGACCACTGAATTCTGTGTTGCTGAAAACCCCTGCACTGCATAGATATTCTGGTGCCTACTTGCTGGTAATGGTGCATCTGTGCTATTGATGAACTGACATAGGTTAACTCTTGAGATTCTGTAAGTTGGCTTTTTATTTTTCTCGCTAACGGCATTTTCCTCATTCCCTGTTCTCATGTACTTGCCCCTGCCTGCAAAGGAATAAGGATGTTCTCACCTAAGTGAGAGAGAAACAGTATCTCCTTCACTGCTGTCTTCCCTGGTGGCCAGAAAGAAGCATAAGGCTTGGGTGTAAGATCACAGCAAGCATACAATAATGTTTCCTAGGGTCCCACAGATTACAGTGACAGGCGTAAGAGATGTATCCAGAACACTTCCTTATATACCTGTTCCCATGCTCTAGCCTGGCCCTTGCTCCAGCTTCATAATTACACTCAATACAGTAATGAATTCTTGAATTTGGTGTTCCAGCAGAGCTCACCCCTCTCCATTCAGCCTTGGGAGTGGAGGAGAGAAGAACATGACGCTAAGGAGGAGACTGGGCCCATCAGATGGGCTCCAGCAGGAACCGACCTCTCACCAGCTCACCTGCCTCTTGTAGTGCGAGCCCAGAGGGCTAAAGGAGCTCTTAATTTTTTCTTGTGGCAGCTGCAGAGGAGGCAAGGAGACCCTGAAGAGGAAGAAGGTGGAAAGGAAAAGAAAATGCATTGCATGTTATTTAATCTCTGCTTCAGGCATTATAGTTCAGTAATAGCGAATCACCATATCAAAGAGCTCTTTGAAAATCAAAGGTAACAAATAACAAATAGGCTGAGGAATGTTTTTCTAGTCTTCACAGCAGCTATTGGTGTTGCAGTGGGATATACTTTCTTAAGTTGTAGATTCAGGAAAGTAGAGGGTCAAAAGTCTTCCAGGTGGTTTTGTAATGCCTGTTTTGCACTGAAATTAATCCAGAGATCTCCTGGTGATGCACACATTTTGAGAAATTCTGGTCAGAACTTCCAAGTTACAAGGTAGCACTTGGAAGGTGTCATTTTCCTATTCTGACTTTCAGTCCCAGTGGCGGAGAACTATTGGATCTCATTCTGAGGAGCAGTGTTTCAGGCTGATTATATTATACAGTCCTTCATAAAACCCTACAGCTGAAAAGTCCCAAGAAGGAAAACTCTTGAAGGAATATGGAAAAACTCTTCAGCAGCTAAAAACTTTTATTCCAACTGGATTTGAATTGATTCAGCCAACCCTATCTGTTTCTAGCTGGGTAATCCAGACCATTACTTCATGCCTTGCCAGAATAAACCAAATTTGTTCCTCTTGTCTGTCATTTGGTGAAAAGGGTAGTTTCAGCATTATCTGGCAGATGCTAAGTGCTGTTATTAGGGAACAGTGCAATAAATAAATATACATATTTATTTGTAGGTAGAGCTTGAGTGACAGTTATTGAGTGTACAATCTAGGGTTTTGGGAATTTCTTGTGATGTAGTTTACCTGTAAGGACTGATGGTCTTGGATTTGTAGAGGAAAAGCCTTTCAGTTTACATCAACTAGGACTTCTTTGATAAGGAGTTACTGATTTCAAGCATGTTACACTGAAGTAATCTGCCCCTGAGTCTTCAAGTGTTTCATCAGGCACAAGAATCTCTTCATCTTCTGGTGATAGCTGACTTTCTCCTTTTGGTTCAGAAATGTTCAGTACCTCAAAAAAAAGGTACTAAAAGCAAAACCAAACAACATATTTCTTTCTTATGGTTAGATGATCCTCTTGCCTATGCACAGAAGCAGTACCAAAATGTTTGCTTGCTTGTTTGGGAGAGCTTAATTTCAAATCCCAGTCACGTTCTCTGGTAAGAAATTTGGATGCTGATCTGCTGGGAAAAAAAATGGTTTGATTTTTTTTTTTTCTTTTTTTTTTTTGGTAGCATTAATTCTCTCTGAGGTAGAGAAGGTTAGTATAGTTGGCTGTTTGTGATAATATATCTGTAGTTTTCTTTGTCCCATTGCCTGCTACACCATAAATCCATTCCTCCTTCTGTCAACTCGGGCTTAGAGTAAGGCCAGTCTTCTGGTGTGTGCTCTTCCTGCTACCAGGCTTACTGTAAGTGCATAGGGTGAGATGTGGCTTTTGCTGCACCTCTGATTCCTCTTCCCCTCTTCCAAAATATTTACTGGCATCTGCTGTTTAAGTCAACTCAACCTACTCATCTCTCTACTCTTTTCACTTGCTGTGAATAGGCAGGTTTTTCAAGTCCTGATGCTGTATCTTTTGATTTGTATCTACATGTGAAACAAAATTCTGGAAGAGCGTAGGACTCTTGTGTGAGTGCCGACTTTCAGCCTGGTACACGGTGACTTGGGGCTCTGTGTTCAGCAGAACTACTTGTTGCCACTGTCAAACAAAAGCCTTTCCTTGTATAGGTGTGTCCTGAACTTTGCTCTGACCGCAGTTACTCTGTGTCTAATCAGTCCTGGCAAGGAGCTCCTCAATCAGCTGCCTGCTGCTAAGAATGCTACATCTGATGAATGTATCTTACCAGAGAGGCAAGGTTTGTGGACAGATAATCTCTTTTTATTAGACCGGCCAATTATAGTCCAAACAAGCAAGGTTCCTTGCCCATCGATCTGAAGGAGCAGCTTGGTTCATGACATGTGGAAGTGGAGAGGTGAAAACAACAGCAGAAGTGGATGCATAAACCTTGAGGCTCTTGAGGCAGCTGCTGGTTCCTGCTGTTACAGACACACAGGATTTTCCTTCTATACTCGGACACAGCTCCTGTGATCTTTTAACTCTATTACAGGTGTGCTGCAGTGTGGCAACCACTGCTCAGGGTTGTTCTGTTCAGTTTGGTGTTGGTTCTAGACAAGCACTAGTCAAGAGGGATGGAATAAAAGTTCAGATGTCTGATTTACTTTGAAAAGTATTCTAGTACGGTTCCTGGATTTGCAGGGTAAATATTGCTATTGCATTTCGTGAGCTGACTGGGTGAAGTTGAGAGAAATCTCTTGGGATTTAAAACAAAGTGTGGAACCCATTGGTGAGTTTCAGGTTTTCTGTGCTCATACCCAAAACTGGTGCAGTTCTTGTTCACTTTCCCCTAATGAAGCAACCCTGATGAGTCAGTTTACTAACTAAAGTTGTAATGGTGGAATTCCAGAATAGCAAAGGAAATTAAAACTGATGTCAAAAAAGAAAGAAATAGTAAAACACAACCCAAACAAAGCCTCTTTCATGTCAGTATGTTTTGGTCCAGGATGCATACTGCCGTAATTTTTAAAAGTGACTCAACCAAGAGAGACTTGCTGATGTGTATCATCATTGTATGCAGTTTTCAGATTTCTTGTAAATGCTGCAGCTAGCAAAGTTTTGAATGCACTGTCTTGCAGTAATTGCTAAATATTTATCAATTTCTAAATCCAGTAAATGCATTTAACTAGGTAGGCAAGGCTCTTGTTTCATATACTGGTGTTCACTTGCTTACACAGTATAGTGAAAATCAATGGCAGTACAGGTTAGCTTCCATGAAAAATGGGATGCAATCTCCACGTTCCTTGTTTGAGACCTTCCTTTGTCAAGGAGAAATGTCAGATGGAAGCTTGCTGGTTTTCTGGAGGAAGTAAAAATGTCATCTACAACACAGTTAGCAAACTTGGATTTTTCCAAGATCAGTGTGGTGGGATTTATGGCACCAGACTGCAGGCACATCTGGAGCTAAACTGCAGCAGGCAGGCGTGTTGCTCTGACTCCTTTTGCACGGACTCTGCACCTGGAAACTCTGCTGTTGTAGGCTTCTAGCATTTCTTCAGTAGAAAGGAGTTTAACAGTGTCAAGTGTACTGTATCACTAAAGCAACAGCAGTTTTGCTCATTTTCTGTAAGATTTTTATGGAGGATTCTAGGGTTAAGAGAAAGTAAAAGAGATCCTGCTGCCACCTACAGCATCAGCAGATATCAGATCTGTTCTGAGCACATGCATGCTGTCCTTCAGTGTTTCAGGAATTAAGTTACAGTTAGCAATATGCAGCAGTTATCTGAAAAAACACCTTTTCTCTTACTTAGCTGAGCTGTGCTTCTCATTGGGAACCATAACTGCAACCCACTGTCAGTCTTGCATGCCCAAGGGCAGATTTTTTTTCAGCAAATTTGAAGGGAAGGGAGTTTATGAAGCCAACTACAACTGCTTAGTTTCAGATTTAAGAGCTTTCAAAATCATTATAAAACTGTTCTTGATGTTTAGCCTTGTTTTATTCAGCTTGATGAGAGTTCAGTGCAGTGTAAATAAGGCAGGGTGGGGGAATAAGGTCCTGTTTTGAGTGTTATTTTACATAACCTTATTTTTTTGCCTTTGAAAATAGTATATATTTTAATCTCCTTCACAGATTGCCTGCCAAGTGTAGAGGAGTAGCAGCTCTTTTAACACTTTGCTTGTAGCATGAGGGTGTGTGCTTCTTAAAATGGCTGGCAGAGCAAATTGCAGACAGGAGGAGTGAGGGGTTTTTTTTTGTGTACAGCACAGATGTGTAGAAGATGGAAAGTTAAACTTTGGAACAGTAAACTATTGAGAAAGGCAGAGATTTCCCTTACTACTTTCATGTCTCATCTTTTAAAATATAGCCAGATGAAAGGTGTAGTTTCATTTGACTGACAGAATGAGAGTAGTAGCAAATTGTGTCGGGAGAGGAGGTTTTGGAACTGTATCCTCACGTGTGTGCAGGCAGAGGGTAGACTACAGAGAGGTGTATGTTGGCAGGGATAGTGTGAACAATCCACTTTATTTTAGAAAGAGTTGAAAAGAATAGGTATGAAACTGAACATTTTTTTTCTGAGAAGCTGTAGAAGGAACCTAAACCTGAAGGTGGTCCTGGATGTTTTGGGAAGGTGATAAGGGGAAAAACTGTAACAACAACAAAGGCAGATCTTGGGCTTGATTTCGGGGAGGTGAGGAGGTGGGGGATGTCTACAGTTCAAAGCTGAAACATGTCTTGGGAGTGAGCCTTATATTGGTGAGACAGTACAAGCAGCTGTGAGCAGCATGGGGTTATTCTCAACTTGTTGCAATCATGGAAAGCTTTCAGTTTCAAAACCCTGTATATTTGAAATACATAATGAAAAATATTAGGAATCTACTTTTTATGCCTGTTGTTAACACTGCTCCAGCCTAAGTCTTACATGATGACTGATGTGAACCACAGTTGAGGGAGCCTGCACAGCATTGACAGCCCTCATGTGAGTGAGTGGTAAGGAAGGAAACTATTAGTTCTTTTGTTTTTGTTGAAGCTTCTAGGTTCTTCTGAAAACAAACAAAGTCTCTGCTTCAGATATACATGGTTAGTTCTGGCAAATTATTCAGTGATTTTTCTGTGCCTGTTCTCTGAAGAGCAGTGTCAATGAGGGGAAAATGGTAGGAAGCTCACACTGATATCTTCTTGCGGGGGAACTACAGAAAATTTGCTTATTTACGTGAAACATGTTCTTTTGTCAGCTGATGCTACCAAGACAGGACTGTAGTTATGTATATGTTACCACTAATGAGCAATTGGTATTGTTTTGCTTAAGCCTTCTCATGATGCATTGATTCATTTTTTTTCTCCCAGCTGGAGTGCTCTACTGTAAAAAATCTTTATTAGTTGAAGTCACTAACTCATGACATTTGTTCTGATGTTTCCCTTTTTGCTTAGTTTACTTAGTGAGGTTTGAGTTCTGCAAGGAAGATACGTTTGTTGATTGATGATGTGACTTGATCTCCTAGGACGGTGTAGAGCTCTTTGGTTACTTGAGTTAAATAAAAAAAAGGGGGGATGGGGGGTGGGAGGAGGGGGACAAGAAATTGGAAAGCAGGTGGGTGTGTTGTTTTGTTTTTAGAGACCTAAAAGAAAGAATGAAGCTCATCATTTCAGTGTCAAAGCTCTGAAAAAATACGGAGGAATAAATAAGCCTTAGATCTGTTAACATTTTGTAGGCCATCATCTAACGTGCTTCTTGCAACAGGATTAATAATGTAGGTGTGTGTAATTACTTTAGGATACTGCGGTACCATGGGTGAAGCATGGAACTATACCCTGAATTTCTAAAATGTTAATCACACCTCTGTGTCATTTCTGCCTCTGTTCTCACTCATTTCCTCAACTGTTGCAAAACCAGCCTTTGCTGTTGGTATTAATATTTTTATGATGCTTTTAAAAGGCTGATACAATGTATTAAGATAGCCATAGGTTGTTCATTTGGAGAGATTAGATTTTTTTTCTTGCCTCAAAAGTTTGTCTCCTGAGTCAGGAGGATTGAATTTCTATTATGAATAAGTACATTTTACATGGGAAAAGTCTTGAGGAAGCTATTTTTGACCAATACCTCCTGATTTACTTATGACAAGTGTAAAATGAGAAGACGGTGAGATGAGGGCTGTTTCCTGTTTATAACATCTGAAAGTGACAAAAGATCCACTCTCAACTATGGTTTTTGCAATTTCTTTTGTTTTTGATAGATCTTGCCTCCTGCTATTTAGTTAATATGAAGACAGTGTGCAGATGTCTATGTAGAGTGGAGAAAATCATCCTAGAAGTACCTGGACATGGACATGGTTACCTCTGAATAGTGCAGAGTGTGGGAATTCTCTTCCTCTGATGAACTTGGTATTTTTTCCAGCTGTTTCTGCCATTCCTAATGAGTTACTCGTCAAATGTTAGTATTTCTTTTACAGAGGGGAATTTTCTGTTCTAGACACTTAGGCTAAAATTGAGCAGTCCCATGATTACTAAAGAATGACACACGTTAATTAAACAATAAACAGGGTCGATACATATTCTTTGAAGAAATGTCATTATATTAGAGAGCAACTCATTAGTTTTCATTGTGGTCCTGTTATATATTTATTTATAAATGTGGAAACATAAGGAGTTTGCATATTGACTTCTTTTCTTTAGTCAAATCTTTGCTTTTATAAAACAATCGTTTAAAAGGAGCATCCTGCTCCTGTTGGATGATCCTAGAAAAGAAAATCAATGTATGAGGATGTGTACTGGAACATCTACTAGACGCATTGACATAAAAATCTTTAATTCTACATGAAAACGGAAAGAAAAATGCAGTTCAGTAAGATTATTTGTGTTTTTTCCTTACAGTTTATATTTCATCCTCTGGTAACAGATTTATCTTTTGCAGTTTTTGTGCATATATATATATATATATATACACACATATAAAGGAATTCTTTTGAAGTGTCCTATATTTATTTGTACTTTCCATAGAATTCTTCTGCATACAGTCATGGGAAGAAAATGGCATACATCCCTTTGGTTCAGTGGGATTTATTGTCATGATGGGAAGAAGAATAACGGGATTAAGATAAATAAAGGTCGAGCATTTTATGTTAGCATTGCTGCACTGCTGTTGTTTCCTTGTGACCTTTTGCAAGCATCACTCTTGCTGTGCTTTCATTAAACTATGAAAACTCTGAACTCTCCGTGGGTTTCTTTCTTATCTCTGAGGTTAGCAGGGCGTGAGCACTGGCTTTTTGCTGCTCTGAACATTCAGCTTGAGCGAGTGCTGAACCTGGGAGTGTGCATTGGAAAGCTGCTACTGTTACTGTATTCAGTTGTTTAAAATAGACTCTGCTGAACAGCAGCTGCTAGTGAGCATTTACAGGGCCTTGTCACAGGCAAAGAAGATGTTGTCAAGTGCAGATTTATAAGTGTAACATCAGCAACTGGTTTCTCTTCATCTATTTTAGGCATTCTGCTTTTTAAATGGTTCAGTTCTGATGGAATAGGTTTTGAGGCTATGTTTCATCTCTTTAGCAGACCAGGGAGATAGTTACGAGTTAAGTACCTAATATTTCAGTTCCTTTGCTAAGATCCTTTAGCTGGTGTGTGTTCAGTTCTTCTCAGTCTTGCTGTTCTGTCCTTTCATTCCCTCAAGGTCTGTTCCTCTGCTTTTATTCATGAACCCAAAGGCTGATGATGCAGGATATAATAGTATATAATGAAATTTAAAAATATGAGCTTTAGATAGTTTAATCTGTTAGAAACCCTTATCTTAGTGTTCTTTTAGAAGCCTTTGATCCTTAGCTGAAAATTCATCATTAAATGTGCCTTCCCTGGAGGGATCACAATTCTGTTGCCTGATGTTCTTCCTTTGTCATCAATAAAAATGTAGAGTTTTGAGATTCCCCTCCCTCCCAGAAAAAGTTTAAGTAAAAACTGCCTCCTTTGCTATTACATGTGCAGTGTCATTTTTCAGCTGTTAATAAGAAGCCAAATGAAGACAGGTGGTAATTTGAAAATACCTGTAGAAAATCCTCCCATTCCCTGCATGTGCCCTAATGCCTCCCTGGCAGGAGAGTGCACAAATTGCATTACTGTGCACAATTAGGTTCTCTGCAGGAATTCGTCTGACATCTGTCTGCCCTGGTTGTCTTGGGCTCCCTTTGAGTGGAGTGGAATAGGCAATTCTAAATTCCTCCCTCAGGAGGAGGTGACAGGTCTGAGAAGTACCCCCTGCTCTCCGTAAGTGAGTGAGAGGGAAGCTGAGAGCTACTGGTTCTCAGAAGAGGTGTCTATTTACTGGGGCAGCTGAAGTTAGGATGGATCTCACCCTCCCTGCAGCATTGGAGGTGCTGTAGCTGTTCTAATGTAGGGCTCTGTAACTGAGAAGACAATTTGTGAGCAGCCATGCACTCTTCATGAATCACTGCATCAGGCACTGCATATATATATATATACACACACATAAAGGAATTCTTTAATGATGCTAAAGAACATCAGGCTTTCAGGGGTGCTTGAGAAGTCCAGGAGGGCTGGTTATGGCCCCTGCTGTGCTCTGTTGAACCTGCTGCCAGCGTGCCCATGGGCTGGGAGCTGAGTGCTGTGTACACACGGAGTTTATCGTTCCTGTTGCAAAGGTTAAGTGCTAGTCTGCTCTGACATTTTCTCCTCTGTAGGAGTGTGTTGCTCTGGGCTAGCAGTTCCTGGAGCCACTGCTCAGCCTTGGCCTTTATCAGAAACCTTTCACTGACTTACAAAGCTGTAGTCAGTGGGACTTTTCCAGCAGTAGCAGCAGTTTGTTTCAGGCTGCTGTCTTCCTGAGTACACTGATGGCC
The DNA here is from genome assembly GCA_013397135.1 of Pachyramphus minor. Lineage (NCBI taxonomy): Eukaryota > Metazoa > Chordata > Aves > Passeriformes > Tyrannidae > Pachyramphus > Pachyramphus minor. The sequence continues at coordinate 1,767,747 of VYXB01010567.1, forward strand.
TTCCTGGTGTGTGACTTCACACCTGGAGTACTGTGTCCAGTTCTGGGCCCCTCAGTTCAGGAAAGACATTGATGTGCTGGAACAGGTCCAGAGAAGAGTGACCAGGCTGGTGAAGGGACTCAAACACAAGTCCTGTGAGAAGAGGCTGAGGGAGCTGGGGTTGTTTAGCCCGGAGAAGAGAAGGCTCAGGGGAGACCTCATCNTGATGATCTCAGAGGTCCTTTCCAACCCATCTTATTCTATGATTCTATGACTTGAAATACCCCATCTAGGCAAGGGAAAGCTGTTTGTGATCTGTGTGACTTGTATGATGGGCAGCAGATGGCCAGGAGGCTGTTGGTTTGGTACCACTGAGTTGATTGCTGGTAATCACTTCATTTAAATCTCCTCCTCATTTAAGAAGGCAGGCAAGCTTCATAAGATGATCTGTTTCAATTATATATATATGTTGATGTGTCATGAAAATATTTATGGCATGCTGTTGCTTCTCTGGCTCTGAAAGCTTCTTTTAATCATAGAGTTACTGTTCCATGTATACTGTATGTCACTATAACCTTTGGCCACTTTGGTGGCCACGTGCTACTTAAGCAAATACTGTCTGTGGTGCAGATTACTATATTGCTTTTTGCAATATAATAATTGGAAATGTGGGATAGATGTTGTGAGAGTTGCCCATCCCTGTTTTAGAAAGGTCTGTGTAAGATAAACCCATATATATGGATTCCTGTGAAGTCTGTCATTCATCAAAGCATTTGGAACTAGGTTTGAAAATATTAAAAAACAATACTAAAAGTCATGGAGCTCCAGGCTTTATTTATTGCTAAATTGAGGGTAGCCATGAAGATTAAGATTTAACATACTGTTTTAATTCTGTTTATTGGACCTTGATATTTGTTTTCATTGCTTATTATGTCCTTACTGGTAGATGAAAGCTTACCTTCCAGATAGAAGTAAAAGACAGACTGAGCAGGCTGTGTAACCCCTTGCTTTGGAGATGAAACCATTACTGATACTCCAGAACTCTGGAAAAACAAAACCTCTTTTCTGCTTTGTTTGTTAAATACAAACAAAGTATTTAATCTTTGACCAGTTTTTCTGCCAGAGCTGCCTTATGTCGTTTTTACTGTTATAACTGTAATCACTGTGGGACAGACACTGCCTTTTTTGTCGTGCTTCTGATACACAGTGCAAATCTGAGGCAAATATTACAGACTTCTTGCAGGTTTTTTCTACAATGGAAAAGAAATTTTTTTCTCTCCCATAGTAAAAAAACTATATCAAAATAGTACTTTCTTTGAACTCTTAAAATATGGTTAAATAGCAAAATAAAGGAGGATATCAGAAATAAAGGGACAAGGGGGAAATATATCCAAATGAGAATATAGGCAGAAAGCATAATCTCTGGGAAGTTCAATATTAAAATTATAAGACAAATCCTTTTGAGGCACAAACTGACAAAGGCATAAAAAGAACAGTGAACATGTCACCCTTCACATAGACCCTGCCAGACTTTGTGGTAGGTTGCTAAATGGTCCATGTGTGAAAGGAACAGTCAAGAAACATAAGGCTGTATCATAAAAGCGTAGTTACTTGCTTTAGTATTCTGTGTGGAGGAGCTTAAGGGTGTCTCTTGTCCAAATCTATCTTAAACTAGAATATACCTTAATCTATTGCTTAAATTATATTTGATGCCAGAGAAAATTAGCCTTAATACAAAAGTTTAAAAACTCTAGAGAACTGAAGAGTGACAAATCAAAGTTTTCAAACATCAAACTGAGTAGGCAAAATATGATATACTGGGAAGAGCCTCTGTGCTTTCTGTAAGGGAATGTATTTTGTAAACCAGTGGGACTTCTCACAAGAGGTCAGCAAATAGGCAAGGTGGAGGGATCCAGAAGGAGCATGCTCAGTTTTTCTAAGAGATGTTTGTAGGAACATTCATCAGAGACACTAAATAGCTTGAAAGCTCTTTATGATGTGGCAAATTCAAGATTGATATGAAAAAATGTGTGAATACTCTCATGGGTTTTTTGTTGGTAAGGTTTTAAGAATGGTCATATAAAGAATAGTCAAACTAAAGTTTGTTAGAAAAATTAGTACCAAGTGATTGACTGAGCAGTAAGTGGCAGATAAAATTTAGTGCCCATTAGTACAGATGTGTGTTAGGAAGTAATGCCTATGGGAGACAGGTATAAACAATGAGGTATTTTGAATTGCCCTATAACACTGGGGAGAGTGGTCTTGTAGGAGGGCCAGTTTGTGGAGGGTGGACCTGCATAGTATGTCAAACGTGGGGGTGACAGCCTTCCCTGCAGGAAGTCCCAAAGCTTGTGAGGGTGGGTTTGGCTGGGATCCCTGCCTGTGTCCTCACAGAGTTTCTGCTGCTGCCTATAGCTGTGAACAGCCTTTTGTACTGAGTGGTATCAATGATCATGCTGAGGTTGGTTCTCTGTGGAGGTTTGCTATGCAATATGTGTGAATGGAACTTTTTTAAAAGCCAATATTTAAGGACTTGAAATAGAACTGTTTCCTAAATATGATGTATAATTTATTTTTAGAGAGAAACTCTATTGGTTGTGTTAGAATTATTTATGATGATTTCAAATAATTTAAAAAACTTGATCTCTATCCAGAATTTGGCACATGTGAGAAGATTGCCCATTATAAATGCCTTTAACCAGTATTTGCACTGTTAAGTCCCAAATCTATTGAAAAGTAACTTTCTGCAGAACATGTACAACAAGCAAAGCTTTGTCAAGCCTACTGTCTGTTCTAAAATCTACAAGTCTACTCGGTATTTTGTGCTTTATTTTCTTGTACAGATTAAGTGTCCAATTTCATAAATACGTAACCACAGTGTAGATTTGCAGAGATTTTAAATTATCGGTTAAAACTTGGAGTAATTTTGAGAATTAAAATTTAATTATACAGATATTGTTCTCTTTTTTCTAATTCAATATTTTCTGTTTTAATCAGATATAAATGTAATCTTCCATAGCAAAATAATTTGTTTCTTATTGCTGTATGTTAAAAGGGGCTTCTTAAGTTGTCCTTTAAAATCCTAGGGTGGTTTTAATCGAGATAAGACTATGAACAACTTTCTTTTTTCCAGAAGCTAGAAAAATTTTTTACTTTTGAAGAAGATGATGATGATGTTCTTACTAGTAGTCTATCTCAAAACATCTGCAGTCAGACTTCTGGGTGCCTGTTTTTGCTTTAGAAGGCTGTTTATTCTTTCTGTGTTCACTTTTTAAATCGAAGGCAAATGGTATTTCTGGTGGATTTCAAATATCGTGGTTTTTACTGTAAACTGTTTACAGTTCTTAATCAAGTTCCAAGGTAAGTGGAGTTACTGTATTGAAGACTTAACACCAAATATTTTCATTTTCCATTCCCAATTTCCCGGCCTCCCCTCTGTTTCCTGCATGTAAATTTGCATACATGGCCTAATATGCTTTTTCTACCTCTTTCTCTTAGTTAGGATGTTCAGGAATGTCATCACAGTCTTGTATTTGCTTGTTTTTCATTGTCATCAAAATGTCCACATCTTTATCTCCTCTCTGTGTTGTTGTAATATGTCCTGGTTGTCCAGAACTGGTCTCTGCACAGGAAAGCAATCCATGCATGTCACTTCCATGCTTGGCTCTGTTGTTTTGAAGTTCAAATCAAGAGCATTACTCTGCTGTGCTGCAATTCTTCTTTATATTTTGACCTGTTTGATGAAGCAATATCATGGTGGAATCTCATTTTTATGTGTGTGTTAGGTAGATATCTTGTTTTTTCTTCAAATATCCCTGTAGGGTACGGAAGTTAGCTTCTAATTCTTACATCAATTGGACAGCAGTCCCTGCCTGCATTTTTGCTTGTTTTGTGAATGCCTGTTCAGTCAAGGCAGGGACAAAGAGGGATCCCTTCCCTGCTTTCCCACACACCAGGCAACAGTGCTTTGCACCCTCCTGGTGGTGAATCCCGTTTGACTTCTGCCTAGCCCTGGATCCTTGAGCTTGGCTGTTGTGCCTGTCTTGACTAACCTTAGCCTAGAGCTGTACAGTCGACTCTAAGTCTGGCTCATTTCGTGATGATGTAGACTATTTCTCAAGCTTTTCTTTTTTATCTACCAAAGAATTGCTGTTAACAACACAAAAGTACAGCAATATCAAAGAGCTGAAATTTTGACCCTTGAGAAGGGGCGCAGTGCCCTGAATCCCTCTAGGCCTCTGGGATGTGCACCTTAAGGGAATTTTCACTGGATTACTCTAAAAGATTGACTTGCTTTGTAAAGTATTCCGAACTAGGGCTTGAATGACTGCAGTGAATAAAAACTAGAATTTTAAGAGCGTGTCATTAAATCCTCATAAAACCTTAACTTTGTCTTCCCACATACACTATTTGCTTCTGGTTTTCTTTTTAAAAGCTTTTATTGCCTCTGGAGATTTTCAAAGTGATGCTTTTTCTTCTCTAGGTTCCATATGCCAAAATATTAAGCTTGGTCTGGGTTTTTTTGTGTACAGATGATGGAGGATGCTGCTGCATGCTTTATTATCATGATCCTCAGTGTTCTCAAACAACACTAGCATTATCATTACAAATAAGATAAACAAGTAAAATAAAATGGATCTCAGTTGCCCCAAATAAAAGCTCTTCCTCCTTGCCTTGTAGAGCCCTCTGTGCCCTTAAATTTGGTTTGCCCAATGATGTTCTTAAGCAAAGACTAGGAAAGTGACTGTCCCCCTGTACTCTGCACTGGTGAGGCCACACTTCAAGTACAGTGTCCAGTTCTCTGCCCCTCATGTTTAGCAAGACATTGAGGTGCTGGAGCATGTGCAGAGAAGGGTAACGAAGCTGGTGAAGGGTCTAGAGAGCAAGTCATAAAAGGAGAGACTGAGGGAGTTGTGGTTGTTTAGCCTGGAGAAAAGGAGGCTCAGGAGTGACCTTATTGCACTCTACAAGGACCTGAAACGAGGCTAAGTGGGAGTGGATGTCAACTCCTCTTTCAGTCAACTAGTGACAAGACAAGAGAAAATCTGCATTAGCGGAGGTTCAGGTTGGACATCAGGAAGAATTTCTTCACTGAAAGGGTTGTCAAGCATTTAAATGGGCTGCCCAGAGAAGTGATGGAGTCACCGTCCCTGAAAGTGTTGAAGAAATTACTGGAAGTGGCACTTACTGCTATTGTTTAGTTGACATGGTGGTGTTCAGTCAAAGGTTGTACTCGGTGATCCTTAAGGTCTTTTCCAACCTTTAGTGATTCTATGATTCATAAATTTGGATGGATAGTTTGAAGGGAGCTAGTTGTCATACTCAGGCATAGTATTGTATTTAAATATATAATTAAATACATTCAAGCATTAAACAAAATCCTAAATCAGGTGTGTCAGGTTGTGTGGCTTAGGTGTGAATTTCTGTAATTTAGGCAGGTCAGCACCCTTGTCTTAGGTTTGAAGAGCTATGATGTCACCCTGCTCATGTGTCAGACAGCTGCCTGTTCCAGCTGTAACCTGCCAAACCCCTCTGTTGGATTTGCTGGTCATGGCATGGGAGGGGTGGTGGTGCAGAAGTGCTGTGGGGCTGGGTGTGCTGCTGGGGTGTTCTGCCTTCAAAGCATTCCTGCACTTTCCTTCCACTACGGCTGCACAGGGTGGCCCTCCCACACCTCGCTGCCTTGCCAAGTCAGTGCACAGTCACCTTCCCAGGGCAGGCAGAGAAGGATGGTGATCTGCTGTGCCTGTGTGCAAATATAAAGTAGAAATCCCCAAATAGGATCTGCTGCTTGTACATTTGAGCTATTTTGGTGAGGCATACTCTGGAGTTCCTGGATTGCGTGTACCTACACACAATTTAGTAATTCTTTACCCGAGGCCAAATATTTCTACTTCAAGCTATTTTGGTACAGCAAGTAGGATGAACATTTTCTTGCTAAGCCTTCAAAAGTAATTAGGAAAAAAACTAGTATTTTCAAATACCACACTTGAGTGTGTGACAGACTTGCTGGGTGAGTAATCTCCGTGGGTTATCTATAGAATACTCATCATCTTGGTGTTGAAATACTAAATCATAGGGGGGTTAGGTCCATAGAGTCTGTAGGGACTATGATGTCTTGTTCTGTTCTTTGCTCCTAGGGTACCAATCAGCCTTGCAGCACAGCACACTGGAGAGATATTTCTTGCTGTCACAGGCAGCCAGCCAGTCCTCTTTGTGACATTCCTTACATGTGGCAACTAATGGGTTTCTGCACCTGCACAGAGCCTTCCTGACTTGTTTGGGGGATCTAACTGTATGGATCCATTGCAGAATAAAGGCATGGATATTATAGACAACCCTCTCTCCCAGGACGAATCTGCTACATGGCCTGCAATATAATGAATAATTGGTCTTTTTTGCTATAGAAGTTTAAAAGCCCAGCTGCGATACTTCAGGTTGCAACTACTTACAAAATCCTGTAATTATGTCTTAGTGCAGTAATGTCTTAATTTCTTTTAAATAAATTGACTCCCCAGGAAAAACTGTTATACTGAGAATGAGCTTCATTTGTCACTTACAAATAAATGAATTTCATAACAGCTTGAACGCCTTATGTTGAGCTGCTTATTTCTGATTTAATGAATAATGGAAGAACTGGAGGACACTTCATGGTGGGTTTTTTGTTTTGTTTTTAATTGCATAATTTGATAAACCTTCTAATAGATTTTAATAACTATGAAGTCCGAGACAAGCTCCTGCTGCCCAAATCAGTATCCCACATCTGTGAAATAAATAGGTGTGATCCACACTTCCTCGAGCCTGTTGACTGAGGAATATATATAAATTTATGAAGATTATTCCACTTGCAAAAAGTTGGGTATTTTTGTATGGAAATTAGATTCTGAGCACCAGAAGGCAGTTATCAAAAATACCATTTGCTCAGCTGCTATAAGCTGGCCCAGTTCCTCTCCCCTGGCTTGGATCTTCATGAAGTGAGAGCAATACAGCTACTTTCTTGCTCCGCTGTGGTTCTAACCAGATATGTAGCTATGCTGATTATCACTACTTAAATGTGCTTGGTTTTGATTGCCCTATTGCCCTAGGAAAGTAGTGCCCCGATTATGTTATTTTTGTTACTGAATTTGAAGCTACTGTAGCATAGAAGCAATAGCATCCAAATTATCTCCTCTGCTATAATTATCTAAAGTAGATGAGAGCCCAGGACTCCTCACTGGAAAAAGGAATATGCTCAGAAATTGACTGCACAGGGCTATGAAAACATTCCTTTAGTAAAGATGCAATTTTCTTTTTAAAGGACTGTATGCAGGCTCTCTCCAAATTAGCTACATTAGGGTAATGACAATATTTACCAAGTAAAAACACTGTATGTTCTGTGTACATATGCTCGGGGAATCCTTTTGTGTTGAAATTATGGCTGCAGGACTCATGACTAGAGTAGGAACTCTTGTTGTGCGTGAGTTCTTTTGGTGTGGATTTTTTTGTTGCCCTCTTTTTTTTTTCTAAGTTTGACTCTTATTTATAGAGAGGGAGCAGATCTGCAGAGTTGACTGTGTTCCTTCATTTTGCTTTCAGTGAGGTGGTGCAATAATGTGAAGCTTTTAATTGGCTTGTAAGTTGGGACTGCTACGTGTGTTACCTCCTTTTGCTCGCTGAACCAGTAATAAGCTTTCTAACTTGTTCTGCTTCCTCAGTTCTCACAAGTGACACGAGCCTGCAGCGCCTGCAGCCTGCCCGCGAGGACCTGGAGCCATTCCCCTCTCCTGCTCCCATTTATCAGTGGGAAGATTTTTAAATCTTTGCAAGGCTTTTGCACTCAGACAAACCTGTCACCCACAGTTTCTGAGGATTGCATTTAAGTGGCTGTGGTACCCAAATACTTATATTGGAAAGTGGTGTATGAAGTAGAAATTATGGCTGTTTTGTCTGTGTAGCGTGACAAGATGTTGTTTAGCAGGAGGCAAATAAGGCTTTAAAAGCTTCTTTTAAACTTTAAAGCAGAGAGATTTGACTGAGGAGTCAGAAATGGTAGCTTTACAGAATTAAATGTCTTTGCAGACTAGTACAGGTAGAGCAGAAAAGGGAAGAAATGTTTCTTAAAGAGGGTTCAGAGACTGTCAAGTCAAAACACCTTTAGCCAAGGATGAGAAAGTGAGTTGATTTTCCAGTATTTCTTAGTTATAAACTCATTGGTTTGTTATTGTTCAAGTATTTCTGAGCGATGGAATATTTTCCATTTATACTAGAAATTGTTATTAATGTTTTTTCTAGTAAAAGAAATACACTGAACACTTCAGAAAGAAATACATGTTGGAACTTGCTGATTCTATAAGTAGAAACAAGCTGAGAATTCTTCTGTCCAAGGAGGCAGTGAGCAGAGTTGGGTGGATCCATTTGAAGTCAAATTTGTAGTTGCACCCTTAGGTGCAGATGACAGATTTTTCTTTTTTTTTTTTTCTTTCTACATCTCAACAGATAGAATTCTGAGCAGTGCCACAAGATAAGCCAACTGTAGTCAAAACAAAAGAGATGCCCAGTACCTCATCTTGTGTATCCTTGAGTCCTTTTAGATAAAAACGAACTGATGTTGTTATAGTTTGGGTCAGGTCATGGCAAGGATATTCACATATGCCAAGTACTTATTCAGATAACTTCTGTTTCACGTTGGAGTGTGTGTTTAAGTTTTAAGAACTAATCAGAAGTACTTTGTAGATACTAACATTCAGTCTATGCATTAAGGCAGTTCTGGTGTACTGACATTGCTTTCAGATTTTTTAAACTACACTGTTACATATTTCTTGACCCTTAAGCTGTCAAATATTATTGCTTATATACAACTACAGTGTAAGGCAAGGCTTGCAGAAAACACTTCAAGTTAAATTTCACTTTTTCTTCTGATTGCCATGTTCCCTTTTGCCAAATTATTTCAATTGATCTTGCAAAGATAGTTAAAGGTATTAAAAGAGAATATAAATACTATTATAGTAGCACACGCAAGATACTGGGGTGTATTTTCCTGTTCTTCCTTTTGGAGACCAGTCATTTAACCTGGAGAAAAGAAGGCTCAGGAGGACCTCATCACCATATTCTAGTACTTAAAGAGTGGCTACAAAGAAGATGGAAGCTCTGTCTTTACAAATAGGCAAATGGCAAAGGCAGAAGGCAGCAGGTGTGGGTCATAGCAAGAGAGGTTTTATCTTGATAAAAGAAAGACATTTTTTACCGTGAGAGGTATAATCACTGGAACAACCTCTGGAAGGACATGGTAGAGGTCCTGTTGCTGGAGCTCTTCAAGATGGGGTTGGACAGGGTGCTAGGTAATCTCATCTGGGCTCCCTTCTTTTGTGAACAGTTGGACCGGGTGATCTTTCAAGGTCCTTTCCAGCCTGGGCTATGCTGTGGTTGTATGAACTTACTGCCCTCACCTTCACAGGACAAACTTTAGAAAGCAACAAGCAAATTGCATCTTTACTGTACCAAAACCAAAGTTTTGGAGTAAGACCTGATGTGTGATTGTTATAAGATATGTCCATGTATGGTTTCTCTGTGTGAGCTGGAGTCACTCTGGGTCAGGAGCTTCATGGCTGGCAGGCTGGGGTGTGAGGGCTGTTGCAGCTGGCAAAGCCTGTGGAAGTTCCAAACCTCCTTCCCCTGTGAGTGCCTGGGAGTGAGGGAGAGACTTCATGCTCTTGTAAAAATATGCCTGTTTTCTGTCTGAGGGCTTCTTGAGCTCCCCAAAACAGGAAGTGTGTGTGAGGTGTGTGGGTTTGGTTGCAGTGGGTGCCCTGGAGCGCGCCAGCCACCTCTGACAGCAGAGTGCTGGTGGCACTTGCCTTGTCAAGGATGTCTGGTGAGCCCCTGCAATTCCTTGGGAGCTTCCTGGGGCAGTTTGCAACCCCTGAGAGGAGATGTACGTGATGGTGGGGTGCAGGGCGGTTCTGAAAGCTGCAGGGCTGCAGGTACAGTGTGTTGGATGTGGCAGAAGGCTTTTTGTTTGAGGTGTAATGTTCTGAGGGGAGAAAAGAGCTCACACAGATTTGTGCTGAGAAGTGGGATGGTATGGGGCATACAGGCATAGGCAGGGCCTGAAGGCAGTTTTTGTGTAACTTGAATTAAAAGAAGGGGAGGGGTAGGGAGAAGACACTTTTTGTATTTCTTGTTCTCTTTTTAATTGTAACAGTGAGGAAAACTGCATAGAATGAGGAGAAACAGCAGAAATCAGCATATTGGTATTCTGTACAGCTGAATTCCACAAAAAAGGAAACAGGTAATGATCCTAATTGCACTGAGGTGTCTTAGAACCCTTGTACACGTATTCCTGTTTCTCAGGTGTGTATAAATACAACAGGTTCTGTTTGCTAGATAAAGTTTAAAAATAAACACTGGCTAACACCACTGAAGCTTAATATGTGTATTGTTCTTTACACATCACAGTTCTTAACGTGGCTGTAACATGTCCAGTGCTGCCCACTTGGGCAAATCCTGGTCCTGTGGGGGAGAGCTGCTGAGGCACTTGCTGTGGTGGGGAAGGAGGTTTGGAGGGAGGTAATTCCTGGTCTGCCTTGTACGTGGAGGTTGTGGCAATGGTTTTTCTGTTGATATTTCAGATAACTTTCCTGCCCTTAATACTATTTCCAAGCTAGGATGCTCACCAATTTTCAAGGTTAAATAAGCCTGCCATGAGAATTCCAATGAATAAACAAACACAAGGGGTGTTTGAAAAGATAAATGTTCAGGCAGCACTGCTGTTTATCACGCTGCTTATAGCACACTCTTCCAATTTTTATGGTTTTTGTTGTTCAATTTCTGTCCTTCCCATCGACCATATAAATGTATGTGGGGGGAATATATCTATCTACACACACATAAATACAATCTTTTTCTAAATCTTACTGTTTACTCTTAATGCTGTAAATCAGTCTAAAATGGCTGAGACAAATAAATCGAAGAGCTAATCCAGTCTTTGGCTCTTCATATAACAGACGACACTTCCAACTGAACTCCTTACCATCAAGAAAAGTCATCTTGAATTAATTATGTGTTTACTATATAAAGTAAACATATTTTTGCCTAGAAAGACAGTATTTACAGAGTGCTACTCACTGATTCTTCTGTAGAAGTTACCTTTGTATAAATCATAGTAATTGATGTATTAGTTTTTGGCAGGTTTAAAAGATGGAAAGTGCTTAGAAAAAGCCTCCATCTACTTCCAGTGAGAGGCAGGGGGCTCAATTGCTGATATCAGCAGCTTGGAGGTGTCTTTGTCCGAAGTAATTTTGAGTGTAACTGAATAGCTTCTATTAATACACTTTGTTTCTGAGATGAGGGAAACATATATGAGCTCTTCAAATAGTGTATAGGAATGTTTTCTTTGAGATTGTCATAATGTCTGCTTAAGTGGTTGTCAAAAACATCCTTAAGAGCTCCTCTTCAACACGGAGAAGGAAATTATTGTGGCTTGTCTGCTGCAGTGGCTGTTATGGGCAAGACTTACGAGAACCTGTACTTGACTTTTTATTTAAAATAAACCCTGCAGAGTGTTTTCTGAAAACAACTGTTAGTGCTGGCTGTGGTATTACAATTGAAAAGAAGAATGATTTTATTTCCCTGCTGTTGTTTTTGTCAGCTGCACTGTGGAGGATATTGTCTCCCATCTGGCTAGATCTGTATGATATTAATAATGAGAGTTGTTCGAAAGGCAGGCTGATTTAATTTTCACCTTGAATACTTCCTATTTTCAAACTGAAACTTTTCAGATTTCCTCCTGGTTCTACCTTTATCAATTTCAGAACTTGCTGTAGCTGTGTTGTGTGTATGTATGGGGTTGTCTTGGTTTGGTTATTGGTTTTTTTTTTTAATATGTGGACCTTTAGCTGGGCTTTGATAGACACATCACCTTGGACTTTTTAAGCTGCAGGTTATATTAGGCAAGTAGCCCTAATCTTTTAGCTGAACCGCCGTGATGGATTACATAGGGTAGGAATCTGCCCTTCAGCAAATGTGTGTTCTAGACACCCTTCATCCTAAGTCTTGCTTGTTAAGGTGACAAAATAAAAATACTTCTGTTTCAGCACTCAAACGTGGTGATTCTTTTTGAAATTCCAACCTTTAGTCTGGGGAAAGGTTGATGAGCAGCATGACCAAAAAGGAGTGAGCAGGGGGAACCCAGAACATTGCTGTGTAGGTCTAACATTTTCTTTCCCCTGAAATTGTCTTTGTCTGATCGCTTCTCACTCATTAGGCAGGAGTGGCTGCTGGTTTCTTGGGGTGTGCATTAAGGAGCAGAGCAGCTTTTCCTTCGGTTCTGTTGGCAGCTGGTGGCTCCTGTGCAGTGAGCAAATGGATGGTTTGCTGGCTTCTGGTTACCGGTGCACCAGCAGCCATTTCTGTGCATTAACAGAGTTGTTTATTTATGAACATTTTTTATGTATGACGTATTTGGTCCAGCATGGTCATAGGCTTGAGTAGTGGGCATGTGTGGCTTATTAAGATAGAAATAGAACAGAGTAATACCAGTTTTAAAGGCTTTAATTTTCTGTCAAAAAGAAAAAACCTCTTACAAGCTTCTGTTTAAAAAAAAAAAAAGGAGAGAGAGAAGTAAATATCACTGATTTGCATAACAGTTGGACTTGAGGAGACATTTATGTTTAAAAATACCAGAAATCTGGTACAGTGTTTGCTGTTGACATAGCTGTTGTTTTAGTCAGTCGTTATCCAATGGACGGACTAGTAGAATACCACCCTATTACTGTTACTTTGAATTTTTGGTTTATGTGGTTTATTTGGTTTATGTTTTGTGTCAGTTAGTGATTCCTGGAAGCCAGAAGTGGAAAAGAGCATGCAGGTTTCTGTTGCAGTAAAAGGGATTAGAAATAAAAAGGAGCTTGAGACAAAGACAGTGGTCACTGGTCCTCTGCCTTTACAGGGCTGTTCAGTGCAGCCTGTGCCCTCTGTGTACAGTGAAGTAGCTCCTGGGCTGTGAGGTACAGAGATGTGGAGTTGAGCACTTTGTTTTACGTGGGAGAACCATCAAAGGAGTAATTCAGAGTTTTGTGTGTTGAAAATTGTGCAGCACAGCAGGGAGCTGGGAGGAGGCTCCACTGACCGTGGTAATTCCAGTCTAAATGTCAGTTTAATGGACAGTCCCATTCTAGTAGGGTGATCAGTTGGGTCCAGGGATTCCAGCTGGGAAGAGCAGGAGTTGGGCTGGAGATGGAGATGCTACCTGAAACATGGCCCAGAGCCCAGCCCTGAGGTGCAGCCAGCCTGCAACCTCACTTGGGATCCATCCATATGGATCCCTCCTCTGTGCCAGAGGTGTCTTCAAGGAATATCCTGTGTAAAACCTCTCTTAATAAATGAGTTGACAGGTGAAAGGGAGTGCACAGCTGCAAGGGAATTTCAGTGTTGACCCCAAACTCTAATTGATGTCCAGTAGATCTGTTACAATGCATATGATCAGGGTGCTTGGACCTTGGCTTTTGTGGGGACTTCTGAAGTCTTAGCGTGTTCCAGTTTTGTGTTGCTTGCAAATTCCTTTGGATAAACCCGTTTTGTTTCCATTGTCTGTGCGGTTTGTAAATTGGATAAATTCTTAATGAAGGGGTTTCCAAGTTATGCTTAATACCTTTAGCAACTATTTATCACTTGTAATTGTTTTATATTGTATCATTCATGGGAGATTATTGCAGTCAGTCATATGAAACCCACTTTTGAGGTAGAAGACAGCAACAGGACATGATTATATATGNGTATGAAACCCACCTGCTACAGCCCAGTCACTTTTGAGGTAGAAGATAGCAACAGGACATGATTATATATGTGGTAAATCCTAAGTAACTATATTGCAAACAAAAGAAAAGGTGATGAAAAGACAGTGACTTTAATAAAATTGGTAGATTGCTGGAAGATAAAGTTCATCCATTGATAATTGTATAGTATTTCTCTAATTGTGTTGCACAGTTGCACCAGTTTATGCTGGTGGTATAGCTGAGAAGGTATTTTCTAAATAAAGGCTTCTTTAGTTTTGTAGGATCCAGAATAGGAATTTTAAATAATTGAAGATATTCTTTGTATGAGGAAAGTTTTGTATGTGTCTCTGCGTTGTAGCTGTGATGCTGGTTCTGGCAGCCTGAGAGGTGGACAGTCTCACTGTCTCATTAAAAACCACAGTGAAATATGAAGGGCAAAGGTGAGGAATAAACTGTAAATAGATACTCAGACGCAGAATAACTGGACAGAAAGTTTTAATGGTGCAAACGTCAAGAACTGAAGTACTGTATAAAACTAGATCTTCCTGTCTTACGGGTTCTGTGACATGAAAAGTAATCAAGTAGGAAAGAACATAGCTTGGATTTAGTGTTGACACTGAGGCCAGAAAAGATGATGACACAAATTGTTGCAAGAATTAACCACGATTATTTTGCTATCTGTTTTGGTGCAAAGTGGATGTTCAGCTTTTAACAATAAATTCCTACAAATAAAGCTTGTTTTATTTGCAGTATCAGTCAGGTTATGTTTCCTGCCAGTAACTGTTGTGTTTAAACCACAATTGCAATACATCAGAAAAGGGGGAGAGGGAGGAACAAATGAACAAAAGAAAATGAAAAAGTAAATTTTAAATAGAAAATGCCAACCAACCCATGTACAGGCTAATTGTAGGCTTACAAAGACTAAATGCACATTAAGAATTAAACTAACTGGCCTCTATCTTCCAAAATGTATAATTACATTGTATTACAAGTAGATAATTTAATTGCAAAATCATTATTCAAGTGTTTTCAAAATGAATTAGAACAAAGCATTGCCTGACAAGCAAGTGCAACCTTTGGTTTCTCGCATTCATCATGCATTTATCTCTATTGAAGAGCTTTCCTTTTATCCCCATGTACTCATCCACACCACGTGTTACTAGACTGTGTCATAGCATGAAATAAATGTGTGTGCCTAAGAGTCTGGCTGCGTGATTAGATTTGGTGTGTTCAGTGTGGCATCACCCGCAGGAGGGAGTTGTGAGTGGGAATTCAGCAATCATTCAGCAGTCATCAACCTTAATGCATTTATGCTGCTGGTCATTTGTGCAAACAATTGTCCTTCCTTCCTTTTAGAGCTTGGTATGTTCCATGCAAATAATTTTTTTCAAGTTCATATGCTAACATCTGCTTTTTTGGCTAAACAGTGATTTTTTTGATAAACTGCAAGCAATCCATTTTCCATTCTGCTTTTTATAAGTAACCCGAAAGAAATTACCATTGAAAATTATTCTTCCAGTATAGTTGATCAGTTTATCTTGGCAGTTTAATGTCATGACACTGAGTTAAGCTTCTTTTAAAGTCCTCAGATGTTGTCTCTGTATTTCTTTAAGCCTCTCAGTTTAAATGTCGGGTGGTTAATTACTGCAGCATAACGTCAGTACAGCTTAACATCATATGTTTTTTCCTAAAACATTTAAATTGTGTGTTTAAATGTGTGGGTTTTGGCTAATGTATGTCTTTATTCTAGGTGAGTTATTCAGAAAATGTGCAGAAGATAGTGTCTTTTCTCTGAATTATTAGGTTATTAAAAACCATAACATGCAGATTTCCATGTTTTGTTGTTTTTAGAAACTTCCATAATTTTGATAGTTTTTCTTGAGTGTTCTTTTTACCCAAGGCCATCCTTTGTGAGTAGCTGGGCCCTTGAAGATAGAAAACCTTTATGGATGTAGGCCATCATACACTGCATATGCTGTATTTTTCAAGGCACGCAAATGAGTAAGAACTTTGATACAGGTTTTAAGTGTCTGGCTACAATTTCAAGAACTCAGTTTTCTGTATTTCTTCAAAAAGAAATAAAGTGTCGAGGATCTCATTTTTGTCTGCCCAGCCTTCTTTCTTCTCACCAGTAATTGGCTGTTGAAGCAATCAGTCAGCCTCAACCGCATTTGACAAAAATGAGAGTCTAGATAAAGGATGTTATGTTCCTGCAAAGGTGGTAAAAACAGGTGATACCACAGAATGCACTAAAAACTCTCCCATATTACATTCCCCAAAATTCACCCCACTCAGCAGGGAGTTGTTTATGAGTGCCCTGACTTCTGAGAACATTTCAGTAGAGAATCTGGTGTCAAGGCACAGCCCTGTAAGAAAGGACAGTGCCCAAAGAGGTTTTTTCAAAGTCACTTGTTTGAATTACCAGAAAAATTAGATTCTGTGAATCAGATTTCCATCTCTGCCTTTACATGAAAACAGAAATTTGCTGTGCGAAGTGCTACAAAATTAGGTGCAAGAGTACACAGAGGCAGAAGGACTAAAGTCATAAAAAACGTTCTTTTGGACCAAACAAATAGCTTTTCTTATGCTGCCACAGAAGACCCAAACAAACCTTTAAATAGAAGTTTGTAATTATAGACAAATATAAACCACATTTTTTTTGTTAAAACATTTAAAATTAATTTCTGCTGCTTTTTTTTCTGTCCAGAAAGCATCTGGACACTGATGTTGAATTACTAAGTCTAACATTTACACGCCAGTATTGGAGTTGGTTCTGAAATCAAGGCAGTCTTCTCCAGATGGTAGAAGGATCAACAGAAATACTCCAAGAAATGTAATTCTACAAGTATTTGCATTTTCTTAAAAAATAGTGCCTTGGGCCAGTGTCTCTGTTCTCTGAAGTGAATTTAGGTAACCGTGAAAAGAAAACACGATGCCTGTAGAGTGTGTGTGTGTGTGCAAAAGCCTTGTTTGTGTCCGGCAACTCTACAGTAGTGATCATGCCAAGGGAATACCAGTTGAGTCCCTGGTGCCTGCAGTGCCTGCTGCTGGATGGGACTTCTCCTGAGCTGGGGCAAACTTGTCATGGCAGTGAAAGCTGCACACTGTTGACTGTAACATTAAATGCACCTCTCGACTTCTTTCTCTTTGGACCATGAAGGTCACAGAAGAGGGTAGAAGACATCAATGCAAACTGGAGTCTCCCTTCATCCTGCACAGTTTTGCCACACATCACAGCTGAAGTTTAGATGAACTTTGACAGAAAATACTGAGTACAAGCCCTGATCTCTGTGCTAAGCACTCCTCACTGCAATGCTTAGTGACCCACTATGTTTTAATTGGCCTCTTTGTGTTGACCTATGTATGCTGTCAATCCTGAATTCAGTGTATGTTTTCATCTTTGCGTATTATTTAAGAACTTTGCATACAGCTTAGTCACTTTGTACTTCTGTTTTATCCTTTAGTTTTATAGGTTTTTGTGAATCTTTGTCAAGAGTTTTTACCCTGAAAAAACTTTTTTACCCTGGAGTTTTTACTCCAAGTTTTTACCCTGAAAAAAAAAAACTTTCCTCTTTTTGAGACTTGAAAAATTAGTGGATGCATAATCCACTCACTTCTCTTATGTAGAACAGTTGTGGTTTGGTAAAATACCTTAATTATTCTGCAAGTTAAGAACCTGCATATATAATGTGACTTGTGTTCTGAATTTGCATAAATGGCTAATACAATTTATAGTGTGAATTCCATGAATAATCCTCTGAGAAATTACAGATTAAACAAAGATTTATCCTTTGCAGTGGTAAAAAAATAGACTTAATCTTTTTAACACTTTTTAAGTACTGAAAATCCACTTAAGAACGTGGGTTCACATAACTTTCCAGGATGGAGAAATTATCAGCCTTATTTCTGTTTCAGTCCATCTCCATACTGTTTCTTGCCCTTGAAAAATAGTCTTCCAAGTACTAACCTAATAGATCCAAGGCCTTCTGTATCCATAAAATGCAAACATTGTCTCTCTATGAGAATAGGGAAGGGGGGCAGGACATGTCTCAGTTACGGGTGTGACTGTGTCTCACTGTTCTCTCATCATCTCGACCTCCTTCAACAGGCTGCACTAACCCCATGCATAAATTAGGTTGCCCAAGTCAATGTTAAGGCAATCTCCACTTTGTAGTATTTCCTAGACACCTAGGAGCCCTCAGTAATTCAGACCTTTTAACATAGTTCAAAGGCAAGAAGTTGAATGAGGTTCTTTCTATTGGAGCCTTGTCCTTTGGGGGGATTGGTTTGGTTTCTAACAGAGACAACTCTGTGCACAGTGGCCAATATTAAATAGTTGGATCCAGAACAATCATTTAAAATGATAATACAGAGAGACAGACATTGCATACAAAAGGATGTGTGCAAATGTAATATTTTTGTTCGCTTTGTCTGGGGCAGTGAGGTTGCCAGTGCTTCGACAGGTCTCAGCAGTTTCTTGCATCCACTGAAAGCTTCCTTGAGAGTCAGAAGCTCACAGCTGACAGACAGACAGGTAGAAAACTAGGCAGAAGCTCCAACAAGGACGTGTTGGGCTCTTGATGGAAGACCTAGAATGATTAGATTCTCAGATGGGGTGAAGTGACTGCATAAAGGTCAGAGGGAAAAGTTCATGTTCCGGATTTAAAAGGGCAAGTATTTGGATTCCATCGCTAAATTATATGGCTTATTAATAATTATATCTAGGGGCTAAGACTGGGGGATGGAAAAGCAGGAGCTATATGGAATCCACTTTGATAAAGCAACCAGAAACAGTTAAAACTGTTTTATAACACTGTGCACAGTGTTATAAATATGAAGTCTGTAGTACATCTACTAAAATGCAACAAAAAAGGTTAAAGACAAACTGGGTTTTTTTTGCTAAAGCCTTTCCTCCCAATGAGGACTTACTGTACATGTTCCTAGAATACGTTCTTTTTATTCTTTTTGTTAATCAGTGGATGTTCTCCCTGAAATAAATACATGGGAAATATAATTAGTATGAAGCAAAGCAAAAGCAACATTTTAACTGTCACTCCTAATCATAATCAAGTCCACAAAGGGTGAAGTTCACTTGACCATGTCTGCTGTGTATTAATCAAGTTTTAAAAAGTTTTGCATCTTTTTTATTGGAAGCTTTTGCTTTTGGGTGTGTCTGGCCTGTGGTGGAGTCAGCACAGCCACCCACTGCTGACGGGAAGGTCACCTGTGTGACACTGAAGAGCTCTGGAGCATGAAAACAGGAGCTCAGCCCAGTGTGCTCCAGCTGACCTGAGTGCTCACAGCCAGGAAGTTCTCTGTTCTCTTCAGGTCGTATTTGCAAGTACTGGCTCCTGCACCCCTTGGTTTTAAGTTACAGCACAGGGTGTTGCTGCGAAGGTTTGAATGAGGGATCTCCGCTGTCAGCAGGGACACAACCCGCAGTAAAATGAGATCTGTGGTGCACATCAGCTCCTTCCCCACCGGAGGGCTGTGCAAGGCTTCCAGTGAAGCTCCTGCTACCTGGGTATGGAAAAGCAGCTCAGTGCTCTCCCTCCACTTTTGCTGTCTTTTGCTGCCCTTCAGCTGCAGTTTGATAGTGCAACACACAGGAGTGACAGTTGTAAAACCACCAAAGCATAAGGTCACTGTTCAGTGCCATACACCAGCAAAGCCAATTAACTCGAATAGGAAGTGCATTTTAATGTGCATTTGGGGATTATAAGCTAGCAGGAGGTGGGAGAAATGGATACTTACAGTTCCCATCTGGTCTGGCTGATGCTAAAAATATTTGAATTTCTCAGTGAAATGCTAGCTTTTCACTGAGTTCTGGAACCTGGTGCCTAATAATAAATATATAACATCATCAGATACTGATGCATGAATGTATATTGCAAGTCCAGACACTTTTAATAAGAAATTGAAGTGTGCTACAGTAGGCTATAGATGCGAAACTTCTAGTTCATTTGAGTAACAAAAGCTGTTAGCAAATCAATGGAATTTCTTTAATTTTGATGTGCATATTCCTAAAATGAGGTTGTTCAGGTTGAATTCACTGCAATAGAGAAACAAATGTGTATGATCCTAAAACATTTCACTCAGATAATTTGGACAAAATAACTGTGACTTGAGTGTTACTGTTCTACAGTTAGGCTTTTTATTGCAAAAGTCAAAGTGCAGTGAACAAGGCAAGCAGTGTTTGCAGCGTTTATAGCTGCTCTCCTTCCAACAAACGTGTTTTACATTTATTATGATAGTACGTGAGTATTAGGACTTTTTTGGGTTTTTTCAGACTTGAGTGGGGCATGCAGGGGCTTCTTGATCCGAACAAGGAATTTCCATATTTTCTGCTTTAACAAAGTAGTTCTGCTGAAGTCAGTGAAACTAGCCCGTGCAAGTTATTCAATGCATAAATCGTAAATACATGTTGGGGCTACTGCTAATTCAGGAGATGTGCAGTGAGTGAATGAAAGAAGAAAAATATTTCAGTCGTGGAAAAAAAATTGTTTCATTTGAAATGGTTACAGCTTCGGGATTGGGGGCTTTGCTTGTTGTTTTAGTACAAAATTTCCAGCTAGTGCCACCAGTTGCTCCTTGGCAAACACTGGTAGTTTCAAAACACTAATTGTGAGTTAAAAGCAGTATTTTTGTGGGTTTTTTTTTAATCCGTTCCAGGAAGCAGATAGTTGCTGGACAGTCTAGAAGGGAAGATCCTACCTACAGATTCCAAATTGGTCTGGGGTCTAGTGGTGTTTGAAAAATGCAGCGATAAATGTTCATGTGTGTTAAATCTGGGAGAAAGACACCACCAAGGTATTGGTTACGCCTCCAGATTCCTTTCTGCCTGAGATAACAGAAACACATAAATAAAACATCAGTGGGGAATACACATTGACACAGTTCTGCTGCTTTGTATGTGCTTGGTGTGGTGCACTGTCTGGTAGGGACCTGTTCAGTAAACTAAATAATTAATTTATTGTTATTATTTGTCTAGTGTTTTCATAAGTAAAGACATTCTGCTGATGTACCCTGTCAGTCCTCCGAGTGCTCTTGAGGCGCATCTGCTGTGTCTGCCTGATACTGGAATCTCTGTGGGGCTCCACACACTGTTTGGATGTAAAGCACACAATCTCATGGAGCTCATTAGGTGTCTGTGGGCTCATGCAAAACTGAGAAGATATGCCTTCTATTTTTTAGCAAGTTTTTGCTCCCCATGCAGTAATTAAGATATTTCTGTTAATATATGCAATCACTAAATGGCATCTTACATCCATCCTTTCAAGGCTATTTGCCTAGCATTTTGGAGCAATTTCATCTTAAACTTAAATAAACATATCAGTAGGATGTATTTTGCCACTGTAATCTTTGTGTAAATATAGTTTACAGCTGAAGTTCTTGATTCAAATGAATAGTTTGAAAATCCAGGGTGGGGAGAAGGAACATAAGGCAGGTGTCCTAGTTGCTTAACCAGAGTGTGCAGTCCCTGACAGCTTCTCTGCTCTATCTGGCAGGCCACTGCTCAGACAATTAGCCTGGGGTGTCTGAATTGTCACTGTGTTTGGCAACTGTTTGCCTTTAATGACTTAATGACTTCATCTACTTTTTTTCTTTATAACAACCAATAGCCCTCCTGATGTTTTAATTAGACAGAGTGGAAAATGTCCCTTTTTCTTTTCTGGTTGTATTTGAAATCCAGCCTGGCAAATATAAAAATAAAATTAAGTAGCTGAACCTGGAAGAATTCTGATTCTTTATATTAATTTTTTTTAATTAAAGAAAATGTAAAGAATACAACAATTATCAAAAAACACAACAGTCCACTTAATTTTACTGAACATACCTGCAAAGCCCTTGTGTTGTTTGTGTGTTGCCTCTACCTGAAAGCCTTTCAGCTACATACTGTGATCAAAATTCAGGAAAAGTGCCTTTTGCCAGCAGAAGGTGTCATCCAGGTAGAATCATGTCACAGTTACATGCAATTTTATAACTTCTTTTCCCCCCAAAGTATCATCAGTAACCAAAAACTTGAACATTCTTCATTCAGTAGTACCCAGAGGGAAGCGGTGGCAGATGGCAAAGGCTGTTTATTATTTTCTCAAAGAACAGTCCCAAGGAAAAGAAAGAAAGTTTTTAGGGAGCAAAACCTTGATTTTATAGATTAGGTTCATATTATTTGAAACAACAGAGTTTGCAGAATGGTGGGTGTAAGTGCAGTGGTGTTTCAGGCTCATCAGGTCCTGGGCAAGGCCGCCCATTGGCAGGGCTGCATCCAAACTGGGAATTTCACCAGTGCAGCACCATCAGTGTAGATGACACATACTGTGGCAAAGATCTAGAAAAGTTGGACAATGTCATGTGGATGGACAAAGGTCTAAATGTGTTGAACATGATCATGTAGGATGGACAAAAGTCTCAGTATGTTGGACACTTAGGCAGAGCTGGCCTCGGATCCCCAGCTGAATTCCCTCCTGTTTTGGGATGCCGACTGTCAAGGGCTTCTGTATCTACTGTGTATACACTGTGAAACCAAATACCGTGCGATATTATAGAGGACAGACCGGTGTGTGGGTTCAACAAGAAAGTAGGAAAAAAACCCAAACCACGGAGAATTTACCTGCTGACAATTACGCGTGTGTGAATTTCAGGAGATGAGGTGTCCAAGCAACCTTGGTACTTCTGAAATGTAGTCTCAGTTCCCAGTAGCTTGATTGTCCTGCTCGAGAACTTGTTTTCTCACCAGAAACAGGATATGGATTTCAAAAGACAGATCTTACCTTGTGTCTCATCAGGGCAGGACAACCTTCCTTTGTCTTGAGTAACCACTGCTTACACAAGCAGTATGTGGAGCAGAGCAGAGTGTGTGTGGACCTGTTCTGGTACTGTTTCATCAGTCTGAATAGGTTTACCTTGCCCATGAAAAAGGGTTGTAGCAGTGATTAACATGTTGTTTTTTACTTCTGTGAATATTTATTTCAAAGTAATACTAAAGTGTTGAAGGAATCCTGCAGCATTAGTTGGGATGTTACTGCTCCAGGACTGCTGCTGTCATTTTAACTGGGTTTGAGTTATGGTCTTTTCCTTTGGAAATGCTCATTGTAACGAAATCCCAGAGGAACAGCTGGCCCCCCTCAGTCAAAAAATGAGGTCCAGTGTCAAGGAATTAGCCTTGTGGTTAGAAGCATGCCTTTGAGAGTAACTTTTTGAAAAGGGGACTTTTGGGGAGGGCTGGGAAACTTATTAACAAGTAGCAGCAATTTGTGTGCATGTTTCCATAGAGTAAAATCTTTGATGTTATTATTTGAGCAGTTTCCTTATTCTGTAAGTCTGGGAATAAAGGTTTATAACAGAATTTTCTGCCAGTGTCTCCTTGTATTCATTACTCTGTTTGGCAGAAGGCACAACCAAGCCTGCATTTATTTCCTGACTCTTAAGCATGTTGTTAGCTGTTACATGCCTGTCTAACTGAGGGATCAGAGGCTTAGCTGTAAATATGAGGATGGCTCAGGATAAAGCTGCATATACAGACTATTACCCTGAGGTCACCTGGCACAGTGAGAGGTTTTTTGCTGTGGGGCTTTGTTCAATCAGACCTTGTCCTGCCCTCTGCTGGCAGTTCCCTGTTATGGAGAGGGATGCCCTTAACGTTATTTCCAGGGTAAGCTTGCTGCTTGCAGTCTGTTTTGTCAAACAGAATTTTAATTCCTGTCATTAATGAAATTTCTCGCCACAGGCAACTGCTGTGCCCATTGCATTCATAATGTATATTATATGAAGATGTGTAGTAAATACTCTAATTTTGGCCTTCGAAAGTCATCCCAAGGTACAAGCTATTACCTGGGGAATAGTTATTCTGCCCTTCAAAGCTATATTTACTTTCTGAAGGCAAGCAAATTTCTGGTTTTTGGCAGGCATGCTAATTCACAAAGTCAAGTACTTAAGTTAAGAAATGCCGGTATTGAGGATGCCTGTGCTATTTTAATGCTACTCTTGTCACATGCATATGTGTTTGTTGCCTGTACGTACTAGACTGCCTACTGTTTTCCTTCATTTTTTGCATGTTGGTGTATTGCATATATAAGGAGAAGTAATTCCATATATTTGCAGTTTCACTTGTGACATAGCCAAGTCTGGAGTGCTGTTCTCCAAGACAGACTTCAGATATAGTTCTGTGTGCTTTTCAGTTTCAGAAATAAATGAAGCAAGAAACACTAATAACTTTGAACTTGGCTCACCTCTTAAGCATTGAATAAATAAGCAAATGGACCTAACAGGGAAAAATGTATAATATAGGTGTAATACCAGGTAAAATAAGGATTGTACAGAGTGTTTCAGTTGGATGCATCCTCATTTCTTAAGTATCTGACTTTACAGCCTTGATCATCTCTTCATATTGTCTGAGCAGGGTGGAGACATCCAAATGAAAAATTGTGCCTCTATTTTGGATAGCTATGGCAGTTGTGAGCAAGATTTTGATATCCACTTCTGCTAGTTGTGTTCATGAAGCACTCAAAGTAGAGATGAGTTGCCTGTCATTTTATCGACAGACATAATGGGATGTATTTTTGCTGATGGATTTCAGAGATAGTTGCTGAAAGCAGGAGACTTATGGGAATCAGTGCAGGATTTTGTGAACATAGTCCATGAACATAAACCGTCTTGCTGTTCCTCTCCTATCCCTCCAGCTTATCCTCATCCTGGATTCCATACTTTCCATCTGACTTAAATCCTTTGCCACTGAAGACCTTAACTTGTGCCTCTGCTTGTCTCTTTCCCTTTCTCCAGCCTGTGCTGGTTCCCAAGCTCAGTCTTCTGTTGTTGGTCTTGGTCCAGTCTTGATTTCACTTCCCTCTGCTCCTTCTAGCCTGAGTTGTAGGTTTCATGATGGTTTGACTTTCAGATCTCTGAAGACCTTTCTATCGGAGATGTAATGTAACTAGGCTGACAACACGATTCACCTTCTTAGCTACTTTTTGCCAGGCCCCTTCAAAGTAGTTACAAACCTTCACCAGGGTTGTTTTACTGAGCCACCACCTCTTCTTTCCTTCCTTGTCAGCCGTGACAATAAATGGCAGCCAAGGGAATAAACAAGCGGACAAGTATGGAAGTAAGCTGGGTCTTCGGTAATAAATAAATATGTATTTGACCCACAAGTTTAGTGGTAATTAACCAGCTGGGAGCTGTAATCTCAATTTTCTAGGGGCCTGGCTGCCGTCAGGTGGTCACCGCCTGTGTGTGCTGGGGAGGGTTAGAGATGCTGCTTGGAGAGAAAGCAAGCTGTTACTGTAATGGGGGACAGCTGAGACCTGTGTGTCTAACCAGTCACTAGGGACCCCCCAAGGCCAGCTTTCAGCCTGCCTGCAGAACAGTGCATTTTATGGAAAGGTACTTCCTGTGCAAAATCCTTGCTCCCACAGACAGGATGCCTTTGGAAAGGAGCTGCAAGTGTGACTTTTCAGGAAGTGACTTGGGGTTACAGTCTGTGTAACTTTTCCACTCGTATTTATATGATAAAATTAGTAACTGCAGTTCTCAGAGCAAAAGGGAAGGGGTCTTAATTATAATTCAGTAACTCAGTAGGGAGCTCAGATAATGATTGCGAAGGATGTAAACGTACTGTGGGACACCATGCCTGTTTGCACTGCCTGGACCCCAGGAGATCCTGAGAACAAAGAGAGAAAGGAGGGCATTGGAGGCCCCATCACCTGTTTTAAAAGGATACCATCCTTTAGATGGTCTGTCAAGGCACTAGTTGGTGGCCTAATCCATGGTATTGCAGAAGGTCTGTCTGGCTGCTTGTTCCAGGGCATGCAGGCAGGTGACCCTGAGGCACCTTGTGTGTCACACTCTGCCTTCCTGCCTCCTCAAACTGGGCTTTTCAGTTGTTCATGCCGTGTAAGGAACTGGGGTGTCTGAATCCAGGTGCACAACATCCTTAGGCAACCTCCTCCCAAAGTAACCTACTTTTAGAAACCAACTCGAGGAGGAAACAAAGTGCTTCCTACTTGGAAAAGAGGGCAGGAGGGCTGCTGCCTGCATAGCCTCATCCAGGGATAATTGGTAGTTGTTGAAATGAGCTGGTGCTACTGAGCAAGGACACTGTGGGGCTGTGGTAAGCCTTAAAGATAAAGGCTGGGACTCTCCATGGCTGCTTACTGCTTTTCTGAGCTACCTTTTTTCTTTTTAGCCAAAAAATTTAAAATGAGCTTATTAACAAAGATAAATGTTAATTGCATCCTTGTGGTTTTTCCCAAAAAACTTTTACATTTTGAAACAAGTACTAACAGCATGCTCTTTGCTCTGAGAAGAGTAAGGCATTTACACTGAGGAACTGTGCTTGGAGTTCAGCAGTAGGTAGGAGACTCTGCTCAGGATGTATCCAAATCCCAGCTTGTTAACCTGCATGCATATGAGTGGGTTTTTATTGGAATTATTAAATGCAGTAGTCATTTTATTTTTGGTGGATGTTTTTATTTCTTTTGGATGCTTCTTTAGTTTTACTAACACCTTTTTAAGACTTTTTTTTTTCTTCTGTCTTTAGCCATTGATGGATTTTTAAAATCTGATGAAAGACAAAGACTGGCAAAGGAAAGAAGAGAAGAAAGGGAAAAATACCTTGGTAAGTTGGCAGGAGGTGTATGTATTATTTATGTATATGTGTTAATAGGATTAAGTAACTAACAACATTTTTTCTGTTGTGAATTTTAAACATTGTGGTTCAGTCTGTTCCTAGCCTTTATCACTTCTTTTGAATTAAATTAAAAAAAAATAATCTGTCTTTCCGGATTTTCCATTCTAGTGTTTAATATTCTGTAGTTCCAAGTTGATATTCTTCTTTGATTTATGTGCTTTTGAATATAGGTTTATGTTCAAGATACTGACTGTTAGGATTCTGATTTGTAAAAAGACCAAATAAGCTTTGGATAATACTCTGGATAATATGTAGGACGGTTTGGTAAGGCAGCCTCAATTTTAGCCTGTTAAGTTTTAGTCATAATGAAAGATATAGAGTTGTTAAAGCAGATACTTTTCCACAAGTTTTTACATGGTTAATCTTTCAAGAGGATGAGAAAAATATTATTAATTTCCTGGTCAGCATAAACATTGGTTTCAGAGAATTTTTTCAAATAATAAGGTATTTTTAATCTATTAATAGAACCAGGGAAATGTTGAGGCAATTGTAAAATGTATGTATATATGTGTGTGTGTAAAATAGAAAAATATATATAAGGGGGGGGGCGTGTATACACAGTTAATATATAGATGCATGAATAAAATTAACTCTAAGAAATTGATTTGGTCTTTCTATAGTCTATATATGTGTGTATATATAGATATATAAATAAAAAATATTGAACAATTAGCTTCACTTTTCCTTGTTGTAGTGACAAGAAAGGCTAGGAGCACTGTTCCTAGAGGTTACCTGACAATACCTATCAGAAAGAATTGTTAGTGTTTTATGATTTTTGTAAAATTTAAGCGAGGTATATATTTTGAGGAAATGTCAACTAAAACCATATGGATGCCTGTGAAAAGAATCATAGGAAAGTACTGTTTTTCTTGCATAAAATAAACAAACTTCTGACCATTTCTTGACAAAACCTGAGGCTTGAGACCAGTGACTTGACGTTTTTTAGTACCATGGGCTTGGGCAGCAAGATTCCTTTTGATAGTTCCAGTGAAAATTTGCTGCTGTTTAGTACTTAATCTCACCTGAGGTTCTGTCTATCTGGGGCATGAACCAGCCTGAGCTGTAGTTTATTTCTCTTCCAGGTGTGCCCAGTCTAGGCTCCCTCTTCTGTCCTCTTGATTATCCCTTTTTTTGCGGTTCCTGAGACAGTGATATGATGAGTAGATTGGAAAGGACTTGGATTAAGAAGCAGAAGAGATGAGAGGGAAACTGAAATGTGGAGAATTTGGGAATGGTTGGCCCAGGGAGTTTGAAAGGAGTTGACGGCAGTTTTTTCTCAGACATCATATGTGCCTTCGGGGAACATAGATTTTTAGAGTTAAGACCACTTCTGTAATGGGGAGCTCTGGATTTTGGTCATGATTTGACTGTGGCAAATTTCTTTTAGAAGTTCAGAAAAAAGCAGCGTATTCCCCAGGAGGTCAGATCTTTAAGCAGTCAGTAGGTACTTTGCAGCAATTCGGAATAACCTTTTCATGAAAGCCAAAACTCATTAATCAGTGGTTTAGTATCCCTAAATTAAGGAACAAGAATTGTATGTATGTTCATGATGACAGAATGGTTTGCTTCTCTGTCCAGAAGCAGTCCCTGATTTCACCTACTTACTCAGAAGGTAATCTTAGCACAATCTCTGGGCACTTTATTTTTGGTTTTTATGAACTGGAGCATGCTTTATTCCACCTTCTCTACCTGACAGGGTTAGCAGTCACGAACAATTAGCAAGTGGTCACTTGTCTTCCACTGTCTCTTAGGTAACTCTTTTTCTGTTGACAAATCTGACTCTTCACACATTCAGTCCAGGCTCACCTGCAGCACCGACCACCCTCCCCCCCTTCATCCTGGCCTGCCATGGGTGGGGAGGAACAGTGGATTTTTGTAAGGCAAAAAAAATAAGACAACGACTATATTTCTAACAAGAATAAGCTAGAAAGTGTTCTGCAAAGCAGGCTGAGTTTAAAGAAGAAGTGTTTTAGGAGGACTCTGTATTCAAGGGGAAGAAATACAACTGTTGGAAAAGGATCTGGATGTTGGAGAGACTCTGGCTTTCACCCAAGGGCTTGAGGATGTAGTGGGCCCAAAAGGGACTGAAGGTCACAGTTGCAGTTAAAGAGCCTGAGGGCAGGAGCTGAGGGAAAAAGGCTGATCTTAGAAGAGGGAATTGAGATGGCTGGGCAACAGCCTAGGAATGATGGGGAGATATTGCAAGAGAGTTAGAAGGGTGAAAATGGGCTGTACAAGGAAACAGGAACTGAAGGAGCAGCGTGAGGCTGAATAGGTGAGCGTGATGAAAGACTAGCTCTTGTATAAACAGCATTAATTCTGACTTTCCCTAACTTTCAAGTTCTTAGCCTGGCAACTGTGAGAATATTCCTTCTTTGGTATGGGCTGTATGTGTGTTGGTATGTGACATTACAGGCTTGTGTGTATGTAGGCATGCTTAGTGAACTCCTCTTTCCTGCCTTTTTATGGAATACACTTGCATGAGAAAAGTGAATTTTTCCTTGTGATTTGCCACATCAGCTGCTACTTGTTCTCCTACATAAACCTGAAGCAACAGTCCTGTATGTAATGTTGCAGTCTGAATTTCTGTATCAAGGTGGTGTCACAAAAAGGTTATTGCTCCAATTGGAATAAACAACTGGGCAAACCCTCGCTAACAGAAGTAATTTTTTTTCATGTGAAGAGGCAGAAGTGGGTAGAGATGGAGTACAAAATTATGAGCTGAACAGTGTATTTTCAAAACTTCATAGAAAACTTAGCATATGTTGTTTTCGTGTATTCATTTTGAAGGCAGCTCCATAACAAGAGGCAGTTTTAAAGAAATTCCAAGGGCTTTTGCTTCAACATACATAACTGATTCACTTCAAAGTTTACTGGGAACATTTATGTCTGAAAAAATAATTTGGCTTTAAGCTACAGAGAGATTTGAAGCATAAAAAGGTGTTTTTAAACTGTTCTGTACACTGTTTTGACATAGGTAAGGGGCACAAACTGTCACCTTGTGTACAAGGGCTTCCTTACTTGTTTACTAAGCAAATCAGTTAGATTTATTAGTCATTTCAGCACTTCTGTGCACTGTGTTTTTGATCTTAGTGTCCTGAGACCCTGTGTACTTGTATTTGTTCTTTTACACTATTGTGTTATCAAATAATTTTAAATCAGAAGAAAATTTGCGTGAAGTGAAACCACCTTTTTCTCTACATAAGCCGCCAGGGAACAGCAGATCTTGGAGAAGGAGAGAAGAGCAAAACTTCAGTATGAAAAACAAATGGAGGAACGGTGGAGAAGACTGGAGGAACAGAGGCAGAGGGAGGAGCAGAAGAGAGCAGCTGTTGAAGAAAAACGGAGACAAAAGCTTAAAGAGGAGGAGGTGAGGCCCACTGGGAGCTATGCAGCAGGGCAGTTCTGTGTGGTAGCATTAACCATAGCTGAATATCGACACGCGTTAAACGTTTGGGGGGGCAGGACTGGAGACATGTGGGTATTACTTTGGGAACTGCAAATCACATCACCACAGCTATTAGGAGTCTACTACTGCTCGTACATCAGAAACACGTTCCAAAGCATTTTTTTTTTACTTGATTGCTGTCTGATTGCACAGAGTAGTTATCTACTATTGCTAACATATCTGGGACTCTGATTGTCAAATGATAGAGCACCAGCTTTCCAGAAGGTAGTTTTTAAAGATGAGTGTTTCCAAAAAGGGAAGGATTTTTCTTACTGTTCTGTTTATTGTCATGAAACAGAAAAAATGTTTATGAAAATGTGTTGTTTCATTTTTCCTTGGTGACAGAAACTCAGAAACTCTTACTTAAAGCAGCAAAGAATCTAGGCTGGTTTAAAATTCTAGCACAGAACAGAATTAATCACATATATTTTAAGCATCTTCCCACCCTTCCTCCCTTCTACACTCCCTCCTGAGATTGTTTAAGGTTCTTTTTTTGCTCTAGTGAGTCCAATTTCTAGTACAGATCTCTGAATGCTGTTTGTGTGTGTGTATTTTCTGCATGACATTATATAGAAAACACTAGCTCTGCTACTGCAACTGATAAAGAATTAATGATTTTTTGGAAAAGGGGACAGTGGTTTGAAAAAAAACAACAAACAGGCCAAGAGAAGATATTTCCCTAGTTCCTAGGTAAAAAAAGCTCTAGAAATCTGCAGTTCCTCCTTTTTTCTGCTTCCACCATCTTTTTTGATCACAATAACTTAGCAAAACAGTTGAAACACTTCTGCATGGAATCAGAATAATATACTGCTGTTCATTGAATTTTTTTGTTAGATTTTTCCACATTAACTGAAGAGAAGATTATATCCTGTCATTCCTCTTTCAGCTTTAACATACTGATTGTGGGTTATGTGTAATGGCTGAGAATTCATTTTACAATATTTTGCCATGTGGTTTGTTTCAAATTCTTTTAAGAAAAATGGCAAAACCAGAAACAAAGCGGGGTGAGAGGTCTCTCTCCTGTGGTAACATCATTGACCTGATGTGCTCCTTCCCCAGCATTTCCTGCTGTAGTAACCTTTTGCAGCTAAGCAAAATCGATTCCCTCTGAGGGTTGTGAGGGAAAGGGGCAAGTGCAATAACTTCCAAACCCCTGTCCTCAAAATTTGCAGCAGAGGGAGGTGGGGAGGTATATGAAGAATGAACAACTGCCTGCTTTCCCTACCTGCACGGTTTGCCTTTGCTGAAGAAATCAGAGCAGGGTTGTTGGACATAAAAGAGGCTGTGGCAGGTCAGAGCCAAGGGGTCTGTTCAGTGGGGACTCTGTCTCCTGCAGTGGCCTCCTGCACTTTCCTAGAGATGGACATAGGAGGCTGAGCAGGGAGTGATGTTTCTCCCAAGCATCAGCAAGCCTGTTCTAGCTCCCCGGGATACTGTACGTGTGATGGGAGACTTCTCTAATGGCGAGAGAAAGGCTGCTTCCAAGAGTTTGGTCATTAAGTACCTCTTCTCTCACTGGGCTGGTCCTTTGTGCTTAAACTGCGCAAAGCCTTTCTTTGGGAGTTAAGACAGGCCCAGCTCTGGCTTCTTTACTTTTTGCTTCCTCCCTCCCTCTTCCCCCAGGCTGAGGAAGCTGAGAGGGGCAGGAGGACAGGAGAGGATGCTTCCTTGTTTGGGGATAGATTAAACCTGGTGGGAGGAAAAATCCAGGAGCCTCTGAAGGAGGGGAGGGTACATAGGAGAATAATCTGTAGAACAGGGAAGAGTGAGAGAAGAAGGAAACTGGGAATATGAGACATCACTTTCTGGCTTCCCTTTGTGGTTTCTTGTCGGTCATTTCTCAAATTCTGCTTGAATTCTACTAAAGGATCTGCCAAATACCCCTCTACTTCTGATGAATCCCTCAAACCCCATGTGCATTGTAACAGTGAGGGTCTGAGTAAGGATGATGATAAACTTGCAGCTCACTGGGCATTGCAATTTACTCAGTGTTTGTGAGTCATTCTGGCCATTTAAAGGTCTTCTTTACTGGAAGAGCTTTGAAGTTGCATTTCCCACAGCTGGGGCGGGGGGGGTGTGTGCCCTGGCCAGTGAGACAGTATAATGCAGCATGTCCTCAGTGCTTCTCATTTTAACTCTGGTTTACACTGGCTGGGGACTGGAATATCCATTTTACCTGCTCATAATGTGTCTGAAATGACAAGTAGAGAGATTTTTTCCTTGCTCTCTGCCTTGTTTCCTTGCTCTCTACCTTGTTGCTAGTTATTTTTCCTTGCTTTTTAAGTCAGCAGAAGGTAGTGCATATTTGTGATAGGAACAGATTATATAAATTTCTCTCTACAAAATATTATTTTTGCATCTAGAAGACTTTGAGGGAGAGGAAACTGGTGGGCACTTGCTGACTCTTATGTCAGAGCATCCTCTGCTTGGCTGTTTTGCATGCAAAGGACTTCTTAAAGAGGAGGTGGCTAAAATTTGATTTGTTTTGCTTACTTTTTCCACTCTACAATGCCAGATAAGATATAGTGAGTTTAATGTCTATATTGGTAGGAATGGATGTGTTCTCTCAGAGTTCACCTCTGGGGCAACTGGAGCTTGTTGCAGAGCACAGTAAAACTGTGTCCAATTCTTCAGACAGGACCTGAATAAATATATATGAAAATATGTGTTTGCTCCATTGACACTGACTGCACCTTTCTTATCTGTAGAGGTTTTCAGTAGCACTGTCCTTCCCTGCATGTGACTTTTAAAGCTGCCCACTTCCTTTAGTAAAAGCAGTCCCTGAGCCTTGAGGAAAGAAACATGTTGTTCAACACAAGTGATTAAAGAGTTGCTTTTAACTGGGACTGGATAAAAGTAAACCTAGTCCTTTTTCACTTAAAATGATTTTTTCCCTTTCCCTGTCTTGAACTTCCTTGTGACTTGGAAAATACCTTGCAAGTAGGTGTCTAGCTTTACATGGGTTCTTGGGAAGTCTCTGTAGAAGCCCTTTTCTTCTGCTGATCTTGGATTCCATAAGACAATATGAACATCACTTGTACAGGCCGTGTTAAGGATGCTCATGTGAATAAGGGCAATAACATTCATCTAGTCAAAAGTTTATTTTTAATAAAACAATCAGATTTTGTTAAAAAGGAAACGGATAAAATTAGTACTGAGCCTACCAGGATACTAACGTTTAGATGAACCTGTAGACAGCATCAAATCTAAGTTTGACTTGCAAGATTGATGTAACAACTGCTAAATGGAAAAGAATATCCTGCATCATTGGAGAGATTGTTTTAGTGCACATGCACTATTTGTTACATTTGTAAAAAGTACGCAGTTAGACATAAGAGAGTGACAACTCTCAAGATATTATGGCTTTAATTACTTACTGTATTATATACAATTCAAATGTAATTACATTTTAAATTATAATATATGAAATAATAATTTCTTTTCAAACATGTTTTGGCAATTCGCATCCTGAGTGGGATTCAATTGCATGAGAAATATAAAAATTCTGCTGCAAACTGTTTGCGATTGCATTGCAAGCAGTCTCACTCTGCTCTGGGGTGGACATGAGCAGAAATATTTAGTCCTCATTACTGACCATCTTCTGCCCTCCCCCTGCAATTCCCTGCTGTGGCAGCTCCCTTTGTACCCTAACGCAGAGCCTTCCTCTGTCCTATGCTGTTGTTTGATGCCCACACCCTGACACACACCTATAACTGCAATTGGTTAAGAGCAGAAATTAATTTTATTCAGAATAGTAGTTAAATTTAAGAATACCATATTGCTTTTTAATGCATTATTTAAATAGAAAATCACAGAGCTCTTTTGTTGCTATATGGAAGAGCCACTCAAAAGATGTAGCCAACTGATAATATCAGGGAACAGTGAGCTGCTTCCATACAGTGCTGTGTGTAAAGAGAAGAGGAAGAGGAGGTTTTGGGCTCTTTTAGGTATTTATATTGTAGGTATAAGGAGATCAGTTTAGAATTACTTGCACAAATTGTTTTAAGTCATAATACTTTAAAAATTAATTTTTTCCTTGTTGTCACATCTGTGTGTTGTATTTTGCACAGAGAAAAGGAAAGTACTTAGTCAAATTACTTGTTTTCTCACAATTGGGTTTTGTTTGTGGTTTTTTTGTTTGTTTATTTTTAATTCAGACAGTACAAATGTTTATTCTGTTGCTCAGGCCCATGAGAACCTGGATGAATAACTGAATTTTGGAAAGTAACATGTATTTTTTCGATACTAGCAGTAGATGGCTCTCTTTTATGGTTTTATTAATTCTTAATATAACCTATATGCAATTCTTGTGCATTATAGTTTTTTTGTGGGAACTCACTGTATCTTGAGTGCAGACATTGTTTCCTCTATCTGTAGCTGTTAGAGTTCCCAAATGAGGATCACATGGATAGTTTAATATCTTTTTAAGAAGGTACTTCATCTATAACATAGATTGGAAGGGTTTTCCACATTATTTGCTGGTGAAGGAATGCTTTGTCTTTGGTTTAGTTTTCATCACAGAACAAATTATTAATGTATGAGGCGTTTATGCTGTGCTTCTTTGTGTCTTATTGTTTTCTTTGGCTTTTTAGTTTTGTGCCAACTTAAAGTGTTTTTTTAATAACTATCCTTTCTTTGTGAAAAATGGCCCTCATATTGTTCTTTATCTGAGCTATATCTGCACGAGGTTTAATAATTATGTTCTATAGTACTTTAATGAAAGGCTCTTTGCAAATGAAATTCAGTGATCCTTTCCACATCGTGTAGCTGAAGATTTCAACCTCAGATTGTAGGTAGCATGGACTTTCAAATATGTATGAAGAATCATTTAATTTCTTTAATCTATTTTCACCGTGCGTTTTATTCTTAAAACACTTTCGTAGTAGTTGGTATAAGTGTATTCCGTGGTTTGCAAACTACAGAATATTGCTGGTTCTTGCTCCAAACATCATTAAAAAACCCTAAACAAAACAACAAACAAACATAAACCAGCCAGATAATTGAAACTTGACTGCTTTCATCTTATCTTTTTTGATTAATGTCTAACAATATTAATTAGAAACGGAAGAAAGAAAGGTTCTATATAAGAGTATGCTTTAATGAGAAATAAATGGGAGGGTGATTTTCCTTACTGTAGACTGTGGGTAGAAGGGTAGGTTGGGACAAGATGCACGGTAGAAGAAAGTAGTGCAAAGAAGCAGACTGCAGAGAAGAACTGGTGATGAAATAGGTGAGGTTTGGAAAGAGCAAGGATAGAAAAGGGACTCAAACAGAATTAAATTAGAGAGGTGGGAAGTTAAAAGTAAAAAACATGAACTTGAAATGCGAAAGCAGTACACACAGGTTTTAAATGTGAAAATTGCATCATCAAGTAGTAAGAGAAGAAAGAAAGACTGTAGTGAACTAAATCAGAAGGGGGTGGCTTCGGATTCCAGATACTGGAAGATTGTTTCCTTTTCACACCCCAAGTAAGGACAAGTGAATAGGGTACTCAGAACTGTGGGGTTTTCTGTGCTGTTGCAGAAGAGGCTGCACTTGAGCTTTGTGCTGCCTCCTGATGCTTCGTGCATTTGCTCTGTGGGGAGAAGAAGGGGAAGGAAGGAGGCAGAGCTCACATTTTCATGCCTGCCTGGACACTGATGGCACTGACGAGACAGAAGGGGGGAGGAAAGGGGGAGGGAGGGCGGGGAAGCAGCTGCCTGCTTTCAGTGGTCTTTGAATGATGTTACCTGATAGACCGTGAGCTCAAAACACATGACTGAAAAATCGTCTTCCTGGGGACAGCAGCAGAAATTGTAGCAGCAGGGTGGGGCACCTGGCCAAAAGGTAACGGGGACAAGAGAGCTGAGAATGATGGAAAGAGTATGCAAGAATTTTCTTTTCTCACTCTTTGTATGGAGGGTAGTATATTGGAATTCTTTAAAGCACAAGTGATTTTTAATGAGATAAAAGGGAGAGAGCTTGAAGATTAAAGGTACTGGCTTGCTGTTGATACTGATGGATAACTGGTAGTAGGGGTGGATGAGGTGTAAAAAATGAAGTCAGAAATAAATTACTGCAAGGTGTAGTAGAAGAGATTCTTCAAAGATATGGGTGAGACAAAAGTATATTGCAAATAACCAGAAGATGATGAGAGGACACCTACCATTGTAGAAGGCCATAGACAGAACCCCAGGAAGGTAACACAAAGGTTACAGGTACCTGTATAAAAGTTCTGGAATGGAGGTTTCTGGAGGTGCCTGATGTGCTGAAGGTGTTTCATCAGAGACTATAGGCTCAACATCAGTGCAGAGACTGAAGGAGACATGCTTGAACAAAGACTGAAATTTTGTGGTAAAATATCTCAGAAAAGGGCAATAGGAAAGCCAGCCCAAAGGCATGAATCAGTTAGAGAAAGTAATCTGACTGAGAGATTTGCAAGAGGTTTTCCATGCTGTTGATCTGAGCTGCCAAAAGGTACTGGAGACAGAGCAGGGGGTTGATAAAAATTGGAAGGGGTATGATGTAATCACAGAAGCCTGCAGGATCCAGTTTGAAGTGGATGAGAGTAGGAGTTTTACACTAGACCAGAAGGACATAGCAAAGGTAGTAAGTAATAGCACCAAAAATACTAATAGGATCAAAGGTCTAAAATCCTTTGGGGCAAAAGTTGGAGGCAGCAAGAGTAGACTTATCTTTCATGGTAGGGGTTGGGCTGTGAGGGTGAGGAGGTTGCCAGATGCGAATGAGGTACTGGGAGGAGGAAGAAAAGAGGCTGTTAGATGATGGAATGGTGGGTGGGGAAGAACCACATTATATCTGCTTGAAAGGAGGAAAAGAAAAGGTGCAGAGATCATTGCCACAACAATAAATCACTGAGGAACTAGCAGAGGGAGGAGGTGGGACTGAAACTCAGTGGAGGTCTTTCAGTGAGTCAGGAGGTGGTGGAGAGGGAATAAGGTGACCATAGTTAGCTGTAAGTTAAAGGTAAAACAGGATTTGGGGAGGGAAAGAAATATATTTATTCTCTCACACCTGAAAATCCTACCTCAGCAACCCATGGAGAAGAACACGGGGGAAAAAAGGTAAATCTTGGAACAGCATGATCTAGGCATGCACTAAAAAAATACACAGAGGGAAAAAAAATCAGAAGCTCTTAACTGCATAGACTGTAAGGAACATAGCGGAAGAAAGGAGGGAGTTTTTGTAAAAATAAATATATAAACAGGGCATCCTGCAAAGTAACCTACTTTGGGTTTGAAGTGATCATTTATCTGAGTGACTAGGTGGAGCCACTGGCATTGCAGCAATTTAAGTGTGCTCAGAAAGGGATGGGAAAAAATCCTGATGTCTGCATAGACAAGAAGGAGTTAATGCTTGTCGAGCATTATTCTTATACAAATTAAGTCCAGAGCACAGCAGCAGCCTCACCAGCAGGAGCAGATGCTAGGCAGTGATGCAACCTGTGTTATTTACTTAGGCCTCTGTAGTGACCTCAGTGGCTTTCAGACAAAGGACACACATATCTGGAGGTAGGTAGAATGCTGATACCTTCTTTATTCACTTCTTTTTCTTTTATTGTGAACAAGCTTCTGTAATCATCTTGCGTGGAGCAACAGGGCGACTGTGTATTTTTAGCATGGTTTCAGAAGGCGGGGGGGGGGGAAAACCCCAAAGAACTGATTGAGATTTGGTTTCTGGTTTTGTACCAATACAACCAGGAACGTTTAGAAGCCATGATGCGCCGGTCCCTTGAACGCAGCCAGCAGCTGGAACAGAAGCAGAAGCGATGGTCGTGGGGAGGAGCACTGGCTGCAGGCTCAGGAGGGAGAGATGGTAAGTGAAACAGGCTGCCTGCATTGCAGATCTGGAAGTGCAAAATGCGTGAGATTGTGGAGATAGTAAGTATGATGGTTTTATAGTTTGGGTGGGACTGTAGGGGCTTCTGCCTTGGGGCGTGATTAAGTACTTTGTAATTGCTTGCCAGGCTTCCTCTCTCTAATACCTTCTGAGGAGAAAGGTTCTTCCTAACTTTAGGAATGCAGATCATTTTAATAGAGTAAGCAGAATCTGTTTGGAGGATGCTAAATGCTAAAATTAAAATTGATGCACAGTCTCCCTTATTATCTTCCTTCGCAGTGTCTTCACACACACACAGTTAGCAAATTCAGTATTCACCAAAGGACTGAGTGCTGTCTAAGCCTTGCAAAAAGATGATCTGGTTTTGTTTGGTACTTTTAAAAACCTGCTGGGAAATTCTAGATGACTATGCAGCATGTGCAGTTTAAAATAGTTTGTTTTTTCCCCCCATATACATTCTGTTACTGCTATTTTTGCTTTGGCTTCAAAGTAAGTTCTTTTTATTACATAATCAGTCATGTGCTGCTTTTATATTTCCGAAAGATGCATGTTTTCTCTTTTAAATCATACAATTTATTTAAATTTGTCAGGTTTGAATAAACTGATGTTATAGGGGAAAAAAATCCATGTTTGGGTGATTATGAAATAAGACAGTTACTCTTCTAAACAGTGTGTAAATATACTTTAAAAAGGCAAACTCTGTTTCACATCATAGTTTTAATGGTATGCCGTTAAAAAAAACAGGCAATTAAATATATGTAATAATAAAAGAAGTCTTTTATGCTTTGAGAAAGAAACCAGTTTTTCTTTGTGATGCAGTTTATGCTTAATTCCAGCTCCCCCAACTTATTCAGTAATTTCTTTCACCTCTTTTTGCTCTGATTTCTCTGCTGTGTAGGTGAATCAGAAAATACCCCACCCCCTGTTCTAGGTTTAGCTGCCAACACCCTTCCTCCAGACCCTGTGACCTCTACTGCTCCTGCTGATTCCTTCAATGGTATTTCAGAGAATCACAGTACCATCGTGTCTTGTTTATAACTGTTCTAATCACTGTAATCCATCCACTGATCTTGTCCTTCCTAACCACTGTTTTCTTATAATTTCAGTCTGGTACTCTACAGCATTACTCTTAGCGTTGTAGACCAGTGTCTTTTTAATTTCCTTTTAATTTTGCCATGGTGGAGCAGTGCATGCCTCACATTCCAGCACAGTAGAGGCATTTCATGGTTTTCTCAGTAACTGTAGACTTCGACCACTCAGATTCTCATCTTTGTTAATTCTGTGAGTGCTCTGTGTGTGTGTCTGTGTGTGATAATCAGGTATATATTTGACAGTTCTAATGGATGGGCACAGATGCTGTTGAAAAAAATTTCAGTTGCACAGTAATACAAAATGTGTTATGAAGACCATGTTTCATCAAAACAGTCCTCTTTTTCTGTCTCAAGGGCCTTTTTCTGCAGTATTTTAAGAACAAGTAAATTTTGAATAAATTTACATGGCCATGCTGTGTTTTCAGCCCCCTAAAATGAATTTTGGCTTAACTGGTATTTGTAACAAAGTCAGGGAGTTGACTTTGTTT
Source organism: Pachyramphus minor (assembly GCA_013397135.1). NCBI lineage: Eukaryota > Metazoa > Chordata > Aves > Passeriformes > Tyrannidae > Pachyramphus > Pachyramphus minor. Next base: position 1,807,028 of record VYXB01010567.1, read on the forward strand.
AAGCAATTACGTTTTATACTGTTCAGTGATCTTTTTTTGCATTTTTTTTTGTGACTTGAGTTTTTTTAATTACTATTTCCATAAAAGGACTGTAAGGTACATGAGTCCTCCAAAATTCCGAATATATTGCATATAGGATTTCTAATCTTGATTGTAAATGTACTTGGCATTTTGAAAACAACACAGCCTGTGCTTTTGAGAAGTAGGTTCCTTCTCTCCCCCACAAAGGAGGAGCTAGGCTTGGCTATCACTCCTGCAGAATGTACAATAAATGTTCTGCGCATGATCTCACAGAACTCTTATTTCTGTGGAAACAGATGCAGATTTTTATACTAATTGTTGTTCACGTGCAAAGATATTTGTCTGTGCAACTGATGTTTTGCAGCATACCAGCATCATACATGCCTTTTTAAAAAAGCAAATTGTATTGTCTACTGTAGTAGATGGAAGCAAATCTTGCAAACCCCACTGGGGCAGTGATTTGATGGATGTAATAGAGAATACAGTAACTTAGGAGCTGCAGAATTACATGTATATGTCCCTTGCTGAAAATATTTTTGGTTTTGAAAGAAATAAAATTCAAATTTAGGGGACAAGGAACCTATGTTTTTAGCTTCTGAGTATCATACAGTGATCATCATGTACTAGTACGTTGTAGTAATACAATGTAGAATAACATTTTTCCTTCGTTCAGTTGAATAAATGCCAAGGTAGGAAATGGATATTTTGCTCAAACAGACTTTGTCAAACAGTGTTTCAGAAGAAAAATATACAAAGAATCTGCCTTTTTTTAAAAATCTTCTCAAGCACAAAAAGATAAAGCCAAACAGTGAGGTCTCATCAAGCACACAAATGTTGGTTATTTAATTTTCCTATTAGAATAATACCTGTGGTCTATCCCAGGTCTTCTGGACTGAAAATAGAGGGGAGAGGGAATGAAGATGAGTTCAGAGTTGTCATGTGTGCAGTTTGTTTTCTTTGGGTAACTTTATGCTTGTGCTGGTATTGAATATCTTGTACCAGAATGGCTTCACTCATTCAGACCTGATATATAATTACGTGCCAGTGGCAGTACAAGAAATAGGCTATTGTAAAACTGGAGTGTTAAATTCACAAGCAGAAAAGTTGCATCCCAAAGCATGTGTCACAGGATGCCAGTCCTCCAGCAGTCAGAAAGAGCTTATCTCCTGCCTGATTCAGTGCTGTGAGTGGCAAGGGCCACGAGTACAAATGCAAGGTTAATTTTGGGACTTTATCAACGCCATGACGTGAATACAAATATCTTCAATGCGTTTCTCTGCAGCATGTGACAAACTTTCAGCCTCTACAATGAATCTGCCAAAGCAAATGGACTCGCCAATCAGTAAGCGCCTCTCCTCCTCCACTGCGGCCATAACACATTCCCCCGACAGAGGCAAGTGAACCTGCTGGTCTCCTGCCAGCCTAAACTCTCCTTCTGCTTAAAGCACTTCTTGTCCATATAGTTGTGTGATTTGCTTATGTGTGTTATTCAAAAGAGCTCAAACATTTGAGGCATTTTAAATTAATACAATAAGGTAGTTCTGTCCCAAGACTGTGCTGCCATGCTGGAGATCGTAGTCCAGCAAACAAATGCTGAGTTTTCTACCGATTCTTTTTCAATTTTTGATACTCCCACAAACAAGGTTGTAAGTACGTGCTGTGACTGCAGCAGTTTCCTGTGGCTGTACTGCTTTTGACCTGGCCAATAGGAAAAACCAGCAAACCAAATATGGGGCTTGACAGTAGATGTGGGATGTACCGTGGGCAGGAGTATGTCCAATGAGCCACCTGGGACACTTCAATCTGGTGACCAGAGTTGTGGAGCCCTTTAATTTGTTACAAAACTCTGATCCACGAGAGTGTCAGCAAAAGATGATCATCTTGTAGGATTAGTGGTTACTAAACACTACAAAGGGGACTGGTGGGTTTATCTCACTGTGAACTCTTCAGCTTTTTTAGGTTTGTTTTGTCTTTCTTCTTTTCCGTCTTTAAAGTCTAATGATAAAAAATGTATTTTTTTGAAGTAAGTGACTATGAAGGCTTGTTTTTAGAATGAAAAGAGAAGGTACCTTTATTTTAACTTCTGAATGTCTTAATGAAAACTCATCAGTACCTTTGAGGTTATTATGATGGATGACTGTATATACGTGTAATAGGACCATCTATAAATATATCTGACATAGTTGATGCTTACATTTCTGGAGTAGGAAACAATGCAGGCACATTGTATAAATAAGACTTACATAATGCAGTGAGATGGCAAATTTTAAATGCAGTCCCAGTTCGGTTGGCACATTAGGGAACAGCTGTGCTGTTATACCAAATGTTTTACCTCTTCTACTGGGGAAGAAGACAACCCTTTTTCATGCTGAGTCATGAAAGCAACCATTTTACATAATGGAACATGCCTCTGAGTAAGAACAAAATGCAACACAGTCTTAACCTTACTATATTTATTGTACAGGTGGGAAAATAATTTAAAAGGATGGAGAAACTAGAAAGCCTATTTCAGAGGGAATGAAAATTATCTTCAAATATTTTAAATCTCAAACACTTCTAGGGTTTTTTGGCATTTCATTTAATCATTTCATCATTTTGTTTCAGTTATTTTTATGTAACATTGTTCTATTTATTTGCATTTTAAATTTTATTTTATTTGCTCCCATTCTTCAGCTCACCGCATGCATCTTAGTCCAATGGAAAACTTTATTGTTTCTCGACTGCTGACTCCCACACAGTCATCTTTAGCCAGAAGCAGAAGTACATTAATGCTTTCTGAGCAGTACAATATTCCAGGTAAAATGTGACTTACTCACTTTGAAACCATTCAGGTATATTTGTGGCTCCATCTGTGTAGTTGCTGAAAGAAATGGAGTACCATGAACTGAATGACAATTTACATGGTAGTACAAAATCAACGATGATCTAAGTTGTTCCTGATTGCAGTGTATTTAAAATCTTGGAAAAGCACATCATCTTGTCTGTCCTGTCCTGAATGTCTATTTTAGGGGGAAAAAACCCCCCAAAATCATTAAAACTGAAGCCAATGGAAAAGCTGAATGTATTCACATAAGAAACAGGTTTTTAGACAAGCGTGTGACACTTCTCAGAGCCTTTGATTGATTTATTAGTGTCATCCCTCCAATACCCAAATAGTATGTAGAACAAAAATCCCAGTGCACCATTTGAGCCTTAATTATTTTTACAAGGGTTCTAGTTCTTAGCTGTTAAATATCTTTTTGCCTTTAACTGTGTGACTGTGTATTTATATATATATATATATATATATATATGTATATTTAGGTGTACATAAACATATAAAATGATGCTTAGAGGAAAAAACAGAGATACTGATAAGAAGGTGTCAGTTCCAGAAATTATTGATCTTTAAGGGATGATGTTCCTATCTGTAAATACTAGTCTGGTAAACCCATTATTTTGCAAACATCTCTTAATGTTTCCAATCCTGCTAATACTTAGGTAAGTGCCTGACTTCCAGAGTAGTTTCTGCTTACAAAGCTGTACCTGGTCACAGTGTTGGCTGAAACATGACAAAAGTTTAACAGCTGGTATTACTTTTAGTAAAACAAACCAAAAAACACACCAAAGACCACACCCAAATGCCTGTCTGCAAAAGGAAGCATTTTTTCAGGATTAAATTGTTTCGATGATAAAGACCGATCATCTTTATTATGAGCATTTACACACATCATGGTTAAAACAGGCTTAGGTCTTGCATCAGTGCTTTTAATACAAAGCTATTTTAAAAAATATTGCAAAGTAAACCTACTTTCTCTTGTGCATTGCTTCTTTGTTCAGTGCATAAGGACACTGATATTGCATGGCTCTAAAATTGCTTCTCTTGTTTCTACATTAAAAGCAGCCTCTACTGGAAGCAAAGATGTTGTCATACAGTACTTGGCCCATGAGAAAATTCCCACTTTGCTTCCTGCTCAGAGGTCAGCTACTGCTAAGAGGGAGCAAAAACCAACTCAAAATTAGATCAGTATATTCTGCATCAGATTTTGAGGTGAATTGCTAGGGCCACCTACAGATGATGTTTTCTATGTTGTATTTGATATCAAAGAAATCGATAGGGATGACTTTTTCCCTTTCCCACTCGTTTTGTTTGTAAACTCCCAGTTTTATCTCACTCTCCATCACAGGACCTTTAAAGCAGCATACTGGCATGTCTGACAAGGATACCATTTGGCTTGCAAACTGCTTTCTCACTGAGCTGAAACAGAAGAGCTGATTTTGGGAACAGCTTTCTGAACCAGCATCCTCTTGTCATTTCCTCGCAAGGCGATGGGGCTGTAGCTGATGGTTTTGTCAGTAATTGCCAGCAAAAGTGTTGAGTGAGATCTCCCATTTGTCATGTACTTCTCACCGTAGAAGTAGGTTGCTGAACAGGGGAGAGGGTTCTTCCTTTCCATGAGCTCATTATTCTGGGGTCAAAATTGCTCTGCTCCTGCATTTTCTGGATGCTTAGAAATGAGGAGCCTCAATTTAAGCCTCCAGGGCAATGGATTATTAATGTCACTCCGAATTAAGATATTCAGGCAAACAGTTATTACTGGACACATAATTAATTCTTTTAACAGTTGAAGTGAAAATACTTATCTTAAGCAGGCATTAAGTTTCTGAACACTTTTCTTAATATTCAGTGGCCTTACGCCAATTTGCTGGAAAGTGTGTCAAAGAATACAAAGGTCTAGTTAAACTTTAAAGCATACAAAAAGGCTCCATAAGAAATTTTATAAGACTGCCTCCAATTAAAAAAAGAAAAGATTGGAAATGTGAGTTTCTTTACATTAGCACACAATTACTGCTTTTCCTAAGTCAGTATCCTTCTTGACTTTAGTTGATCATAATTGGAAACACACTATGACTTGGTTGCAATTAATGTCTGTCTTATTAATAAAAGACATACTCTGTTGATTGTTCTATGTGTATGTGAAGGTTTCATCTTAGAAGGCAATATGAACAAAACCAGGAGTAAAATATACAATTTTTTAAAAATCCTGTTCATATTGCAAATTAAAAAAAGATTTGCCCTGTAAGCTGTAATGTGTGTGTCACACATTACTGATGTCTCCCACAAATAACAATAACCGAAATACCTACAGCAGCATTTAGTTTAGGTTTGCGGGTTTTTGTTAAATTTTTTTAATTAAGTATTCTTTTGAAAAGCAAGTATGGTATTTAGGAGCCATTGCCATGTTTAAGCTTTAAAAAGAAAAAACCCAAACACTCCCTATGCTCCTGTCACCTTTCCTGTTTTGTGGTATTTGTTCAAAAGTCACCCAACTAGAATTGTCTGATTACTTATCATATGCAAAGGAAGCTGGACTTTTCAGAGGAAAGAATAATCACACAGTCAGGGGATTCGAAAAGTCTGTAAGCAAGAGAGCAATATTTTAGAGGTAGTTTCTAAAAAATCTGTAAGGTGCTACCTTCAGTTGAGATGTTTTTAATAAACATGGGACCATGTTGAACGTGTTACATAATGTAATCTGTTGAAACACTTATTTAAAAAAACCTTTAAAACTACCTTTGAACATTATAACATAAAAGTATGCTGTTTTTTCCTCTCCTTTACTTCCTCTATCTGTGCTCCCTTTTGCTCTTGCTATTGTACTATAACTCTTTAGTATTCCATATCTGTCCTCGTGTAGCACCAGCTAGTCCTCTTAAGTCTCCCTACAAGCCTTCTCCCACTCGGAGCACCGACAGGAAGAAGGCGACTTCACCCTCCACTTCCAGTGCCATGAAAGGGGCACCTGCAGCTGAAGTTACTCAGGTGGGTTTGCAATGGTTTTGATTTCACTGCTGGGTAAACTGATGCTGCTTCTGCTTGTTGCCTTTCCCTTTACATGAATACAAATAAAGTAGTAACCCTGCTGTATAAAAACAGCATTAAGAAAGTAAGTCTTGCAATTGTCTGTTGCTTTTGTGCTCCACTTAAGCAGCATTTTGAAATCTTCTTCCTCTTGGGAATCAGCATTGAGTGCTGCTGTGTGAAACAACAACACCTTTATTTTCAGGGAAATGAGGCATTGAAGTGTGTGTTTTTGGATTTGCTTGTAACTTCTGGGAATGGGGATGACAAATAGGATCTCCCTACTGAGTCTTTCTGGTACAAGAGCAAGCTTCACATATTTCAGAAACTCAAGTGTATTGACAATGCCTCCCTTTTACACCACTTACTTAACTCTTTCTTCACTGAGTCTACACAGATTAAGCCATGTTTTTAAAAAAGTCTATGTGAGGACTGTAGAATTGACATAAGGTCTTGCGTCTTGTAACAGGTAATAATACAGGAATTCATGGCATCGAAATTAGCTGCAAGTGAGAGAACCAAAGCTGGGAGTAAAGATTTGTGTAGTGTCAGTCTTAGGTGTGATTCAGTGTTACTTGCAGCAACATTTCTGTGAGATGCCTGGTTGCACTACTGATGATATCTAGGAGGTGTTGCAGGGGCATATATGATTTTGACGACTCCACCCAGTGCCACCATCCCTCCCAAGAACTCTTGGAGAGTCTCTCATGTGGCATTACTGCAACTTGTATGCTATGCCCATGCAAGACGGGGTGGGAGTGTGTTATATCTGTGTAGAACAAAAAACTAATAATAGCACCTCAGTTCTGAGCTGCTGTTTAAAAAACTTTCAAATGTGTGTTACCGAAATCACATCTTGTTAATAAAACAATCAAATAAATTTTTGATTTGTTGTTGCTAATTATGGAAACTAAAATGAACTGTTCTTCTAGACTGAGAAGATAAAGAAAGAGAAGCGACCCACAACACCTGGTTCATCATCTGGTATGGGATCTCCTCTGAGAAGGTCTGATTCTCCTGCTTCCCTGTCCAGAAGATCTGCATCACCTGCAACACCTAAGTATGTCTTTCTTATTGGTGGACTAATATGCTGTGAACTTCTCATTACCTATAAATAAGACATAGATTCTTGAGGAACTTCTTCTGAAGTGTTGTATAGAATCTAGTTAATTTTATGCATACACACATATACAAATGGGAAGAGAGAGATGGAGATGAACAAATCCAATATATGTAAGATTGTGTTAGTGCTCACTAGAGACAATTCTCTACCTTTTCTCAGTCATTTGAGATTGTAGAGCATTTCATAATTCAGGTGAAATTTTATTTAACATTTATTTTTAAATATGCTTTTGTTTTATTTGTTTTGAAGAAACTGCCTAATGTGAAGAAATGCACACAACATGAATACTAACTAGAAATTCCAGCATTTAATATATGCATTTCCTATTGTTGGCATGACCATCTGGTGCCATAAATATACTTAACTACATGTCATTTAAACCACTGATTTTAACCTTTGCTTGTTTGCAGACCTCTGTGATTTTGTTGCTTTTTGTTCTTTTTTTTTTTTTTTTTAAATGCAGCTGTGGACCTGTAGCATGACTGGGCTTACTGGCAATTGAGTTGCTTTTCTTGATTGTCTTGCTGAAAACTTTAGGTTTTGTACCACAGCTTGCAACTCAAGTCTAAGAAAATGGGTCTTCAGGTTTCTTAGAGCAGAATATTAAGTCTGGCTCAAATGTAAAAGTGTGTTAAAGTAGTCATGGTCTACAGTAGTTGTTTGATTTTTTTGGCTGGTTGATTGATTTGGTTTTTTCCCCTTAGACCCCGTTCATGGCTCCCACTTCTGTCTTGAAAATTATATCTTTTTGTCTTATTTTATTTATCATTTTTTAATCTGCAGCTGGCCATATTTTGAACAAATATTGATGATCCCCTTTCTGACAAATTTCTTCTGCCTCAAACACTAGCTGGTGTTCTTTCTCTGTTTCTTTTTTCCTAAACTCTGAGGGCATAGGAGAGTGATTTCGTGTGTGAATGTGGTGCTAAACAACAAAGAGGAAACCATCTGATTCTGGACATCCTTTCTGGTTTAGACATCCACTTGCATGTAACTGGGACACTGCAATTCTTGGTTCGTATTATAAGGCTACAAATTCTCAGACTTTCAATATCATAACATTGTCAGATTGTGAACTACATACATTCTGTGACAAATGGAATTATATGAAATGTTAATGGCATTCAAAATTTTTTACAGTTTTGAGCAGATAATTGTCTAATGACACTCTGCAATGTACAGAAAAAAAGTTTGAGCTATAAAAATGTGTATTATTCCACAACTACTGACACTCCCTATTCACAAAGCATCTCTCAGTTCGTTCAGCCAGTATGAGACATACCAGGAGACACATGTACTTAAGCAAAACGATTGCTGGGAAAATGGATAGCTGAGAGTCAAGTGCTCCTTGATGGGCAGACTACCAAAAGGTCAGTGTAGACCATCACAGAGATATGTAGGGGTAAAAAGAAAAAGCTTTTGTGAAACAGATGCTTAGGGCTTCATGAAAAAAGTATTCCCAGTCTTAGTTTGTAGCGCTAATTTCCATAAAAGGTTTGGCAAAGATGGAGAATTTTTTTCCCCAGAGGCACAGATTATGAGAACCTTTTTATAGTAAAATGTTTTCACTCCTATAAGGAATATAGGAATTTAAGGAATACTATTTTTAGAGGAGGAAACAGATGCTGCATGGAGGAATTAAGAAACCTGTTGGTGAGTTTCTCTGTGATTGTGAGCCACAGTAGTGATCCTTTTTTTTTTTTCCCCTCCTTCTCTTTCTCAAGAGAATCTGATTCTGACCACAGCTAGAAATGTATTATTGAGCATTTAATCTTAACATGGCCTAATTAATCTTAGAGAGATACAGTAAATAGAGTTTTAATGCATGTGTATTACTGGTTCCAGAAAGACAGTTCTGCTTCAGCACTTTCAAAGCTTCCCCTCGTGATTTTAAAATAAAAAAGGTGTCCTGATCACCTTTTGGTATTATTATATAAACATTATTAATTATAACAATAATAATATAATAATAATAACAGTAATATGCATTTTTTCATACAACTCAAGTTCCACAGTTAATTTTCAATGAATCTAAAGGAAGGTTCCGGAAGCCTTACTGCCTATATTTAAATCCACTGACCAGCAAGATCATTGTCTGCCATACAAGTATACTTTTAATCTGACTAAATATGTATACAAATACTAATTCTCCTTGCAAACCTAGTGATCTTTTGTAAGTTTAATCTTTCCTCTTCCAGCACACCATATGGCCAAAAAAATACTCTGGAAGACGTATTGTACAGCATTAGGAGTTATTGATCCTGCACAGCACCTTAACTTCGAAAGCTGTCGAGCAGAGAATCAAGTATGGCCAGTGATTAGATGGCAATTAGCTCTATGCATTTCTCTTCTTAGAAGTATATGACTTAAAATTCAAGTTTTCTTGGTATTGTTCTAGTTTCTAGTTCTTCACAGTTGTCATCTTGATTTCTGAGTGGCAATTGCTTGTCTTCTTTATATATTACTTCATTATTTATTAATTAAAAAGCCCTTTTTATCATGGTAAAGTAGTTGAAACAGGATCAAACAAGACAATAAAACTTCAACCTAAAGAGACGCAGTGATCGATGGCAGAACAATGTTACAGTAATTACATAAATAAAATACTAATATTTGAACGTGCAAATTTTAGTGAGAAAGCAAAAAGGGATGGCCCAAAAACATAATGTTCAAGACAAAATGAGTGAACAGATATGGGTGTAAAAAGGAGAAAAGGGGAAAAAATTAAAATATGCTGAGCAACAATTAAAAACAGGGAAAGAATTCAAAGCTTGAAGTTATGTGGAAAAGTAAATATATCATGAAATGTCACACAAGAAAGAAATCCCGAACTATTATTTTGAATCTAACGTGGTTCAGTTGACAAAGATGAAAGTTAATGGATTAGAGTTTGAATAATTGAGACATTATCACTAATTTTATCAATTGCTCTTGGATACTGATTGTGTAAAGTGCTCCTTTTCTTCAGATCTTTCACAAGATCAATAATACCAGGGGTTTGGGTAATTTTTTTTTTTTAATGCTTCATCTTCAAAGATCTATACATTAATCAGTTTATTCTTGCAGTATCCCTCAGAGAATAGGTAAGTGTCCTCTCTTATAGATCAGGGAGGCAATAAAGCCTGTGTCCTTCACGTGTCTTTGGGTAAATAGTCCCTTGGAAATCAATGGCACCTGACTGAATCAAGGAAGTGTGATTTAGTTTTAAGTGTCTTCAGATAAACTGTAGTACAAGCCAGTGAACAAAAATGGAAAGCTCTGACAAGCCTCTGTGTCACAATCTTTTGCCAAAGCGTTACCTCATATGAGAAGGAAGAAGGGGCAAGGGGGAAGGGAAAAGGGACTTCAGCACTGCTGGTGGATGGTGGTTCATGTTTCATTTCGAGATCCCCGACTGTGTCATTGTTCTTTGCTCATGATTTCACTAACTGAACCTCTGACTTGGTGGTTCCTTTGGGTGGCAACCCACTACAGTCATTGGGTCATGCTTTTGGTGTCAGAAAAGCCCATGTACAATCAAATTACAGAATACAGTTGGAATATGAATGTAGAGTAGGACCAAAAAAAAGCGCAAACATGTAAAAGTTTCTAAAAATGAGTTATTGGAAAGGTGTCTGCATGTGGTGAATTCCCCACAGAAGTAGTTTCTATGTCCTGCAGTGACCTACTTTTAGATTTTATTTCATATGGGCTACATACATGTCTTTGTTTTGACATGGAAAGATAAAAACAATACGTAGAATGCTGGATCAAGACTATTTTGAGGGTTTTTTCAGCACTTGGCTGGATAATGAGCCAATTCAAGATTTGGAAACATCTATAATAATGCAGCCATCAAAATACCTATTCTACAGGCTTATGCTGAGTTTGTACTCATTTAAGAAATGTAAAAGAGAAATGAATCTGTCTCTTGCTAGAAGAGATCAAAACTAAGACTGAAAGAAAACTGCTTTTGAGAAAATATCACAGATAGCAGAGGAAAAATGTCAGAACCCAGGAATAGCTTGTGATCAGAGTGATGTCGGAAAGCAGGCCGGAGAACATGCAAGTCCTCAGTGTGGTTTCAGGAGAGCTTTTGTTGAATTAATAGGGATATAGGGGAAAAAATATGCAGCTCTGGCATTGCTGCAGATTTCTGATTCACAGTCAGCTTTCTGAACAGCCATAACCAGCAACCTGTCACATACCTGGCTTTTCAAGAAAGCTTACTGTTCTCTCCCGTGCTGTTTATGGCCAGAATTGGATGTGACCTCTGATTCATGTGCTACACGTGCTTTATTTTCTCTGCTTAGCGAAAGGAAGCACAGAACCCTTCTTTTGCTCTTCCTGAGGCATTCTTCTGCAGTATGGGACTATCCCTTTCATGATTAAATAAGAGCTACTGTAATTTAAGGGTCAGTGGATCCTCACACCTGATAGAGGTTCTAGCAGTGCATGTAGGGGTCAACTTCTTACATGCTGCTGCTCCCATGCCAACATAGGGCAGTTAGGTGAGAAAACTAATATCTTCTTGGAGGGAGGAAGATGCTTTTGGTACTTCTGAATTCCCCTGTAAAATCTAGTTACTAAGATGAGTGAGCTGTCAGACAGCTAACATGCTGCCACTTCTTGGATTTTAGTGATTTGTTGTCTTAATTTTCTGATCCTCATCAGGCACAGTTCTGTGATCCCAGTGTCTTAACGTGGTTTCATTATATCCTTTTCTCCCATGTCAAAAACAAAACATTTTTTAAACCTAAGCAGACTCCTGTACAAGTTTTTGTACTTTTTTTTTCTTAATAATCCCATTTTTCTGTCTTCACAATCAAATTTGGCCCTTTCTGGTGTAAAGCAGCATAATTTAAATACTATTTAGAAGGAATGTTTTTTCCAGTAAAAATTTTGCCTGTGTCTAAGAATGTTAAAGATGCTAAGTTGACTATATGTTTTAAATACAAGGGAAAAAACAATGTTGATTTACTACTTTCTACTGGCATCCAATAAATCATATAAAAATTCTGAAAAATTATTCCCGATGGACTTTCTCATCTTTTCACTCCTTGCACTACAGTAACCGGTCTTTTATTCAGCTTCTTGCTTTTGTTTGCTTTAAAGGAAGCAAAGCCATACTCGTCAGTCTGGCCCAAAAGCTGTAACAAAAAATTACTGACAGTCTAAAAGTTCAAAGATGTATTACTTGAATAGTACATTCGACATGTTTCTAGTCCAACAGGTAAGTTGCACAGCCAGTCTGCTCTAATGCCTATGCAGTGCAAGATATGTATCTCATGACTAGACTCCTTCCTACCAACCTCTTTAATTTGATTGTCATGTCTTTATTAGAGAACAATTACTTCTGTGCTGACACTGAAAATGACTCAGCCTTAGTTGTTAGCCTGTTTTGCTCCTGCTGTCACAACAAGGTAAATAAAATGGATTGCAAGGAACGTGTGGTAAAGGTGGAAATGTAAACCAAAGACAGCAAGAAGGGACTGTGCTTTGAAGAAGCGTCTAATTAGCAAGAAGCATCCTCTGTGCTACAGAAAAACATAAGAAAAAATGTTGTTTACTTTGTATTTACGAGTTATATTTTTATGAAATGCAGTTGGAAATGACTGTCATGATGAGACGCGTGTGAGATGTACACGTGTAGGTGGGGCCTCGAAATCTCTGCTTTTACCTTCAGAAGGGCTTTAAAATCCATCTATGTCCTAAAAAGGAATCTAAAGACAATGCTAAAACCCAATTTGGTCAACACCAACCAAGCTCATTGGCTTCTCCCATTGCTGTGTTTTTCAAGACCTGGAAACAGACCTGCTTGTTGTCATCCCCCAAAGCCTGTTTCTGTCATGGAGCAGCAGGAGTAGTGGGCGGCAGCAGGGCAGACAAGCACAGGGACCTCGCCCACAGGACTCCATCCCATAGCAGACAAAAAGTGCCCAGGGTGACGGTGATCAGGGTCAGCCCAGAGTCCAGTGATAGCCAACCAAGGCCTTGCTCTGAGGCAAGTCCAAGGACAAACCAGGACATCACGTCAGGATCAGCAGGTTAGGAAGCCAAGAGGAACAGGCTTACCTACAGCTTAACCCGGGCAAGGACCTGAGCTGACAGAGAGCTCCTGGGCCTGCAGGCAGAGGGGACCTGAGCTGAACTTCAAATTTAGTTAGGTGCTACTGTTCCTGCAGCCCAAGGGCTTTTGGAGTCTGTAATGGCTCTTCTGTGGGAGTAAGAAAGTACAGATGGTGCAATGCTCTGCAGTGTGTTCCTCGCTGCAAACCAGGCAGCTCTGAATGAGCTCCCTATATTCTAGTGTCTCAACCTCTTACAAATGCAGCATAACATGGTGGAAAAGAACCCTTTCTTCTACTGAATTCATAAATTCGTGGGGGGAATTGAAAGACGTCTAATTGTTATTGTCTGCTCTGTAATGCAAATGCTGTTCCAGTTACAATAGTTTTTGACCACACAATACTAGTTACATCTATATAAAACTTGCCACTCCAGTTCATTAATTTTCAGCCATTGTCCATGTTTTTCATGTTTGTGGTCTGCCAGAGTGAGTGTATAGTCCACAAAACATGTTATACTATATGAAACTATATTGTGTAGATGAAAAAAGTGATAAAGAATAATACATTTATATCATAATTGCATTTCCATAAAGAAGGTTAAAAATACATGTGTAATGTTCAGTTTAATGTAGGATTATTTATTCTAATGGGACTCACATAAATCATTATTTTAAGATTGTAATCTCTTTATTCTCATACTATTTAGTCACACAGCCCAGCCTCTCTTCACGTTGTAAGTGCTAGTTACTGGTGTCACATAAATAGTGAATGGTGTTTGTGGTAGTTTTATGTTTCCTGGTAATCTGTTCTCTTTATGTGCACCTATTTTCAGTGAGTATCAGCTGTCTTTGCCCTTCCGCTTTCCCCAAACTGACTTCAGAAGTGAAGTTATCACTTCACCTGAAGTGTGCAACAGCTGAACAGACAGTGGGCTGCACTGCTCCTGTGCATCACCATCGCCACAGGTGTGGCTGTGTGAATTCCAAGGGCTGAGTTTTGAGTCTTGAGTCTGTTCCATTGGTGCTGATTAAAGCACTAACTGAAACAGCAGAGCTGATGGTACAATGGTTTGATCAGTTCTGTGTCTTTCTGTGGTACTCAGCTTTGCCTTTGTTTATAGTAGTATTTGGTGCTTTTTTTGAAAATTAAATACTGTTAGAAAAAGACCATGTTTGGCAAGGTGGTATTTAGATGAAAGCAGCACACTGTATCTCATTATAATTTCTAAAGACAGAAAGCAGCCATAGTTTTCTTTTAAATGTTGAGAAGGACTGTAGAATGCAGTAATGTTGACAGAATTGTTATGAAATGGTCATTACTAAAATCATCGGTTTAGGTAGTCCCTGATTTCCTATCTCTTGCCTAGACCTCAGACAGTGTTACTGGTCTGTTTAAATGAGAATTTTCTGTAATCATGTGCACTTGCATGCCAGTTTTCTGCATTTCAAGTTCTGATTGCTTGCATCCAGGTGATCCTATTCAGTATTGTGCAAAACAGCTGGTACTCCTATGTAGCCAGAAACACAAGAGAAGAATGATGTATGTGAAGTGGGAGTTCAGTTCCAAGCTGTGTAACACACGGCCTCTTCTTTTGATTTTTGTTTCCCCTCATCAGGACAGTTGCAAAGACTTACCCACAGTCTCCTAAAAACACCAAACAATATCCAGCTTCTCCTGTGAAGCATCGTGCCACTTCTAATCTCAACCAGGAAACTCCTAAAAAGAAAGCGGACAAGGAGAAAGAAAATGTCGGCCATCAGAAGTCCCCAGGAGCACGGCCTGACGAGGCAGGCCAGGTGGCTCCTGAGAAGCACGTGCCTTCTGCTGGGAAGACTGAGAACAGTGAAGGTGAGTCTTACTGCAAGAATATATTTCAAGATATCGTGAGTCCCTGAGACTTTTAAACAGTGATGAGCTGTTCTTTTCATGAAGCTGCTCTGTCATAGGCTTATGAGGATGGGTGAAGATAGTTACTGGAACTGTAAATGTATAGTTTTCACTAATGTACCAAAACCACTTGTTAATAAGGAGTACAAATGCTGAAATTCAGGGATGCCCTTACCTATTCCATATTCTATCCACTGAAAATGCTGAGACGTGCTTTTAAAATGGTGTTTTCCAGTGTGAAACAGGCCCATTTCAGCCTCTGTGCAAGAACTCTCTTTGTTCCCTGCTGAACTTTCCACCCTTGGTCCTCTTCTCTTAGGGAAGATCACAGCAGGAACAAGTGATGCAGAAGAAGCTTCAAAAATTCTAGCTGAAAAAAGACGACAGGCCCGCCTGCAGAAAGAACAAGAAGAAAAGGAGAGGCAGGAAAGAGAAGAACGGGAAAGGTATGTCTATTGCTTTGTGAAAGTTATTGCCTAATAATTAAACCTGTATCATTGAAAATACTTCAATCTGGTAGTTTTAAAGTGAAGTGGAAGCTTGCATGTAACTGTTAATTTCTTTAATCTCAGACTCATATTTCGTTAATGTCTTTTGCAGTCTCTATGACCAGTGAAGTTTAGAAAATAATGATTTGGACTTTTTAAGAAGCTTGAAAAAACTATTACTTACCCAAACGCTTCAGGTATGTCCACACTGCAGTGCACACTGCAGTCTGGCTTATTAAGAAGTATTTTACATTGTAAAAAAATATTTGAGACAGCTTTAAACGAGCTAGATCATGTAGAAGAAACAGTCTTGCTCTAGTAGTATATGCATTAAATGGCAAGGCTTGTATTGTTCAACAAATTAAGCTGAAGTTCATCTTCCTGCCCAACTCTGCTGTAGACACTGAGGGCTTTAGGAGTGTGGGCATAATGAAGGTTGCTGTGTCTAAACAGCAAAATTCTGGTTCTGGCTTATTCTCTGAGGAGGCTTTTAGGTTGGGATGCTGGTTGCAAGTGTCAAACCCTTCCTTCAAATCTATAAGAGTAAATCACTAACTCTACATGTCTAGATTCAACTTTTTTTTTTCTTATTAAAAACCTGGCAGGGGGTTGGATGGGAGTGGAATCACCAACTTCTGCCACAGGCTCTTGAATCCCTGATACAACGATAAGAATGACCACTTGCAAAGCAGCTCTTGCCTGTGGTGACAAAGGAGCATGATGTCCCTCAGTGGGCCAGGGAACAACACAGGTAGAATTTAGACCCACGCTTGCTAGTGTTCCACTGTGTTTTGTGGACTTCTGTTGCTACTCATCCAGTCCGTTTATCTTCAGCTGAAACGAAGGATAAAAGAACCTGCTTGCTTATAGATAACCAGCATTCTGGGTGTCAAGGACAGGGGAAGAGGAATGTTTTTGTTCTTGAAACTTGATTTTATTATTGACACCCTAATTAATGGAAACCTTTTCTTTGATCATACCTGTTTTTTCAATGGAAATTTTAATTTCTGTGAAATATTTTAGGCATTGAAAATAAGACGGGAGTATAAGTTTGGTAGCAGCCTGAATCCTGAGCATGTGTTCAACCTCTTTGCTGTATCTTGGCGTCGTTCATGAAAATGTGTGTTGATGCATATGCTATCAGTTGCTGATCAGTAGGATTCATGCTAAACAAGGTGAAGCCTTTTAAATATACTGTTATATTTTTTGCAGGCTTGAAAGAGAGGAACAAAAAAGAAAGGCAGAAGAAGAAAGGCTTCGTCTGGAAGAAGAAGCTCGTAAGAAGGAGGAGGAAAGAAAACGTGAAGAAGAAGCAGCCAGAAAAAAGGCAGAAGAGGAAGCCAGGAGAAGAGCTGAGGAAGAACAAATGCTCAAGGAAAAGCAAGAAAAAGAGCTCCAGGCCAAACTTGAGAAACAGGTACCATCTCAAGCAGAAATGTGAAACTTTATATACATATAAATAAATACTTAATAGTATCTGGTAATCTGCCTGAAATAAATAATGGCCCTGTTGTATTTTACACATTTTGATTAGAGGGAAGAAGCAGAAATCAAAGCCCGTGAGGCAGCCGAACAACTTCGTCTTGAAAGGGAACAAATCATGCAGCAAATTGAGCAAGAAAGACTGGAACGGAAGAAGGTAGATATTTGCATCTCAAGATAATTATTTCATTTCTTGTTTAAATACATAATCCAGGAAGTACCCAATAGCATCTACTACCAATAATCTGGAGGGATTACAGGTGACTAGTTATGTCAAATTTAGTATTTGCTACTTACATGTTAGGGGAATGTGGACATCAAAATTTGTAACAAAGTGGAATTGCCTAAGGGAATTGACTCCCTACTAGGCACTGAGCAAACACAGAATCAGCCTCTACCTGAACAGTTAAATAAATGCCTGAGACAAACAGGGAGTGGCATGTCAAGGCAAATGTCAGTTGCTGCCCAACCCAGGCCATCACAGACTGCTGAGGAACACGAATGACTTTGTTTAAAACTTTCTCAGCTGAAGTTCTGTGTCATTAATGGAGAAAGTTATGTGATTAAGAAACAACTTTTCTCCCATCTGGCTTGTCTCTGGTTACATTGTGCAGAGGCAGCAGGAATGTGGCCAGTGCTGCACAGGGAGGTGGTTGGAGCTGCATAAATTAGCTTTGTCTACAACTCTGTGGCAGGAAAGAGAGAACAGCTGCAGAACCCCTGTCTGATTACAAAAGGTCATCTATCTGTATATTTTATTCCAATACATTTTAAACTGTTTACAACTGCACTGGGAGCGTGTTTCAGTTGGAGATTATAATACCAAACCAAAGTGTCTTACAGCTGAAATAGGTTCCTTTTTTAATGAACAAAGAAGCAAAACAAAAGTATTTTAGGAGAAGGCCGTACACATTTTCAGCAAGAACAACTTCAGATACTTCATTTTACTCTTCTATTCCAAAAAGGCTATTTTTAAAGGAACTGTTTGGAAATAGTTGGAAGAAGAGCTAAATTAAAATAATTGCTATTGGTTTTAAACGAATGTCTTGTTCCAGAAATGAGCACAACTCGTAACTGCAAACACTTGGTATCAAAATGCCTGTTTCTATTGTGCCTCTACTGAGAAGGTTGTGTTCTGTGAGATCTGATAGGTGAAACCCAGCTCCAAGATGTTTTCTGTCTTTTGTTTTCTTTATTTTTCTTATTTGTTCTCCATTTTCCAAGACAGGCAGGGATGAGACCATGACATTAAAGTGTCTTTTTGCCTTTTTTTTCTTCTCTCTCAGTCTTTTGTGTTAAATATTCTGTCTGCTTGATCATCCTCAAATTTATTTTTATTATTAGAGAATAGATGAAATAATGAAGAGAACAAGGAAGAGTGAAACACCAGAAGTAAAGGTATGAAATTATATGTGATTGCATGATTTTGTTTTGTTTTGTTTTATTGCCATATGTGGAAATTAAATTCTGGAGTAGTTCCATGTTAGTAAGTATACTTGGGTACACTCTAGACCCAAATTTTAGTCGTGTTTTGAACTGAGAATGGCTCTTGGTTTGTCACAGCCATTGCTGTGCCACTGCTGCAGAGACAAGCTCTGTGAAAGTGTTGCAGGTTAACCCTCCTCACTATCCAGCAAAGTGGTCACAGCCTGTTTCTGGCTGCTGGAGCTGCAGTGTTTGCTGCTGTTGATGTGTCTTTTCCTGCTTTGTACCAGCCAGTGAATTAGTTACTGAGCTCTCCTTGTTAAGCCTCTCAGGAATGTAGGATTGAAAACAAGGCAGTTGTGTCCAGCTAAGAAGTGACAGTCAGGTTTTCACTTCTAATCTACTAAAGAAGCTGTTTCTTCAGTTACTTTCAGAAAGTGTTTTCTTTTTGAATTTTAAAAAATTGCTACGCCTAATTAAGGGGGGGTGAGTGGAGGGGTGGGAGCCTCTGTTACTGTTGATGGCCTTGCTTTGGCTGCCCTGTGGCCTTGGGCAGTCTCACAGATTTTGAGCCCAGTCAGTTCTGTGAAGGTTACAGTCCTTTCTCTAATAGAATTGAGTCATTATGTGATTTCAGAAGGAAGAGCCAAAACTGGAGATACCATCAAGTTTGAACGTGGAAAAGCAACCAAAGGCACTTGTTCTCAACCAGCCAGGTAAAAATTGCCATATTTTTCTGACCTGTTTTCACAGTCAGTTTTCAATTCAGAATTTTGTGACCTGAGGCAGAGCATTGTGTATTTGCATAAATTCTTTGCTTTCGTCTCAAAAAGAACAGCTACATTTGCATCACTGATAAATGTTAGAAACTTTTCCACTTAAGCAGAAGAAAGTTTCTCCTGCATTTTAGTACCTGAGGAAGGATTTTTGTAAATGAAAAGTTCTAATCTGTCGATTTGATTGCTGCAATCTACCTTCAAATTTTGTAGGTAGAAAATTTTTGCACACAACCGAGCCTGCAATCTTTTTATAGTGTCTCTAAATCTTACATTTAATTTTACTTTATAAAAAAATAGTATTTGAAGTATTATTAAAGAAAATATATGTCTGACATTTATCTGTATTTTGTTTACTTCCCCAGGCTAAGACTTTTAGTACATGACATAAAAGATATAACATTCTCTTCCTGTTTTCTCAAATTTAAAAGATGCAGCATAAAGAACAGTTTTGGAGTGGAAAAGAGGAATGACAATATAGTATGATGAGTCATGAATTTGAGTCCTACTGCATTGTCAGTCTTCCTTTCTACTCAATCTATAACCTAAAACTATTTAAATAAAGAAGCTTCTACTGTAATAATTTCTAACCTTCTTTTATAGAGATCAATGGATTGGCAACCTGCCTGAAAAGTAAAAACTTAGAAAGTGCTGCTTCTGTAATCCCTTCTCAAGATGTAGTTGCCAATGGACTGAAGGCAGTTCCAGGACTTATTCAGCTGGAAGCTGTTGATGGGAAATCTAACAGCATGGAAGATTCAACAGATGAGGTTCAGTCCATGGATGTGAGGTACAGACCGTATCTACCAAGAGGGATTGTGGAATTCATACGAGACAGAAAGTTTTCTGTTTAACTTGTTAATACTTTCCTGCTTTTCTCCTCACCTACCCCACAGCGTGGCAGTCAGGTGTCCACTCTGCTCCTGGCAGGATGTGAGCTGGTTGTTTCAAACAAGAGCCACAGAACCTCATCTCACTGTCACATATTTGGCAGGGGATGGTGTGTGTGTGTGGGCTCTGAAATCCTTCTGCAGTCCTTGCTTACAGACTCCATACAAGTTTGCCCAAACCTTTCAGATAGTTTTGTGAAAGCAGCTACTGTAGATATTGGTCTGGTATCACCATTTTTTATTTGGCTGCACAGCTGTGATGCATGAGCTTCTCTGCCTCCATACAGAGTAAAGAAAATAATGCATTGAACATTTTAAGTACTTAACAAGTAGAAGTATATAGAAATCAGTAAATAAGTTTGTGTTTTTAAATACTCCTGGATTTTCACAGAAGGATGTGCAGAAAAGAAGGATCTTTTCATTTGAGTTTTGTTATTTACATGTTTTTACATATAGGAAGTTAATTTAAGGCTGCTAAGACAATTTTAAACATAGAATTTTTATACAGTTCTTCCTTAATCTGTAAGACAGTTGAACCTCTCAGTATTTCCAGTAAATTTATGCAGTATTTCCAGTAAATATGCATAAATACATAGAAGATGCTGTACTGGGACAGATAAGAAGTCCATGTAGCCCATTGTTTGGTCTTGGAGAGTATCAGTAAGAAAAAGAGGGAGAGCACCTGAGCCCACCATTTTGTGCAATCCAAGCCCACACTGAAGAGTTGCATTAGAGATATTAGAGGGGGCAGCTCTGCCTTGGCCTTCTAAGTAGCCACTGGTTGACATGTTGCCCATGAGTTCATCCTGGTTTGGATTTTTTTTTGACCTGCTGATAATGTTTGCGTCCAGGACTTGACCTGGAACAAGTGCTACAGTACAGACTCACTGGGTAAATTATGCTCTTTGATCTGTAAATTATGTTCTTTGATCAGTTTCTTATTAGTGGCATTGGGCACCCCTTAGGGTTTGTGTTGCAGCATTTCATGCCACGATAGTTTTGCCCTCAACTCATCCCCCACCCCATCATGGTTTTAGAAATCTTTGTGAAATCTTTCCTCTGCCTTCTCTTCTCCAAACTAAAATGCACTAGGCTTACTAGTCTCAGCAAAGCAGCTGGTTACAGCATTTCTTAACTTTAATTATGGGATTTCTATGTCTGAAGTATATCGTAGGGTCTTAAGAAATAACGTTTTATTTAAGTTGTGAAATGTGAATGCTTTAAGCAAATGTTGCAGGGTCAGGACAGTAATTTGACCAGTGTAATAAAGTTTTTTGCTTGGGAATGGTGCAGGAGTTGAAACAGTGAGTGACTGGTAAACTATCAGAAATATGGGTTTAGGAGATGAGTGCTCACATCACACAACTACCACAAACCTTAATCCTTAAGGGGTGTGGATTAGGTATGACCTTCCATCCTGAACAGAGCAATGTCTTTTTCTTTGGATTAGGATGTATTGTAGGTAGAGTCTTGCTGCAGCTGGCCTTTAAAATAAGTTTTTGAACTGTCAGAAGTTTAATTTGATTGTTACTTAATGAAAAGTTACCCACCTCTTATTCTGTATCTGCCTTTTGTTTATCTTTCATATAGCCCGGTTTCAAAAGAAGAACTTATCTCTATTCCTGAATATTCACCCATGAATGAACTTATGCCGGGTGTTTCTTTGGACCAAAATGGGACAAGTAATGCCAAGGCTCTTGAAGACCTCTTGGATTTCACAGGACAAGCTACCTACTCCAAGACGTCCAGTGATACCATTAGCCTAGATGACTGTAACAAAAACTTGATTGAGGGATTTAACAGTCCAGGACAGGAAAATACACTTAATTCTATCTGTTGACAGCCTCGCTTTTCAGCAGAACAGATACAGGTACAGTATTGTGATGAACATCTTAGATATGATAAATTGCTGTGATTACTTACTAGCTTCCCAGAAACATTCAGCAGTTGTACACAGCAGTGTGGAGAGAGGAAGAAAGCTGGTCTCCTAGATCTTTAAATTCAGCATAATCTTCCCTATTTGCAAATTGGCATCATATGCAAACCGACTGTATCATAGCAACCACAAGTACCTGGTAAATGGAAACATTTCCTTTATGCATTCAGAATATAGTGAGGAGGGTTGTTTTTTTCTTCATTAGTACAATACCTTTCTTATATATCTTTGGAGCCTGTTTGCATGAAGAAAACAGTTAAAAGCGGGGTCAGTCTAGGAAATGGTAGTTATTGTTGCTGCTTACTCCTTTCAGCTGCTGTAAATACTTGCAGCACTGTGTAGAATCGTGTATCCCAAAAAGCCAGCATAATAAAAAATCACAGCAGGCTTCAGTGGCAGTTTCAAAGTACAGTGCCACAGTCAGTCTTCTTGACAGAGTATATTTTAAATTACAAAACTGAGGTCATCTGGCTGGCGTGGCTGACTTGATATTCTTCTCTCTCTTTTTAATTGACAGCAGTAACAATTTGTGGAGGATATATATCCCCTGTGATGCTACTGGCAGTAAAATATGAGCTTGTCACTTGAAAAAGCTTTCTGCAGTCCTTGAACACTGGATTCCAAATAATCAGAGCTGAATATAACTTGTCTTCCCAGGGAAATAAATATGTTAAATAACTGGCTCCTTTTGGTAAAAGATGATCTAGAGCCTTGATGGTTTCAGGGAAGATGGAGTGTGCATTAGAATTTGAGCTTTAGCTGCTAATAAAGCACTTACTTTTTCTTTTAATTTAAAATTCATCTCAACACTTCACTGTGATTTTTACCTGTGCGTTTTATTTTGAAATAATTCTTCCCTAAACTTGATCATAAACCCATTTAGACATCTTTTTCATGTAAATAATGATGGGGTTTGCCCACAGTGCATTGAAACAAAGTCATATACTGTACTTTAGTTTTGTGCCTATATCTTTTTGTCTTTAATAAGGAATTATTGGCAACTTCTATGAGGTGTATAATTCAAAACTATAACTGAAGAGGCTTGAAAAACATACAACTGCTGGAATCAAAAGAGCCTTCTTATTGACTGTGGAGTGTGGGAACTGTCCCATTATGGTTACATTGACACTTTTAGTCACTAGTGGCACTTACTGGGTAATATTAATTAGTCTGGGAGCAACTATCAACTGTGTGTTTAAAAACATGTTTGTGTAACACCTGTAAGCAAAGTAGGCAAAATGCCTGGTGTAATCCCTTAATATATATGTAGTATAGCTGTAGTAGATCCAAGTGATGGTCAGGAGGGTGAGATAATATGTTAACTTTTGAAGATGCAGACACTTGATTGATACCAGCAGGCTTTCGATCACACAGAGAAGTATTTTGTCTGCTGTAGACTCAACAAAGTGAGATTTAGTCAGCAGCAAAACAATATGTGAATGTTGCAGCAGAAACACAAAGGCCAAGATGCATGTGGGGAACTGGGGGGCCCTTAACATTCCGTATGGAACAGTTCACATCAGGATGTACGAGGTCTGGACATCATGTGCCATACAATGACTTTATTTCTGTTGGTGAACCTTTATGCTAGATCAGGTGCTGCTTTAAGGACATAATTGTCCAGTTCCTTATAAGAATGAATTTTAAATACAACTTTCTTTGGACACTAACACAAAAGAAGTGAAAACTTGGGAGGGTGGGTTGGTTTTTTGCTTGTGGTTTTTGTTTGGTTTGGTTTTTGTGTTTGTTTTGTTTTTTTTTTTTTAGTTACATTTGGCCTACACCACATGTAAGGGAGTTCACAGTATAGACTGAGCTCAGTTGTAGCACCATTCTTGTGTCCTTTAAAGTCAACAACAGGAAAGTAACCAGTGGCATTATGTGCAATGCATAAAGAAATCATACCTACAACAACCCAGCTTTATTTATGTTAGTGTACTTCAAAGAAATACTTTCTTTGGACTGTGCAGTAAGCTGTAGCATGGTACTGTGTCTTCCAAATTAGTCCTTCATCTATTTCCTAAATAATAAACAAACAGAAAGAGTTTGTTTTGCTGTAATACATTGTGTTTGACAAATGTCATATTATATTTTATTATGGTGTCATTGTATAACCTGTAGATTTCTGTATTTGCATGACCTGTATAGCATGTATAAAGGTGAAATACATTTTCATTTATGAATCGAAGTTGTTCCTTAGTGCTTTTTATTCCCAGCAAAATATGACTCTTTTAAAAGCACAAAAATGTTAATTTTTTCTGAGGTGTTTTCTGAAGGAGAGTGGAATACTGAATGAAGGAGTGGTTGTCAGAACCTCAAAATATTTCACCCTTGTTCCCATTGTCATGTACTCATTTTCTTTCTGAGGTCTTGCCAATACACCCAGGAAATGCAGGCTGGTGGCAGAAGAGCCTTAAGGTGAGGGCTTCCAAATCGTGGCATCCAGGGTGCTAGTGACAGTATACAGGCCAGTTTGCAGCCTCAGCCTCTGCCCTCGGGCAAAGAAAATAAGGAAAAGAAAACTTGGGAGCTGTGTCCATTAGACACTGTTCTGTTTAGTGTGCAAGAGCTGTTCTGTGAGAGTATCCGTGACATAAATGCTGAATTTCTTTTCAAGCTCTTCACATGCACACACTGCTGCTTAGAAAGAGGCCAGGCCTGGAGCTGCTGTTTTTTTAGTTTTTTAGTGAAATGCTGGGGAGAAATTTTAAAATATATTTTGTTTAAATCATCACTTCAGCCAAAATTGAAAATGAGAAGATCTACTTTTGTTATGTGTAAACTATCAGGTTGTTTACATTTGGCCTACACATGCGAGAACCCAACAGAGACTTCATTCACACATCAATATGATGCTAAAGAAGAGACAACTTTATTTTGATACAGTGCTTTTTATACAGGAAAAATTCAACAGGTGATTGGTTACAATGAAATTTTTCACACGCCAATTATTGGATGTACATTAATATAGACACCCTACTATTGGTTAAGTAAAATTAGCTCATTCTAAAATCTTATTTTTCTACACTAACAACAACATCCCAACTTTCTCAAAACTACTACAGTTGTTTTTCTCTAACAGGTGTCTTCTATTATGAGAACTCCAATTCTCAGCTACCTTATCTAACCACAACATCCTATTATCCTAAATAATCCTATCTGTTTTTCTCTACTGGCCTTCAGTTACAGAACCCTCTCAAAACTATCTTGCAGCTGTGTCTCGTTATGTGAACTGCACTTCCAAAAGTTTCCCCAACCTGTTAGCAGCCAATTCACAGACATTTCTACCCAAAAGGTTCCCTACAGTTATGAAGTATATTAATGCTTTCTATGGTGACAGTTGTATTGACTCTTAAATTGTTCATGTTATTTGTTCCCTTGGTTTATTACAAGATTGAAGGAAGCCAGATAAGTGAATATTCGTGAAGAAAAACATTGCATTTTTATATTTATATTTGCTTTCAAATGTAACTTCATAAATTTGGCTGAATATCTGGAGCGAGTACTGTTAGCTGAGTGGTTAAATTGCTGCTTTTTGCTTTGGTGATACAGCCTCTTCATACCAGTACCGTGCTGTGATTCAAAACTCTGCAATGAGCTTTACTTTTAGTTAGTCAGTGGTCTTGAAACTGCAGTGGAGGATCACTGCTGACTCACACAAGTCATTGGTGGACCTTTTCTCCTGTAAAGCTCTTGAGAATCAAGCTGTGAGTAGTAAGAAAAAGAGTTGAGTGTTGATCCTTGAGTGGCTTTTTTATAAACGGTTGAATAGATTATTTTTTTTTTGTTTACTTTTATAGTAATGTGATCTGAAAACCCAAATTGTACACACAAAGAAAAATCAGACACTGCTACTGTCCTTCTGCAGATTTGTTTTATGAAGCTATTAGTAAGATTCTAATACATAAATAAAAATACCTGCATGGTAATTGGGCATCACAGTAGCTCTCTGATTAGGTTCAGCACTTTCCATGCCACTGCCCTGGGAACTGACACCCAAAGCTTGTCTTGGGCCCCAGCAAAGGCCCTGAGCAGAACTCTGTCTCCTCAGCAAGTGAATTTCAAAACATAATTGCATCAGTGATGGTCAGATCTGGATGCCCAGGCTGCATTTTCGTCTAGTGATGGAGGCTTAAAAGGGAGGGAATCATCCTCTCTCTTGTAATTGTACAAATTGTACAATTCTGTGGAGAAAGCCACAGGAATAGCAGAGACGGTTGCTCTGGCTGCCAGGGTGGGATCTTCCCAGGTCAGAGGCACCTTCCCAAGATACCTCTGGCTTCAGTGCTGCACAGCGGCCTGGAAACCCTAGAAAGAGATATCCTTCCCATAAAGGTTTAAAATGTGGCCCCTCCCCTGTATTAAAATATAAATAGTTCAATATTCAAGAGCTGAAGACTGGTTACTCTGTGAGGTTTGTATCTTGTTTGCTCTAAGCCTGGTCTGTATCCTGCATATCCTTACTCCTGTAAGCAGCACAAATGAATCAGCAGGGATAGGCTGCTCCTTCTGCTTTAGTGACCTCTGGGACTTCTTCCTTACTCCTCCCCTCTCACTTCCCATTCAAGAAAACGTAGAAACTGAAAAAGTCTCTTGGTTTGCTTTCATTTCAGGACAATGTTGTTCAAGCTGTTGGTTGCCTCCGAAAACAGCGCAGAGAGTGGTGGTTCACCTGCACTGCCTCTGTGTAGGTGTGTGCACACATGTACCTAAATGCAGTTACTTGACATTTGGGAATGTTGGTTTTCAGTATCAAGATTGAACTCTGAAAAGTGTATCATTGCTGGGCCAACTAAGCTGAAATCTGGAAAATACAGTCTATGTGAGGACTGAATGCAATTTCCTCTGGATTTTCTTCTTCATTGCAAGAAACAGAGGTTTTAAATTCATTCAATCTGTCCAGAATAGATACACTTAAAAAGAACAGAAAAAATATTCAGATGCATTTTTGTTATTACTGGTAGTGGCAATAGTACCAGTCCAGAACACAGTGAGGCACAAAGTTCATCTCTTCCCCAGTTTTTTAGCCCATCGTTTGTCTTGTCCTTATGATCTCCTACAGCTGAAGAGTAGGTGATGCTGTTCACTGCCAGCCAATTTAACGTGTCTGTTGAAGCAATGTGTGAAGTGTAAAAGCCCTTAAAAGTGCAGGCAGAAAAACGAAGAGAGAGGATGTTTTAAGCTTTTAAAATAATTGCATGAAGTATAAGAAAATTGTTTCCTGACCACTGGAATAATTTTAGATGCTGGTTTTCTTCCCAGCTGCCTTGTTTGTTCTCCAACCTGTGTAAGTTATATAGCATTTCTAATGATTCAAGGCTGAGGTAGTAATGTCTTTAAACTAGCGGTTGTAATGATCACCGGAGGCCTGCAATTTTCAGGATCAAAATAAATGCTCTGGAAGGTAGTGTGTCATGTTCACTTGGGAGCTTTGCAAAAATAGATGTATATCCCTGCTGAAATCAAGCTTTAATGATTTCCCTGTTGGGAATATTTTGGAAAATTCAGGCCATAATGTTTTATGGGATGCTTTGCACAATCCAGCTTTTGTGACAGGCATCACAGATCTTGAAGCTACGTGCTGAGAAAGTGAAGAACCAGATAGCCAGAAAGTAACAGAGTAGCAACTAAAGAAAAGTAAGAACAAGGCCATGATAAACTGCAAGGCTTTAAGCGAACCATAAGGCTGCTATAACAAACAATAGAGCTGCTATAATAAAGTTGCTGTACAAGCATCATATGCCATTAGCTAATGATTTATATTAACCAACAGAATAGTGAATTAAGACACATGAACAATCGTACTAATCCAATGAGAATTCGACATGTATCGTGTGAGTCCTATGTAGTTTTCTATATAAACTATTCAAGTAAGCAATAAATTTGGAACATTGACCATACCTCCCTGAGGATTGCATCTTTGATTCCCGTGCTTCACTGCAACATTTCCCAAGGAAAAACAACTATGAGGCAGGAGAGATCCAATGAATAGAAGGTAAAAAAGGTAAGCAATGTGCTGTGTGTTCTATGAAGTCCTTGCTCTAAGAGTAAGTTTTTGAAATAGTTACATAAATGGCTCAAACCAGCAGCTTTGCATTATCACTTAGATCTTGCTGTGCCTAAAAGGAATAACTTGAAGTCAATTGCAATTGTAGGTGATTGACATGGTACAGGAATGGACCCAAGAACCTAAAATTATGTAACTGGAGAAAAAAATTAATGGGTGTGAGAGATTTTTAGAATCAGGGAAATTACTCTGTCAGTATTTCCTCCTTTTTTCCCCCTAGAAATAACAACCTCTCTCAGCAAATTCAGTATGTGAGCAGCACAGAAAGCAGGATCAGGACAATAAATACGATATCTGTAACACCATATTAACATGCTGACAACATCCCTTTTCAGAGTAACTTCTCTCTTTTAAAATACATATAGCAGGATTCTCTGAAATATTATTAGCACCTTAAATATGGGGGTTTATAGGAATAAATTCTATGGAGTTGCTCCTAATTTACCTGGAGGGAGGTCTCAATCTAAGAACAGTTTTCACTCAGTCCTTTTGTTTTCTTTTCTTAAACCTCTCATCAGTTCAGATACACAAATCCAAGACAAGACAGATTGTGGTGGTTGCCTGCTGGAATGAGTGTGTGCTCTCAGTGTCTGGACACAAACTGTCCACACCACTCAAGGCAGAGGAACAGGAAGTCCAAGGAGTCTTCTGGAGAGTGAATATATGCATCAGTGTGCTGGGGACAGTAGAAGCCTCACTGGCACAGGCAGTGAATATAATCCTGGTCAGACATGGCCAAAACTTCCCTAGCTGAACACTCAGTCAGAAGTTCCTTCCTTTTGGCAAGCAACGTTTGTATTTCTAACCTATATGTTTACAAGGTTAATTTGTGCTGATGTTCTTGGGCCAGTGGTAGTTTTCAGGGCAGAAAGTGTCCTGTAGCAAATGAAACTGCTGGTGGATTTAGCAAAGAAATGAGCTGAGGAATGGGTCAAGGTCACAGTCACTGAAGAATACTAAGATACTTTGCATGTAGTTACTACCACATATTTACTACTTAAGTCCCTAAAGCAAATCAGTATCAGTCATGTCCACAATGTCTCGCGCTGGACATTGTGAAATTTTATCTCTCCTCAGACTTCTCGTCCTGCTGTTTCACTGCAATTTTTCCTGTCATCTTTGCAAGAACTGGCTCTTGCACAGGCAAAGAGCTGCAGCCTTTTTGTGCCTCTGCCTTCCTCCTCAAATTCATCTTGCTTTTAAAATCCTGTTACTGTATTTATGTCACACATTGGTGTTAATTCATACACTGAGATTGTTTTCACTGGTATTTTGCCAAAATCCTACCAAGTTTACACGGGCCGTACGCCTCCCAACAACAGCACATTTTCACATGTTGTTACAGGAAAGCCATGATAATCTTATAAATAAAACATTTGGGCCTCCTTATGTCATGAGAACCCAGGCCTGCTAGAGGCTCTCTTTGAAGAGTAAGTTGGTGATACTATCAGAGCCAAGTCATGCAGTCAGTCATCCTCTCACATTCCTTTGGGTTTTAATTAAACAATTACTTTTCAGCTTTCCTTAAGTTTCAAGGCTAAATAATGCAAGGCTTATTTCCTCAGTTAAGGAGGGAGTCATTATCTGTTGCTTTGAGCCTAGACTGAAAAAATATCACAGTTCCCCAGAAAGCTGTTTAAGTTCTTGAAAGTTAATTTGGGGGTTTTGCTTTATTCTGTAACAAATTCTTGCCTTGTCTGGATAAGGTATTACAGATTTGAAGTTACTCTGACAAGTGACCTCAGAAATTGACCTAAACACCAGTATCTCATTTTCTGTAAAATAAGAGCTGATGCTCCTTTGCTGAGGACCTGGAGGTTTAGCTAATTTTGTTCCACTGAACAACAGAAATATGTTTTTGTTATTATTATCATTAGAAGAAGCAAATGAGTAGTGTGCCTGCAAAGAATTAGGCAGCTTGCTCTCATTTGAAGACAGGAGACACACTTTGTGGTTTGGTGAAAGTATTTTAATAAAAAAATACCTGATTGCACTAAGGGGTAGTGGTGGTTGAGGGGCAGAAGAAGGAAGCATAAAAGTGAAACTCCTCCAAAAGCAGAGTTTCAAGTTTATGAAGCCATGCAAATCTTATCAGGAAGCATAACAAGACAGTGAAGTACAAAAGAGAAATTTCCCTGTAGATATTATGAGAGGTTGGTTGGTAAAACCGTGATTACCCTTGAACTGCAGTTCTTGACGGTGGATTGTGCCCCTGAGGGTTTTGACTCCATCAGACCCTCTCACTGCTCCAACGTGCTTCTTCCCTTTTAGTGTCACCATCTACAGGCTCTGTCTGCAGACAACAAAACAAATTGTGTATGATAACCAAGCTCACCTACTCCTTACAAAAAGCTTTTCATTTAATTTATCTGGTGCACCTCGGTGGAGAGCAGGTGTTAAGCAGCAGCTGCTGTGATAGTCAGCCCTGGCAGTGCAGGAAAGCACAGGCAATGCCCCCGCAACACACGGGCTCCCTTGCTCTGCCTGTTGCTGAGCCTGACCTTGTCAGCAATCAAGGGAATGTTTTATTTCCACTTTTTTTTTTTTTTTTTAATTTTAAGATTAGCATAATATGGTTCAGCAAAGTTCAGTACTAACAGTAACATTTTATGTGGAAAATGAAATGCCTCCTTGAAAGAACAGATATGCAGGATCTGTCTGCTGTCGAGGGCTAGTTCCTGCTTTTGAATTTTAGGTAACTTCCATTCATCATTTCCAAGTATTTAGCATGCAAACCACAGACACACTCTTTCCAAAGGGAATGTTTACTAAATTAAACATTAAAGGAATATGAAAGTGATTCTCTATTCTAATGACACTTAATTAGAAATAAAACATGGAAATAGATTAAGATAATTAGTCTTAATAAGCAGTAATTGCCAAGTCTTGTGCAATAGAATAGCCTTCACAATTTGGAGATGGGCGATGATGATGCTGTGGAACTACTAGCAGGCACTGATTTGAATATTAATTTAACATGTAAAGTGTGTGTAAGTTGTTGTTTTCTTAGACTACATGGTCCCAACCACTGACATCCTTGTGTCCTTAATATCCATCAGGATATTATCCATCCTGCTATCCATAAGAATAAATGTATGTTGGATCAAGACCATCTGAGGCAACTTCAAGTAAAGAGGTCAATAATGAAATTTTATAATTTCATTTGTGTAATGTAGAAGTTTATCCTATATACATAGAGGCTGGCTGGCTGTACTTCTTGCTTTGGAACAGCTTTTGCTTCAAGTTTCAGGCCAGCAGTAGGCCCCCATATGCAGAGATCAGGCAAACCACTACTCTAGCTGAAGTAGGGAATAAAAGCAAACTTTTTTTACTCTTAGTTTGACTTTCTGAATCTTGAGAATGAACGTGTGGTTGCCTATTCAGTGATTGTCCCACGTATTGTGAGAGCTGTGCCAAACTGGTACTCCACATTATATGGCTGAGCCCCCCAGGCTGGACCAAGTTTCTTTGGGAAAGTGCAGATTAGAAGCATCTGTCTGCTTCAGTCTCACTGTCTCTATCTAAAGCTCACTGAGCCCAGTTCTCATCCCAAGTGTCTAATAACAAAAATCCCAACATGGCAAAGAGGAAGCAAGTGTTGTTCAGTGCAGTTTGACAGTGTATATCTATGCCCCAGAGTTCAGTAAGCCTTTGCAGTCGCTTTTAATTGGAAAAATGCTACAACTAAATATAAAAATAATCCTATACTTCCATATGTTCTTCCTATGAGAATTTCAAAGTGTTTTGGTGAATGCAGGAAACTATTTTATAAGAAATTGTGTGGAGTTCTTTGCGTTTGAGCTAGTCCACAAAGAACCAAGCAGGATCCTGTGGACAAAGACAGCAACCAGACTGATGGCTGCGATGAAGGATCCCTTAGTCCCACCTACAGCAACAGGGCCAGGGTTGAGAAGACAGAGAACTGAAGATAATGCTCTGCTAAAAGATCAGTCCTATAAAAGCAGGGCAGGAAGATGTCAGCAGCTAAAAGTCCAAAGGATAGCCAAAATCAGCAGCCCACACTGGTATTGGGAATGTGGGGAAACTGAGACCATCCCTTTGAAGAGGCCTAATTATGATGCCAAAAGTAAGCAGCCCTTCCTCTCCACTTTCTATCCAGTGAATATAACTTCACCATATTAGGCCATGATTTGATGACAGAGTAAATGTAGCACTATGGCTCTGAGCTGGATCAAAAATGTCAAGGCTGTGTAAAACAGAATGCTGACTCTGCCTCTTTTTTGGGCTTAAATTAATTTGTTTAAAAAAAAAATGTTGACAGGCTAATTTTACACCAGATCACATATCGCCTGCCTGTGCCCTGCAATGATACTGTATCAGGTATCACCCATCTTCCTGCAGCTACTGTAAAAATGCAAAACCACCATCAGTTCCGTGCTTGGGCTAAACCAAAAGTGTGTGCCTGCATCTGAGCTGAATCAAATTTTATATTAATGAGCTGATCTGACAGTGCATCAAAGTAGTATTCACGATCCTTGACCAACAGCCTTGGATGCCAATGTATTCTAGATAGCATCAGCTTGCAGGATCTTTAAATCTACTTCTGGGTGTTTTTCTGCCATAAAAAGATACTCTGTTTCGAAAGGACTTCAGTATGTGTCAGTGTGTGTCCCTGCTATTTACAGCTCCTGAAGGAAAAACTCATACCAAACCTGCTGGGCCTGCTGGCTATCAGGACTGGCAATCCAGGGAATTAATTGGATCTCCGAGGGAAAGAGAGCACTGCCAATCCTGCAGTGCACGCTCGGACAGGAACTCCAGGAACTTGCTAAGAGCCTCAGTGAGCACCACCTACATCCCACGGCCCTCACATCAGCCTGGGACAAGGGGACCATGGTTGCCTCAGCTGTGGAGTTGGACCCATCCAGCCTTGAGCAGGCTTTGGTCCAGCCTTTCCTGCCTGACCCACTATGGCACAGCCAAGACCAACAAAAGGGCCAGGACCACGGTGTGTCCCCGGCAAACACCAGCACTTTGGGCCTGCCCCACTCCAGCCACCCCCGGCCCCATGCAGGAGAGAGCAGCCACTCCCTGGGCTAGAGGGGTGGTGGGAAGTCACAGAAACACAGAATATTCTGAATTGGAAGGGACCCACAAGGATCCTCCAGTCCAGCCCTTAGCCCTGCACAGGACCATCCCCAAGAGTCACACCAGGTACCTGACAGCATTGTCCAAATTGTCCTTGAACTCTGTCAGGCTTGGTGCTGTGATCACTTCCCTGGGGAGCCTGTTCCAGTGCCCAGCCACCTTCTGGGTGAAGAACTTTAATATCCAACCCAAACCTTTCCTGACACAATTTCAGGCCATTCCCTCAGGTCCTCTCACTGGTCACCACAGAGAAGAGATCAGTGCCTGCTCCCCTTCTTCCCCTCGTGAGAAAGTTGTAGACCATGATGAGGTCTCCTCCAGGCTGAACAAGACAAGTGATCTCAGCCGCTCCTCAAACGGTTTCCCATCTACGCCTTTCACCATCTTTGTTGCCCTCCTTTGGACACTCTCTAATAGCTTAATATCTTTCTTATATCGTGGTGGCCAAAACTGCACACAATATTCAAAGTGAGGCCGCCCCAGTGCAGAGTAGAGAGGGACAATCCCCTCCCTCGACCGGCTGGCGGTGCTGTGCCTGATGCCCCCCGGGACACGGTTGGCCCTCGGTGTCACGGGAGGGGCTCTGCTTTCCATGGGGCGTTCCAGCCGAGTGGCTGCTCGGAGCTCAATACCCCGGGAAGCAGCAGGGCTCCCCGTCCTCTCCGCGCTGCCAGGGCCGGGAACGAGTAGCTCTACACCCGCCTCGAGCAGCAGCAGCAGCAACAGCAGCAGAAGCAGTGCCCGGCCCGGGGGTCCCGGG